>CM033726.1:55367064-55939449 GCA_019671005.1 Hibiscus mutabilis
TTAAGGTTTAGGTGTTAGGGTTAGGGATTTAAGTTTTAAATTTTATAGCTTAAAATGAAGTGTTGTGAATTTTTTTTACACAGCTTGTGTATCAAAATATAACTCATCAGAATATATTATAATGCAAATTAAATATTATAAAATACAAGTAAACTAATAATTATAATACATTTAGAGAAAATCCACAAATTTTAATTAATAATCAAAATATATCCGTAAAAGACTCGTAGATTTTGAGATTTAAATCATATAATAAAATTTGAAGACAACCGATATAGAATTTACATAAAATATCAGACAAACCTAAATACTCAAAGATTTAGGGTCTTAACTTTTATCAACTTTACCAAAATTGTGAATAGATAGAAAACAAAGTTTTTAATTTAAAACTATTTCACTCTCATCAAGTGACCATGTATAAAATAAGTGGGATTTTTTGACGTGACATACTAAGGCCCTATTTTTTGTTGCAATCAAGATTTGGGATAAATTAAAGTTTGAGGGTTTAAATGGTGGGCAAATTAAAATTTAGAAACCAAATTTTTGAGTATTTTTTATGGCAAATTTACCCAAATATTGTTGTCTATTTTTTTTTCCAACAATATGATCCTACCAAGTTTTTTTCCAACAATATGATCCTACCAAGTTTATTTCCAGAAATATGGTTAATTACTGTAGCATATAAAAGTTGGGCTGCTTTCACCCCGTTTTTGAACAGTATTTTACTAAAAAATAGTAAAAAAATGAAGTTGCAGTCGTCTTCCATTGATCCATGCACGCCATGTGTAAAAAATATTGTTTGAAGTCGGACTGCAATCTATCCAAGTTTATTATTTTAATATTAAAATAGAAGCCACTATTTGAAGTCGGACTGTAATCTGTTCGACTTCTGATTTGCTACAGTAAAGTGTCATATTGTTGAAAAAAAATTGGACAACAATATTAGAGTAAAAATTTAGCTTTTGATTGCTTTTGGAATTTATAGGGTGAAAAAGCTGGTTTGGCCCTCCAAATACAACCAAAAACAAAGCCTAGCTCTTTTTATAGGTTGAGTTTATATATATATATAGGGTCATTATTCGATGCACAAGCGCTTGTGGAAACTTTGTTTATACAAATGCTTTAGTTTTAGGGTTTATGAATTTTGTTTAGGGTTTAGAGTTTAAGGGTAGTAGTTTTGAATTTAAGGCTCGTTGATAGAATTTTAGGATTAGGGTTAAAATCTAAGGTTTATAGGTTAAAACCTAATTATCTAACCACATTACCCTAAACCCTAAATTCTAATTGTTAACCCTAAATTCTAAACCCCTACCCCTAAACTAAAACCATAAACCCTAAAATTAAGGCTTATTTCCACCGCCTGTGTATATGATAATAATTTATATCTTACGTATTGACGGTGAGAAAATAGATATTTCATAGGTAAGGTTATTTTAGGATTTAATTTAGAGTTTAAAATTTTAGGGTTTATGATTTGAATTTTTAAAGTTCAGATTTTAGATTTTTTATTTTAAAATTAAAATAATTATGTTTGTGTAAAAAATTTACACTTACAATATATCAAATAATAACGATTTGTAGAATATTATAGTGTTTATATAATTTTTTTGAATAGTCTAAAGGTGATTACAAGGTAGTATCTGCTCATAGATATTCTTAACCCTTTGACAATGCACACACCTTGCATACATTGCTATTGGACCCGTGTTTCTTAAGATAAAGATCATCTGTTTTTTTACTGAGATACTTGGGTTTAGTGTTTATATAATTTTATAAGTTTATAATTAGTTTTGTATATATTGTACCACTTATTGTGTATGTGATGTAATTTTCATGTTTTTTTTTCTTAGGCCATGTTTTGTATAACTGTGATTAAACTTAGAGAATGATTCGTCTGTTATTTTTTCTTAACTGGATTCGCTTGTTATTGTTCTGTCTTAATTCAGAGTATAATTTTATATAGTATTTTCGCAATGATTAAATTTAAAGAGAATTGTATATTCATACCGTATTTTAATTTTTTTTCAAGTAATTTAAATTTTGTTTCGATAAAAAAATTAATATATTTCAGAATGTATTAGTTCATTTTGATCAATATCAGTTTGTACTAATATGTATAGACTCGTGTTGATTTGTACAAAATTTTGCTATTTTAAATTAATTTTTTATTATTTTTCTTTAATTTTTTGGCATAGTTTATGTTTATTTTATTGTTCATGTTCAAGATTCGTGGCTCTCTCCCAACAATGTCGTATTCAAGGTTCGAACCTATATTCTATCCTTGAGAGTGTAATGTGTCTTGTCATTGCACCTAACATTTGTTAATTTTTTGTTTGGGTATTTTCACTAAGAGGTACACGATTGATCAAACTCCTGACCTCATGGTTATTTTTATTTTTTATAATTACATTTAAACAAAATATAATTATTAAATTAAATTATTAAACCTAACTAATAATTTTAAAATCAATATTTTGATAAAAATATTTATTTTGTAGTTGAATAATATTTGCATGTATATAATAAACATTTTATCATAATAAAAACAACACGTCCAGCGGCGCAATATTAACAACCCTGACTTAATTCAAACACAAAAAATAAATAATTCAATATTTACTAAATAAACAAAACTAATCAAAATGAGCTCGAGTAACTAAATTATGTTAGAACCAAAATATATTCTATATAAATAATAACCTAAGATCAATACATGTCAATTCATTAAGAACAAAAGATTAGGCTTACAGAAGCATACTAAATTCATTTATGAAGATTTTTTAAATGTTTGATCTTTCAAGAAGATAGATTATCTTTTGCCACATAAATGTCTGATGAGGAAGGAGAGATATGCAAATTAACATATATCTTGGGTACTACTTCTCTTTATATAAACTGAATATTAAAATAATTTATTAATATTTATAATTTTGTCCCTTATTGAATCATAAACATAACTTATGGTATCTACACTTTTAATTCAATGACAATTTAATATCTATAACGCATGTAACATAATTAATTATTTAATTTCATGTTTTACCTTATAATAACATACATTATACATATGTTTATACAATTATAAATTTAATCCAACAGATTACTGTAACGAATGACGGTCGAAATTAAAAGGATAACTGGATAGCTTTGAAATTCAAGAGCACTTGCAAATAACTCTAACGAATCACAAATTGCTATTACATCCATACACCAACTTCAAATCATTTTAGATTCAGAAGAACTTGCGTCATATGAGACCATGTCTAATATACATATCGGAATCGGAATCAGAATCGGAAACCAAGCTCATGCATGATGCAATTTTTTTTAATGGAACAGACACATTCTTATCGAGCAAAACAAAGGCTCAAATCCGCGAAGTTGTTACATGATGCCTTTAACCAAGATTGCATCTCGGTCTTTCATTTTTGTCATAACATTTTTCTTTCCCGCTGCATTTTAGCATCACAAACATGATTGCTGGAACGTCAAATTAAATCTTCGAACTAATTGAGCAAGCATATTTGGTCGATTGGTCAAACTGTTTATTTTTGTTCCCTCATTTTTTTTAAGTCATGAGTTTTAGACCCACTAAGGCTATGTTTTTTGTTGCGTTTGGCTGGAAAAGCTAGTTTGAGAAGCCAGAAGCAACAAAAAAACAAGCAGCTTTTGAGTGTCAAAACCTTAATTTTTCCAGAAGCAACAAAAAACATGCAGCTTTTGAGTGTCAAAATTTTGATTTGCCCTCTAAACTAGCTTCTCAAACCTTAGTTTGCCAAAAGTTAATTTTTCTAACTTTTGTAAAACATTGTTTTGCCCCAAACCTTGATTTTGTCATTGCAACCAAAGATAAAGCCTAAAAACACACCCTTCCTTCCCCTTAGAGTTTCTCTTCTCCTCCTCTCTAAATAAAATTAAGATTAAAAATAGAATTGGTCAAAAAAATTTTTTTCAGAACCAATTCATTTTAGCATGATATGTCGGCAACAAAATATCTGTCCTTAGAAGACCCGACAGAGTAACAAAAACACATTTGTTTTCAAAGTCCGATTGCGATCGGGCGATTGAATCACGAATGCGTGTCGCACTCTGCCCCTTTCATCCGCCAGCAATCCAAATTCTGAAGGAAAAAAAAAATCTGAACCTGTGCTTCAAAACGCGACACGAAATAGCCTCTTTCTACACAATATGACAATAAAAGCTGATAGAAGCCATTGCCCCCACTTTGAAGCACGACGCATAGTGAAGTTGTGTATGTCCACGTTTTTTTACCGTCTCTTACTTCACCAAAAAGGCTTTTTGTTGCTAAATAACCAGTCTTTATATTAGGGCCGAAACTAAATTTTTAAAAAATATATAATTTTTTTTATATAATTTACAAATTTCAAAATTTAAAAGAACGACTATTTCTTCTAGCTCCTTATCCATGCCTGCCGGGCACAGCTTGAGCCTGTTTCTCTGGGAGTCGATTTGCCATTCCAACAAACCAACCCAATCCAATCCCATTCATTTTGGCGGTAATGTAGTAATTATCATCAATCTCGAGAGATGTTGCAATTTGGACCACTACAGCTGGTTTTGGTTGCAGTCCTTAATTTATCTTGTTAAAATTGAGTACTACTGAAGTAAATAGTTATTGCAATAAAATTTTTCATGTAATGGTAGTAAAAAATTATTTTATACGAACGAATTTAATTTAAGGTTTAAAAGTTTAATTTAAGATTTATTACTATTAAAATAAAATAATTAGAGATTATAATTAAAGATTTAAATTTTTAGTGTTAAAATTTTAAAATTTATTGTTAAAGTAATATTAAATATGTTTGTAAAATATGTTTGTATTTCTTTTTCATAAAAAATTATTACATTTAATGAGGATTAGTCAAAAAAATATGTTTGTATCTTTTTCATCAAAAAAAATTACATTTAAAACACTCTCATTTCTTTTTTGCCAAAGAATAAGGATTAGCTACACTTGCCATTTAAAAATTTCTTTTATTCATTGTATTAGAAATATTATAATTTTGTCATGGAAACTACAATTGGACTCCCACATTTGTTGATTTTTTTAAGCTAATGGGCTTATTTTGCCCCCTAGTTCGATCCTAATTAGCAATATTGTCTTTCGCGCGAAAACGCGTTCAATTAGGTCCTTCAGTTCGCACATTAAAACAAATTAACTCATTGACTAACGAAATCGTTAAACTGACCGTTAATTCGTTAACGCGTCAGCCGTCTGTGCTACATGACATACCATATCAGCGTTGAAAAATTAAAATATAAACGTGACTTGTTGCTGACGTGGCATACAATAAAAAAATATTTTTATTATTTTTTCTCTATCTCGTAACCATGCCTCCCACTTTCGTAATTGCTTCCTCTTTGCTCCCCACCATTGTAGCAACGCTGCATTTCGAGTAATAACGCAAACAATTTTCAAGCAAAACAAACTGGGTTTTCGCTTTCAATAACTCGCCAACCCCATTCAAGGGCATCAGCAAAATTTATTTTTTTGAAACGGATAACTAAAAACCCTAATACAATACTGCGATGCAAATTGATAAAATGGGTTCGAATCGAAGCATATGAAGTAAATTACCTCTCAACAGCACCGATAGAATCGCCGGTGCTCCCATTTCCATTAAAGCTATCTTCATATTCGAACTGGGTTATTTCAAAAAAATAAACGAATAAACCAAGCTAGAAAACAAATAAAAATCCGAAATCAGGATATAAAACACGAAAACGAAGGAAATCCTTTAACCTAAATCGAGTATTTGGAAGGAGAAACACACAAGAACGAGAGAATTTAGGGTTTTGTTAAAACCCTAAATGGGAAGAAGGGTTGCAGAAAACGGAGGCAATGGCGGAGGAGGACAAAGCAGATCTGCCGTAAGAAACAAACAAGAAGAATAAAGGGAGCGAGAAGTGTTACCCGGTGGTGAAGATACGGTTCTGGAGATAAAGGAACGACATCCCACGTCGACTGGTTCAGCCGGAAAACGTGGACATCGTCCGGCGTTGAACCTTGCGGGAATATCAGCGACGCCGACGACAGCTTCTTGTTCTTTCGAATATAGAGAAATTTTTTTTCTATTTTTTATTATATGCCACGTCAGCAACAAGCTACGTCAACATTTTGACTTTTCAACGCTGATATAGTATGTCATGTGATACAGACGGCTGAGGCGTTAACGGAGTAACGACCAGTTTAAAAATTCTGTTAGTCAAAAAGTTAATTTACTTCAATGTGCGTACTGGATGAACTAATTGAATGCGTTTTCGCGCGAGGGACAACATTACTAATTAGAGTCGAACTTAGAAGCAAAATAAGTCCTTTAGCTATTTTTTTATCACATTAAAACACATGAAAGGGATTGACAGGGATTCACATCAACAACTTTGGTTAGGGTGGTTCAAATAAAAAATTTAAGAGAGTGAGATTTCTATTACCTAAAATAATAAACAAATACATAGGATGAAGTTGAAGCACACTCAAATCGAAAACAAAAAAATGGTTGGAAGGATCGTCCTCGTAATGGGCCTTTAGGCCTTTATAGTATCTGGTCTAGATTAATCAACCAATAGATTGAATATTGACGTTAAAAAAAATTAAAACTAAAAAAACTAACAAACAATACATAAATAAAAAATAGTGGTTTGACCAAATTCGAAACAATGATTTAACCAAATCAGAACACTTCACTTTAATCGATCTATCGTGCTCGCATGAGCTTTGAGAAGAAACACAATGCTTTACTTTTACACTCCAAAAATTTAATAGAAACTAAAAGCTAAAACTTTCTGATATGTTATTATTATTTTTTTATCATCAATGTATAATTTTATTATTGGGCAAAAATCATACGAAATATCACCATGAGCTCGTTAAAAATCTCTCTAAGTTTAAATGAAAAAAAATAGTACACCACGACAACATATACAAACGAAACCGAAAAGCACCCGAACATCACCCAAAAACATCAGCCAAAACCAAAACTACAAACGACACCACAAATCGCTACATTCATTAGAAAATGAAGCCTTCTTATTGTTGAAATTATTCAAAAATCGCTGCATTGATCGAAACTTAGTCGATTGTTGGTGATTGTCGATTGTTGGTGACTGTCAATTGTTAAAATTAGTTTTAGGTAAAAAACTTTAGCAGCCGTTTTCGACGAGAGTGTCACCAATATAAAATTTAAAATTTTTGTGATCAAAGTGAAAGCACTTTAAAAATATAGTGACTACCATGTAATTTACTCCTATAGAAATTATAAAAACCCAACCAAAAATTTTAACCTCGTTCTTACCGCATAAATTCATCCACTCCACTCTCCTCTTCCTTCGCTCCCTCCGTTTATTTTCCTCTCATCCAAACGCACAAAAAAAAAAAAAAAAATCCAAAGAGCTCCTTTCCGCTATTCTCATTTTTGATTCAGTGGAATGGCGGCGCGTGATCTTACGTCACCACTTCTCTCTCCTCGATCGTCGTATCAGCCTCAGACCGTCCTCACTGTCCAAGACGGCCAAGACTGCGAACCATCCAATCAACAAACTTCTCTCCAAACCGCCGTTACTCATCAGAATCCCAATCCCAGCCAAATACACAGCGAGAATGGACACGTTAGCTCTCCGAATCCTTACGAGTTCATTGGGCCTGGCGGGTTATCGGTTCCGGCACCGACCACGGCTGACCCGTTTCGAAACGGGACGCCGTATGTTTCCGGAGTTTACGAAGTAATAAAGATCGTTCTGTGTTTGCCGATTGCTTTAGTGAGATTGGTCCTGTTTGGGTCGTCGTTGGCAGTAGGTTATATCGCGACCAGGATAGCGTTAGCGGGGTGGAAGGATAAGCAAAACCCAATGCCCAAATGTAGGTCAAGGCTAATGTGGGTCACCAGGGTTTGCGCTCGCTTTATTTTATTCTCTTTTGGGTAAGTCGAACACAGAAATTTTTACTTTGACGTTGAAATTTCTATTATTTATGATAAGTTGAACCCTTCCGTTAATCTTTACCTTCAGTTATCATTGGATTAGAAGAAAAGGAAAGCCAGCTCCAAGGGAGATTGCTCCAATTGTTGTATCTAATCATGTATCATATATAGAACCAATTTTTTATTTCTATGAATTATTTCCAACAATCGTTGCTTCAGAGTTCCATGATTCGATACCCTTTGTTGGAACTATTATTAGGGCAATGCAGGTAATCTGCTATCTTAATTTTTTATAATCTGTTTTTGTAGTTGATATTTGTTTATGTTTTGTGCGTACTGAATTCCTCTTTCATGTTCGTAGGTGATATATGTTAATAGATTCTCACCAACATCAAGAAAGACTGCTATAAATGAAATAAAGGTAGAAAGTTTCTATGACCTTTTTTTGCCTGTTTGACATAATTGTTCAGAACCCGGAAATGAAAACAATGGAAATGTTTAGTTGTTCACGAATCTAAGTTAATTTATATGATCTTTATCAAGTTGTAAGCTATTTGATACAGAAATGTGCTTTCAAGGTTCTATAAACAGAGAAGGGCTTTGTGCCATACATTTCCTAGAGTGCTACTGTTTCCTGAGGGAACTACAACCAATGGGAAGTTCCTTATTTCATTTCAACTTGGTGCATTCATCGCTGGCCATCCAATTCAACCCATAATTGTTCGTTATCCTCATGTACACTTCGATCAATCTTGGTAGGACTTGGTTTCTTTAGTCAAGCATACCATCCTTTCTTTTGTTTTTATTTTTCTCCATGCATCGTTTAAATTTCCTTGCGTGGTCTTGTTCAGGGGGCTTATTTCTTTGGCTAAACTCATGTTTCGAATGTTTACTCAGTTCCATAATTTTCTTGAGGTATGTGACCTAGCTTATCTAATTCAATTCACTTTTACATCCTGCAGTTCAGAAATTTTACATTCTGTTAAATCCGATTCACAGTTTTCTTAATTGACAGGTAGAATATCTCCCTATCATTATGCCCTCTGATAATCAAAATCAAAATGCTGTCCGCTTTGCGGAGAGGGTGAGTCTTTGTTAGTTATTTAGCAGATACGCTGTGTACATTCTATATAATTTAATATTCCAGATAGTTTAAGTAGTCTACATGTAATTTTGTTTTTCCTGGTAATGTTGGGGCTTGTAGATCATTTAAGTGTTCATATGTGTTTGGGCAGACTGGTCAAGCTATGGCAAGTGCTCTCAATGTTGTACAAACATCTCATTCTTACGGGGATTTAATGCTACTTATGAAAGCTGCTCAGCTGCAACAGGTCCGTGCTTCTCAGTTGTTGTTTATGAACTTCTAAATAGATGAAAAATTGAAATTAAGTTTTGTGAGAAATTGGGGTCCATAACATGTAATTCATCCTTTGTAATTGGGAATTTTTGGGCCAAAGGGTAGTATAAAATTTTTATGGGCTGGATGAAATAAATTTTTTTAAATTAATTGTTTATGGGTGGGATAGAACTTTCTTCTTTCGTAGTAAAGTTATTAGTTAACTATGTATGCTAGAAAAGTCATTATTAAACCTTCTTTTAGTTTCTGAAGAACATGAATTTTCTCCTCTTAGTAACATGTTTCCTGAGTTTTCTATATTTACTAATAGTATTCTAGGTGAAGCACACTAACCTTTGAAGCAAGTTTAGGGTGTTTACATCCATGTTTTTTAAAATTTATTTAATGGAGACTGGTGGCATATATAAAATAAATAAGTAGAAATGGAGAATATAGTGCATTTAGTTTAGTACCACTACTTAAGTCCAATCCATGTTAATTCTTGTCAGTGGATGTACTGATATAGGAGCAATTATCTTCCTGAATAATCAACTCACTCCTAGTGCATTTTCTGAATTTTTGGTTGCAGCACCTTTCTTTCTGTAACAATATCTCGTAATTAACAGCTTGGCATTTGATTATTTATGCTGAGATATGAGTCTCGTTGCTTTTGTAATTTGTGCTAATAGTTCTTTTAACATAACTTTGACAGGAAAATCCCTGGAATTATATGGTTGAAATGGCCAAAATTGAATCTGTGAGTCAGGCATTGAAATTCCTCAAAGTTGAAACCATTTTATCTCCAATTATTGCTCACATATTAAACCATTTTGCAGCTATACCACATAAGCAGCTTGGAGGCCGTGGATTTTCTGGATAAGTTTCTCTCCATGAACCCAGACCCCAGGTATTTCCAATTCATTCACGATGAGAAGTATTCTTGACTTCTTGTTACTGAGCCAACTGACTGACTGAGAGTAATCCTTGACTAGTAGAACCACAACACCTCTAATTCATAAACACTGAAGGATATTTATTCGTTTCATTTTGTAGTATTGTTTTAAGATTTGAATAATGTCTCTTGCAGTGGCTGCGTTAAACTTCTTGATTTTTTAAGGGTTCTACAACTAAAGCCTTGTACACTTTCTGAAGAGGTCATTTATCCTGACCCTGTCTGTTGATTTTTGCATATGGTTAAGTATCTTAGTAATGTTTTCTTTTTCTCATGATTTTTTTTTCGTTCTTGTATTGTAATTATTTTCTCGAGTACAGATTTTTGGGTTCCTTGATGTGGAGAAGAATGGATCAATTACATTTAAGCAGGTAGTTCTACTGCCCATACCTCCTGTTGGATTTTATAATTCTGTTCACTTGTGTCTTTTTTGTTAGCATCTCACTTTAGCATATTGCCACCTGACCAAGTTAAAATTGCAGCATACCAATGAAAAATGATAATGCAGTGGTCATATCAAGAGAATCTTTTTACCTTGCACAACCAAATATGTTCCCCATTGATTAAACCTTGTTTATCTGAAGACCTGGACTACTCTTTCATGTGACTAATTAGTTTTCCTTAGCAAGTCATGTTTCATGAACTTCTGGACTTGTCACCCCTTCCTCTATGTTATTGCCGCTACTGCTTATTCTGCTGTTGTCTTGCCTTTCAGTATCAAGTTTTTGTTTTCTGCTGATGTCCCGGTATTGGAGCATAATTTAAGAGCGATATACGGCTGATAACTCTTTAGAGGCATATTTTTGTTGTGGACGAAATCCCACTTCATGTTTTAGCATTGTTATTGGCTGCAGTAAAGAAAGAAAACTATATTATTATTTGTTTCCTTACAAAACAAGAAAACTATTCCTTACTCTGTCAGTTTAAATCTTGTTCAATGTTTTGTACATCACTGCTAGGTTCTTGTGCTTGATTTCAGTGTGAAACTTCACCTGAATTTTGGTCCAAAACACACCTTAAGCAACTTGTGCTCCCATAGATTGCTCACCAATATAGTTTTCTGTCCTTCCTGGCAGTTCTTATTTGGATCAGCTCATGTTCTCAACCAGCCTCTCTTCAGGCAAGCATGTGAACTAGCCTTTGCTGAATGTGATGCAGATGGAGATAACTACTGTACGAAGAAAGAAGTATGTGGTTATTTCTTTCCTCTCCCTTTGTTTGTGTATTTATGATTAAAAGATTAAATTAACCTTTTTGTTTCTGATTGCTTTTGGCTCAGTTCACAGATATTCTTAGACGCACATTTCCAGACCTGAAGGATGATGAGGTAAAGAAAAGAACTATATGGGATCGTTTGTGAAATGTGTTTTTTCGTCATTTCTGACTCGATGAAATCTACGTGTATGTGCACCAATTGTGTAGGTTCATGGGCTGTTCAATCAATTTGATACGGACAATGATGGGCGAATCAGCAGAGATGATTTCTTTCACTGCCTGAGGAA
The DNA here is from genome assembly GCA_019671005.1 of Hibiscus mutabilis. Classification (NCBI taxonomy): domain Eukaryota; kingdom Viridiplantae; phylum Streptophyta; class Magnoliopsida; order Malvales; family Malvaceae; genus Hibiscus; species Hibiscus mutabilis. The sequence goes on from CM033726.1 coordinate 55,378,792, forward strand.
GAACCCTTTGTTGATAGCAGTTTTCTCACCCAGATTACTTCGTAAAAAATTATCGAAAGCTCGTGATAAGATGCCGGAGGAAATTGTTTGATGAGTGGACGAGCTATGCTGATGTTCTCGACATAGATGAGAGTTTTGATTGTTGAGGGAAATGATTTTGGCTTACTGTTAGTCATAAGTAGCGAGCCTAATATAACACATCTCTCGCTCTTGCCTTGCCCTATGCTGTACTTTGATCACATGATCCTGAATACATGCGATCTATTAAATAAATCTGTTGATTTATATGTACTGTCCTTTTTTATTAGATAACATGATGTTAGAAAGTTGCCGAAACCTTTTAGGGAGGGACGAACCTTGCCGGTGGCTATTTTTGTGTGTAAGAGTTAGTTCTGAGATATTTGTTACATTACCTTCAACCTGTAATGATCTTTTTTGCAAACAAAATCTTGATGTTAGGTTGAAGTGAGTAGGTGTTTTATAAATTGATGGACAATATTTCTAAGTTGGGGGTGAAGTGTGAAATCGATGTTCAAAAATCATAGAATATGTTTGTATTTTGAATTTTATATATATATATATCCGGACATCATCAAAGTACAAATATGCCCCCAAATAAAACAAATTGCTATTAATTATGTTTTTTTTCATCTCTTTAGTCTTTTTCATCTACATATTTAAATTTTTATGTATTTTATTTAATGAATTTCTCATTTTCTAACAAAAAGTGAGAACTCTTTTCTGTTATTGTAACATGTTTTTTTTATTCAGGTTGGATTTCGTGTTGTTTTTATAGATGTCATTTATTTGATTGTCTAATTAATTTATTACTAATTTTAATCTGCAGATTATTTCTCTTATATTGATAGTTATTCTCAATCACTCTAAGTAAGTCACTTTTGTGTTGTGATAAAGTTTACTGTTAACATGCTGTCATTGTTATGTGCAGCTCTAAGGGTTGTATCTGTGAATAAGAACTAGATAAATTTCTATCATTAATACTTATTTTGTTTTTCAATAAAATTTTATAGTATAATTAACTACTTGTATTCCATTATTCTAGGATGTTTAATATAATTAAATTTTAAACTACAAGTCCAAACTATTTTTATTGAATATTAATTACATTAAACACTCTAAATTAATATAATATAAATTTTTAAGAACGTAATTAATTACATTTTAGTAGGTTGAAATGAAAAGCAAAATAACTCTTGAGATTTATTTAGTTCTTGTTCACAATTCTTAGGGTTGCATATATCAAAAACCTTATATCATTGAGTTTTAGGATTTGTATCAATTTTATGAACTTTAAAATAGTATAATTATATTGATGAACAATTCAATATTATAATTGAAGCTAAAATCAAAATTTAATGACACAATTTAGTCGATTTAAAGTTTGATTGTAAAACCAATATAAGCTCTCATAATTCAATGATATTTGATGTAGTTTTATACTAAATATTATAAATTATTCAAAATTATTATTATTATTACTCTCTACGTCTTATTTATTTTGTCCATTGTTGACTTTTCACACAGTTTTAGGAAGAAAAAGTTTATGTAAGAATGTGTAAGAAGTATAATGTAAAATAATTGAAACGACAATTTTATCCTTAAAAAGTTAAATATTGTTTCGTTAGGAAACTAAAAAAATATAAAGGAAATGTGTCTTATAAAAATTGTTGATTTTTTCGATAAGATATTTTAAATGTGATAATTTCAAAACACAAAAAAAACATATTAAGTGAGACATAGAGGGTACTATATATATTCTTGGAACATAATTAAGGAGGAAAAGTAAAAGAAAGAATGGGCCACCCTCGCAAAATTCAGTGGCCACTGCAAATTTAAGTAGAGAACAATGCATTGAGGAGTGGTCCTTCTGTTCTGTTCTGTTCTGTTCTGTTCTGTTCCTTGTGTTCTGCATAAAATGATAAAACCCCCTTTTTATTCGGTTAAGGTTCTTACCAAAAACAAAACAAGTAGCTGTCCTGTCACCTTTTCGGTGAGCTTTCGAAACCTTATTGGTTCCTTGTGTAGCATATTCTACGGACGACATGACCTGTTTCTTAATATGCATTTGTTTTTGCCCATTTTTAACTTAAACTATTTCCCAAAACTAAATAAAAAATCAACTATCAGGGAGAAAATTCTTACTAATTACTATACAGGTGAGGTGTGTATACGTAAATACATATTTTTGATTTGTTGATCGAAATCCTTAGACTTTTCCAGCAAATCGGTTTCTCTCTTTCTGTCTCTTTAAACTATTTCTTCACATCCTTTTAGAAGATTTTTCCATTTTTCAAGTATGTTTTAGCTGTCTGGTTTGTGTTCTGCGATTATCAAAACAAGTAAGAAATGAGATTTCAGACAAAATATTGTAGTATTTTGTTAAAACTGTGTTAATATGCAGACAAATGGGTGTTTGGTTTTGAGGAGGATTGAATGAATAAGGAAAGTTTGATATTTGTGGGTTTTGGGTTTTCTTTACTTCCTTTGAAGATTACTAAAAAAGGGGCCTGTCGAAATAAATCAATCAAAAGTACAGTGTTGTGTCTTCTGGGTATTCTTCATAAACTTTGGGTTTTCTTTGGTTTTTTTCCCTGGATTTGGTCTTCTCTTTCTTTCATTAGCTTTGGTTTCCTTTGCTTCTCTTCTCTTCTCTTCAGAACATAAAACAAGTTCCAAGCTCTTTCGTTGCTCATATTAGCATACAAAAACCTCTATTGTTTCCCAGTTTTCTCAGCTTCTTTTGTGTTCTAACATCCTTAAAAGAGAACAACATACAAAGGGTTTTCTGTGTTTTTAATTTCCTTTGTGTTTTTGTTGCCATGTGTAGAACTGTAGTGCTGATAGCTGCAGTGTTTGTTGGTTGAAGGAGCTGAGATGGTGAGGGGAAAGACACAGATGCGCCGCATAGAGAACGCCACGAGCAGGCAAGTAACTTTCTCTAAGCGTCGGAATGGGCTGCTAAAAAAGGCTTTCGAGCTGTCGGTTCTCTGTGATGCTGAGGTGGCTCTCATAATCTTCTCTCTCAGAGGCAAGCCCTATGAGTTTGCAAGCTCTAGGTAACTTGTGCTTCCTTTTTTTTTTCAGCAAAAATAATTTTATTAATTAAGGTTAAACATATAATTTTAGATCTATATTAAAAATTTCCCTAATCTTAAATAGAGTAAACCAGATACAGGAGTTAAACTAAGAAAAACCAGCAAGCCCCACTACAATAAAAGCAACGAACAATACTCCTTCCTAGCAAAACAAGGTCGTCCGGGGGCACGAAGAATAAGCAACTCTGACAATTCGATACCTTTACTAACATCTCTTATCAACAACACGAGGCTTTGATCAGCTCGCTTCCTTTCAAATCCTCATTTGTAGGATGATCCGTCGTGCCTATTCGTTCTATTGGAACAAACATAAATTGCACCAAAAATCAACATAGTACCTAACAACTTCCTATTCCCAAATAAAGCTTCAACCCTCGAAAAGCAACACTGCTGCCCAGACCACTAGAGATGAAGATTACGCCCCCACACCTTGAGCCTCCTCAAAAAGGTCATACACACAAAATCAGAATATACATTCGTCCTCCACTAGGACCGAGCCAAAAACAAGATCAACATTGGACAAAGGCACGAATGATTCACCTCTACCCCAAAAACATATCCATTACAAACGCCCAACAAGAAAATCATCTGAATGTGCCTCCCAACAATAAAAAAATGACACGTGCTCGAGAATACCTCCATAGCCAAGAACAAAAAAGGATCTCCTTATACAGTTTTATTGCCTTTCAGACAACCACTGAACTCTGTGGAATCATGCCAACAAGATCTCCAGATATATTAGTCTCCAAATATACACAACACACCAAAAAAGAATGGCAACAAAACCTGCGACACATAGACCCTAGTGATCATTCAACTAACAGCTTAATCTGATTTGAGTCCAACTTAAGACAGACACGTAAATTCAATGAGATAGGGGAAGATGGAAGCCTAAAGCAACTCGGTAATCTACTGTAATTTCTCTAATTCCTCCAAACGAACCAATTCCTCGATAACTTCTTCGTCGTTTTCTTCGATAGTAATGCCTAATTTTTTCCCTAGAGCAAGAGCTTTACACGCGTTTCGAGTTAAATTTTGTTTTCGAGCAATATCTAAGTCAGTAGACGATGAACCGTTTATTTCTCTTCTGTCATTTTCCTTTCCTACTCTTTTATTCTTCTTAATTGCTCGATCTTGTTTTTTCCTTTCTAATTCCTTAAGAGCCTTATCCCGAAGATCGAACGGTGAACTGTGAAGCATATCGTTTATCATTTTTATGACGAGGCTCCTGCATTTCAGAGAACATATCACACGAGGAAGATATGACGGTTGTTGAATCTAGTAAAAACTCTCCCGGACTATTTGCTTTATCAACCTGAACAGCCTACGATTCAAATTCCTCACCCTTTTTTTGTGATGTTATCACCTTGTACGACCTCTAGTCCCATTAGGCTAACATTTTCCAATGCTCGATTTGTACTACCATCCTGGATTGGAAATCCATCATCATCTCTATTGCACGAGACATGTAGTCCACCGCTTCTGTTGACTAGCACAAGATTCAGTAGTCGCATTCTCAGATACCCCTGTTTTGGGCCCTGAACCGTTCTGCAGTGCATTCATGGTTTCCACAGCCTGTGAAGAAATGTTTTGGGGTTGAGATATTATCCCAATCTCTAAATTGCCAGCTGCCACATTAATGCCTGACAGAGTGGACTTCTCAATGCCTCTGGCTCTAATATGGGGTTGAGCTCTCCCCATATTGAAGCAATGTTTTCGATAGTCCTTCACTTCGCGCATAATCGGAATGCCTTGACATGCAATCCATGCCCTCCGAATCTGCCAAGATTCCACCAAATTTCTCCCTGAAATTTTTCTTCTTTTCCAAGTCTTTGAATATCAGCAAGACCATGGAACCCGAAATGCTCATAACTCCAGCAATAGGAAAGTCCTTAGCCAAGCCACCAACCCTCCTAAACTTGTTGCACCTCGCAACTAGACAATGTTTCAAAGTTTCTCTTTTAACAGGATCAATCACCCCCTTAACTAGATGTGGTAAGTTTTCCTTAGCCTCCTTTTCAGAACTGTCTGGATCCTTATGCAAACTCTTCCTAATATTCAACCTTTCTCCATGAGAACGATGGGAATCCTTTCTCGTCAAATGAACCCGGACTTGATAACCATAAATATAGAAGCCATCAAGTCTCTCTTGAGCTCTAAGAGCATCCACCATACTAGCATAATGAACAAAGCCGCATCTATAGCCACCATAGCTTCTCTTCTTTGGGACGAAAGCATCCAAAACTTCTCCATGGTAACTGAACAGAGTCCACAACCCCTTGCAGTGCAATTTTTCCGGTAGGTTGAACACAAATAGCGTCACGTTACCCTCTGTTGATTTTTTCCACTTTCAGTTTCCATTTCTACTTAGGATTGTATGGTTGAAACCTTCTAATTTACAAACCCTTCAAATCCATTAAAACAATCAAACTCATAGGCTTTTCAACAATCTCTCCAAATGAAGAAGCTAGCAATCTCTCCATTGTTATTTCATGAATTTCATATATATAGGATTTGGAAGCTAGGGTTGTTTGTTCTTACAAGAACAAGTTGACTTTGATGTGTGAATAATGCTTGTCACCATTGTTGCTTCTTCATGTGGAATTTCCAAGAATCAAAATTGAACTATAATTTAATGACCATTTCTTTGTTAAAAGAAAATTATTTGATGACCATTTCGTAATTTTTGTTTAATGCTAAATAATGTTGTTTCAAAATAATATTCCTTGTAAAACTCAACTAGTTTTACATTAATCCATGACCGTTAGATGAGTGAAATGAATGAATAAGATTAGAAGTAGGACATGTGAAGATTATCACTGGAAAAAAAATGAGTTAATCTCATCCATCTATTTCACCCATCTAATGGCCATGAATAAGTGTAAAACTAGTTGAGTTTTACATAGTGTAAGTGGATTCTAACACACACATATATAGCTATTCCAAAACCAAAAAAAAAAATACAACTCTAATTAAGTGTCGCTATTTCAATTTCAAGCATGTTTGACTAAAGATTTGTAAACTTAAAATAATCCTAACCGTTCCTAAAGTAGAATGGGGACTTTGTTTTTTACTTTTGAAGTAAGAAATAAGTTAAATTTAGCATTGTTTTTAAAAATACTTTTAGTTATAAGTAATGCTAAGAAAATAACTTTTGAGAAAAAATATATTTGAAAATCACTTCTCAACCTAAATGCTAGAGTTAAAAATTCCATTTTTTGCCTTCGAAAAATGTTTTTGAAGTAAAAAATGCAATTTTTATCATCATTTGTTATCTCATTGTGCGTTTATTTTTTACAATTATAAACTTATAATTTTTTTATCAAGATATAGTTATATGATAAATAAATTATTTGTAGCTTTTGAAAATTTTATACCTTATTATGCCAATTTTTTAATAAAAATTATTTTAATTTTTATATATTTCCATGGAATATAAATTTATTTTTAAAAAAATATTTTTATCATAATTTAAGTTGATATATTTTATATATTATAATATTAACAAATTGAAATAGTATATTTTTAACTTATAACATCATGTCTACAATAATTATTTATGTTCTCAAAAACACATTTTGACAACAATATTAAAATTTTAGATCAAACAGTCCAAAAATATTTTTCATCGTACTTTTTAAAAACAATATTAAACTAACTCCTCATTGTACTACTCGGGGATCATATTTGTTTTATGCAACTATATTAGGGTGGGGAGTCACATCTTCACCCATCCGAAACCCACTATGAAAAGTTACTGAACTTTGTCTTCTGTAATTACTGTTTGCAATTATGCAGCATCATTCTGATCTTATGATATTAATCCTACTAAGTGCTAATCTGTTATTGTAAATGAGCTCATATTAAATTTGGGTCTAGAATTTTGACTTTTGGGTGGCACTTTTGCATGAAGATGATATGAATCTATAATGGATAAAGATAAATCCATTCCTTGTATATTTATTTTAATGTATTTAAATATTCTATTTATTTATTTCTCTCTTTTTCTTAAAGTGCAAAGAACTATTGTAATATCCTAACAATCCCTTGGCAATGGACATATCCATTCCTATTTGACAAACACAGCACTTAACATACAAGACCATGCTTTTTAAAGCTGTTGGCCTGCTTTTTTATTGTACTTTATGAGCATATACATGAATCTGTAGGCAAAAAAAGAAACAAAGATTCTTGTGTTGTAGTTTTCCCTAATGAAACGTTTGCCATTGGTTTTCATTATTTAGCATGCAGGAGACAATCGAACGTTACAGACATACGAAGGACAATCGAATGAAGCCAACTGAAGAAAACATGGAGGTAATTGAGATTTTCCTTTCCCACGTATATGTGAAAACCCTAACCTTTTTCACCATGTAGAATTCCATGCACGTCTTGTTCTCTCACTGTATACAAATTGGATCCAACCGATTAACGTGATAATAAGAAAACTATTTTTGGAACACGAGAATATATTCGTATCTGACACTTATCCGAACCTAAAGCAATATTCTATATACACCCATTAGCAAGCCATTACCCTTTATTGCAACAACATAGGCCATGGGACATGCGAGTTTGGATTGGTTATAAACTGTATTCATGTGCTATAACACGGCAAGGTATCATATTGACTGGGGTTTTGTTTCTTGCTTTTCTCATTTCACGGAAATGGCAGCATCTGAAGATTGAAGCAGAACACATGCGGAAGAAAATAGAGCTTCTTGAAGCTTCAAGAAGGTATATATATATATATGCAGAATGCTGGTTATTCATTTCAATATATATACATTAGAAGACTGAACAAAGATATTGAAATTGGAGTGTCTGAAAATGATGCCTCAGGAAGCTACTGGGAGAGAGTTTGGGTTCATGCACACTTGAAGAACTACAAGAGATAGAACAGCAGCTGGAAAAGAGCGTGAGCAGTGTCCGAGCCAGAAAGGTTAACAATGTGCAGTGGCAACTAATGTTTTGTTATCTCTAACATCCTATGAAGAAAAGGAACATTAAACATGTTAACCCTTGTTTACTTTTCAGACCAAAGTTTTCAAGGACAGGTTCCAGCAATTGAAAGAAAAGGTAAGCCTCAGCGGCCCCCTATTCTGAATAACATGTATATATACAAGTTTTTCAATAATGTTTTGGCCGAAAACATCAGGAGAAATTCCTAGCTGCTGAAAATGCAAAGCTTTGTGAAAAGGTAAGCCGTTAGCCTTTGCAAGCTTTTTTTTAACCACTCATTAACCGATTAATTCGGATTGAGTTTTGCAAGCATCCATTTCTTATTCATTCTTCTTCTCCTTTAAGTGCGGTGTGATGCCATGGAAAGGATCAAAGGAGCAGGGACAGAGCGAAGAATCAAACGATGAAAGCAGTCCGAGCTCGGATGTGGAGACTGAATTGTTCATCGGACTGCCAGAAGGGAGAACTAAACGCATCCGACAACCCAACTGATTTACGACCGGCGTTGCCAACTTACTATCCCATGTTTATGCTGCTATGCATGGCATGAATTTCATGTAGTAAGCCTCTTTGTTGCATTAACATTTAATAAAAGTTCATTTAGCAAGCATAAAATTGCTAATTGAAAGACTCCCATTGGAGCATGACTTCAGGTTTGCGTATGCTATGAAGCTACTTGGCATGGAAATGATCCAACATTTTATTGACCTTAGATATTAATTAAGAAAGTTTGACCTTAGATTTGCTATAAATTTTTTTCAAGTATATTATTTAAGGATCTGAAACAAGATTTGCTGAATAAAAATTTGTAAACATTCTCATACCCAAGTCGAAAAATCTAGTCTTTTAATAGAATTATGATTAATATATTAAGACAAGCGAAAAATCAATCATATTCATTTAAGTTATAGGTTCTAGACCTATTAAAGAATACTTTCTTTTCTTCTCTAAAATTCGTTTTTCATCTCCTCTAAATAAGATATAGGATTAGAATTAAAATTTGTCAAAAAAAACATCTCAACCTGCATAATAAGATCTAGTTGCAATAATTATCAAATTACTCCATAATATATGACACTGATTTGCTTTTACTAAGAATTTGTGAGTTGTTAAAATAAAATATATTACAAATTATTTAATTATAAGTTTGGTGATGAGCAAGCATATTTGACCGGCCAAGTTGTTCATTTTTGTTCCTTAATCTTTCTTAGTTCATAGGTTCTAGACTCACTAGGAGCATTCTTTTTCTTCTCCTAGAGTTCCCTTTTCCCTCCCCTCTAAGTAAGATTAGTTAAGATTTTTCGAAACAAGTTTGGTGATAATGGTCACTTTTTTAAAAAAATTACAATTAATCACTCAATTAAAATTTGATGGCAAACATTTCATTTTATCGTTAAAATTAAAAAGAACGATAATAACAATTTTAGTCTTCAAAGCTTATACATTCTATTAATTTGGTCATAATTTGAAATAATTCAATAAATTTAACCTTTCATATTTAAAAATTTCATTAGTGAAATGATTGTGTCTACTAGTAGCCGACGTTAAAGGTCATAATGTGTATGTTACATTAGTCTGTCAATTGTCCAATAGTGAATTTAATGTGTTTGTTAAACTATCACATATGTCGATTAACGAGCTAACAGACAGTAACATAGAGTGCAATAAGTGGTCAGAGGGCGTGTCATGAGAGTACCGTGTTGAAAATTTTAAATTTGAATAATTATTTTTTGGATTAAGCCTAAATTGATAAAATGCATAAATTTTGAGACTAAAACTAATATTATATCTTAACTAAATAGTAATTTGTTTGTAGCCAAAATTTTAATTAAGCAATTAATTTGTAATTTTTAGAGAAGAAAAAGATAATTTATTTATTATTAAACTTATAATTAGGTGACATGTTATGTATTTTACCCTAAATATAAAACCTTGAGGAGCGTATGGGCTGCCTTAGTTAATGAAGGGTCCGATTAGATATGTTAGCTTCCTTAAATGCTCCAAACTAAAACCATGATGTCAAAACTAAAACATACAACCGCCTTAATCTACTTAATAACATTGGGCTTCGCTGATCCAGCCCATATTTGGGACCAGTCTGAAATTGACGCATCCCCAGCCACGTGGTTAAACAAAACGTTGCTGCTTTTGATTTCGAAAATTGCATCACCCGAGTTGTTATTGCAGTGCAAACTCATTAACTCGTGCACAGTTCCATACAAACTCCGACATAGGTTATACCGAACAGACAGAAGAGGATACCGCCGATGCTGATCGGAGGTTTTTATCTCGGAAACTATATGATGGTCAATAAGGAATAATCAGACAGTGCTGCTGCTGCTGCGGATATACTTCAACATCAGTCTCATTATATGATTCAATTGTCTATTGTCGGGAAATATCAATAAGTTGCTCTTAATGAGTTTTGAACCCACAATCTAAGAAAAAGAGAGAATGTCAACCGAGAGCTTTAACCACATGCTCTAGAGATTATTGACAGATAACTGAATTTTTGACTTTAAAAACAAAGTATAATTAAAGAAGTATACTTATGTACAGGGTTTTAAATCGCGATCGCGGTTGCGGCTTTATATTGCGGTTTCAGACAAAATGGCTGAATTGCGGCTATCTCGGACCGTTTTTTACCCCAATCGCGGTCTGGATAGCGGCGCAACCGCTATATCGAGGTCGCGGTCCGCTTTTTAAATCCCTGGTACAGACCCTAATTGTCTAAAAAAACCTCGGTCAGTTTCCTTCGCGTCCACCGCACATCCTTTTTTCTCTAATTTTATTTTTCATTAAATTGGTTGCACTGTAAACTTTTTATGTCAGAACAAAACAAAATTCGGGTCACAACTTCTAACAACGGAAACTTTGCACTAGCATGGAACATGAGCTGAGATTGTAGGAGGATCCAATACCTCGAGTCCAAAAACTCTTGCTGGATGATGTCTTAGCAGGAAACAATTTTGAAGGCTCAAATGGCATTATTTAACATAAAATATAACAGTAAAAAGCTGTATATATTGGCAACATCACATATCACAGTAGAGGAGAAATGCTCCCTTAAGATCCAGGCATAGTTTTTTATCTGTTGTACACTTGAGCAGCTTGTCTCTCTCTCTCTCTCTCTAGGCAACATTAGAAATCCCAATACAAAAAAATACACAAAATCACAAAATACTATATATATATATATATATATATATATATATATATATATATTGGAGAAGACTCATATGACCCATCCGTGGATAAAGTTGGTTTCACCAACCATGTTTTGGGGGGCCGAAGATCCTTCAACCTGAACGAAGTGATTGTACCTAATGCAACAGAGAAAACTTAGTCGGGACTCAGAAAGCTTTCGTATAAAAAAAAATACTTTGTGATAATAATGTCATGGTTTTATCTAACATTGTAGAAGCATATACAGTATGCGTGTTGTGTGTATGTATATAATAATAGTTACCCTATTTGCAAAACAGGTTCATGATCACAATCCATAGGGTGGGAGTGTGAAGAAGGCAGAGTAAAGCTGCTATTTTCAGCTGCTGCTGCCCCAGAACCCCATAAACCTTGGATGGTTTTGAGGTTTTGTCCTTCTGCCTCAAGCTGAAACCGACAAAACATTAGCTTATATATAACATATATAAATATGTAAGCTCAAGTGCAAAAATGATGTTTGATGATCAAATTTTAACCTTGATTTTCAGCTGTTTGTTAAGGTCTCCGAGCTCACGCTCCTGCAAAAACATGAAAAGCAGCTGTTAGGCAAGATTTATGAAGCCAAACATGATGAAAGTTCACCATGATGGGAATGTAATAATATACTCCTATATTACTATACTGGCTTAAGTACACCTTTTTGCGGAGGTCTTCCATTTGTTCTACCATGATCTGAGTCTGCAGTTAAGAAAAACCATTTCTGGGTGAAGATTAAACAAGAAAATCACCTCACATTTCAATCAGTCTGATGGAAATGCCAGAAAGCTCACAAGAATGTAAGTTAACAACTAGGACTAGCTTTAAACTCAAGTGTAAAGTACCTTCCTTTGTCTAGCCACTGCAAGAGCTCCTTCAAGCTGTTTCTCAAGGTTTTGCAGCTCTTTAACATTCAACGGTCCAAGATCATCTCCAAGCAAATGCCTGAAATAAACACATTTATATTTTCAACTAGACAACATAACTTTGTTTTTTTTTGAGAAATAGATTGTTTTTGCTATGATTGTGATTCGAAAGTCTGCAAAACCTTTGAGTGCGTTGCAGTGCTTCATATTTTGCCTTCAGCTTGGTTAACTCTTGGTACCAACTCTGTATCATATGCAAAAAAGGCAGCATAAAAATGGTTAACTCAATATCATTATCTACATTTATCCGGTATGCGAAGTTGCTGAACCGAGTTTGCAAAAGAAATTGTGGTGAAAAAAGAACCTGTGTTTCGCGTTCAAGGCTGTTGTCGTGAGGAGTAACGCAGCAACGCTGGTATCGCTCAAGGGTCTTGGTCGTACTGCAGAAATGAAACTATACAAAGTTACTATATGAACCTATGTTACACCAACCACCATGTAAACATAGTGTTTGTGTACTGAGAATGGTGATATCTAAATTCTGAACTACAAGGTGCGAATGTTACATTACAACTTATAAAAGTGCTCCAAGAAAAAAAGGGGGGGAATCATCCGAAGATTGGGGGTTTTATTTCTTGCTTTTCTCATTCACATATTCGGGAATGGCAGCATCTGAAGATTGAAGCAGAACACATGCAGAAGAAAATAGAGCTTCTTGAAGCTTCAAGACGGTATATGAATGTGTGTGTATGTATGTATGCAGTATGCTGGTTGTTCATTTCTAAATATACATTAAGCATGGTCAGATGCAAGATTTTATATTAGGTGTGCGAACGAGAGTTATATTAAAAATTTAGAACATGTGAATTTAGATAATGGATAGAAAATACAAAAAAATATAAAACAACTATATAAAGTCATAAACTATATGAAAGTTTAAAATTTCTAAAGGTGTGACTACACCTCGGTCCATCTCTGATTAGAAAACTGAACAAAGATATTGAAATTGGGGTGTCTGAGAATGGCTTAGGAAGCTACTGGGAGAGAGTTTGGGTTCATGCACACTTGAAGAACTACAACAGATAGAACAGCAGCCGTAAAAGAGCGTGCATGAACCCAATATCTTTGTTCAGTCTTCTAATGTGGTCTTCTAATGTGTATATAGAAATGAATAACCACTATATATACCGTCTTGAAGCTTCAACAAGCTTTATGTCAAAAAAAAAAGCTTCAGCAAGCTCTATTTTCTTCTGCATGTGTTCTGCTTCAATCTTCAGATGCTGTCACTATTTCTCTCTCAACCATGTGAAAAAAGAAAGAAAAAGTACAGATAGAAAACATTGGTTAAAACCAGAAGATCAAAGGATTAAAAGACATGAAGACAAAGATTCATCCTGGTTTCTCCACTGACCAGTCACTACTAGTCCATGCTTCTTTTTTTGGTTTTATCTGTAAAGTAAAAAGAAAAGAAAAGTAAAACCCTAGATCTTGCAAAGAGACTCAGAGGTCACAAAGCAAACACCTGGTCTTTTGATTGGATTCTAAGAACAAAGTCATCATAATTCAGTCCACAAGCAGCTGAAGACCCGGTTAAGACAAAAAAGAGAGCTTTTTTTTTCAAAGCCAATAAAAAAACTCAGGGTTTCCCATAAATAATCCAGAAACCAAGGAAGATCATAACAAGACATAAAAAAGTAGTCATTTTATCTTGTGTTTGTGAAAAAAGCATTGTTTTGCAGTTAAGTTAGAGATAAAAACTTGAGAGAGGCAGAAGAAAAAACAGATTTTTATGGAGTATAAACAAACAAAGTATAAACACACATATATATACGTGTATATATAGCCTACCCAGAACTGCCAAACTCATAGAGCTTGCCACGACTGGAGAAGATGATAAGAGCAACCTCAGCGTCACAAAGCACAGAAAGCTCATAAGCTTTCTTCAGCAAACCATTTCTTCTCTTGGAGAAGGTCACTTGTCTGTTGATCTTGTTCTCTATCCTCTTCAGCTCCACTCTTCCTCTCCCCATTTCTCTCTTTTCTTTTTTTTTTCCCCCCTTGAAATCTCTATTTTTTTAGAACAATGAGTAGTGTCTGAGTTTTTTTGAGAGGTGGGGTTTTGGTGTTATACAAAAATGGAGGTTGAAGAAGATAAAATTGAGAGAGAAGTGAAAGTTAAAAAAGGAAGGATATATAAATGTAAAAATAGGTATGCGCAGCAGGAAGCTTACTGGATCTTCTTATTGCAATAAAATGGAAATCCCTTTGCATTTCTTCCTTTTTCTTTATTCTCTTTTCAGTTTTAGTTTTTAGTAATTCTGTATTTATTTTATTTAAAAATCAATATTTATTTATTTATTTATCTTCTTTCTTTGTCCATGTGGTTTTCCCATGTAAATGAAAGAATAGAAATTCTCTATTCATTTTTGGTGTACTTTTTCATGCTCTCATCTTAAAAAAAATAGGTTTAGGGTTAATGTTTAATGTTAGAGTTATGGTTTAAGGCTTAGAGAATTGAGTAGAGTGTATCTTTTAGGGTTTAAGATTTAAAATTTAAGGTCAAGTCTTAAATTTTAATTTTTTAGTGTTGGATATGGAAATAACACCAAAAAAAGCAGAGGATTTTTGTTCTTATTCCATCAATATTTTTAGTTTAAAAAACCACTCGAACCAATCGGTATAATTATATCTTCTTTAAAATTAATCTTCTTAAAACTTATGTTTCATTCCAATTGATATATTTTAGTATGATCTTCAATCTCACGTCTTATTGTATATTATACCAACGACATGTCAACCGAGCTAAATTCAATCGAAATAATTATGTCTTTTTAAAATTTATGTTTCATTTTAATTGATATATTTTATTTTTATTAAATTAATTTAAGTATGTTGAATTTAAGAGGAAATTTATGTTTTTTTCTTTGAAAATGTATAATATAATTCATTTTCTTAAAGGTGTCATTTTCATTTAGTTATGATTGTAGTAGTGTAAATATCTTGACTAGATGTGCGATGTTGGTTTTTCAAAAAAAAAATGTGTGATGCTGGGAATTGCAGCGAGTTCTCTTTTGAAAATTATAGTGCGTTAAACAACTATGTTATTTTTTTATAAAAGAAAATATATTTTCATTTGGCTATTGTTATGTTATTTACTAATAAAAATATTTAATTTTAAATTTTAATAAATTAAAGATAAATCTCGACTATCTCAAATTAAAAAATAATAATAATTGGAAGTGTGAATGCTATGCTAATGGTACATAATTGGAGTGCATTTGGGGTCATGGGACCAAATAGATGCTCCCACTACTCCATTATTCCATATTAATAAGCACAGTTCCAATGCCTGAAAATTTGGGTTTCCATTTGCAATTCCTGGACAAATTCAATTGCAAATATAAATAAAATTATAATTAATATATTTGCTATTTAAAACCAATATAAAACATTTTTATGCAGAGTTCAAATAAAAATTGAAATACATTCGGACTTGAGCTAAGAATGATTTAATAGAACTCATATAAATTGAAATGAAAATTCACACATAATATATATAGGATGGAGAAATTATTACATGGTCCCGGCTCACCACGTCATCTATGGTCCCATCCAATGAAATTCATTCATTTAATAACATGTAGGAAAGAGGTGAAGATTCACCTTAAAAAAAATGAGATGAAAAATTATTATTGGATGGGACCATAGATGACGTGGTGAGCCAGACTCATCTAATAATTTTTCATATAGGATGAGACTCTAATTCGAAAACGTATGATTTTCAAATCTTCAACCTTTTTTTATTAAGTCAAGACTTCATTCACTCAAACAAAGATAAAACGTTAAATCCCTTAAATAAAATTCAAGATTCAAATTTTTAGAGCTGTGAATAAAACGTATTAGGTTGATAGTACATTATGGGAAGATAATCACATACCCATTCTATAAATTTCAAGTTTAAATTTATGTTAACTAATTTTATTTTACGGAAAATATTATTTTTATACAAGTGTCATAGTTTTAGGGTTAAGTGTAATAGTAGTTTTGAGTTTAGGGGTTGTTAATATAATTTTAGGTTTATGGTTAAAATTCGGTGTTTATAGGTTAAAACCTAAATCCCTAACTACTATATTTCCCTAAACCCTAAATTCTAACCATATACACTAAAACCCCTAAATTCTAAAATTAAAATACTTATAGAAACATAAAGTTTATACTGTGTGTGTATGGGATAATAATCCTATATAATAATTAAACATTTTCAATGCTAAATATTTGGCATTTTGCTTTAAAGTTTCCTCGCCCAGCGTAAAAAAATTGCTTGTTTCAAAGAGCATTCCCCAATCATTAGAAACACATATATAACCACATTGCTGAAAATATCAAAACCCTAAACGAATTAGTAATTATTACCAGACAGTGTCTTTCCCAAGTAATCATAGCATTGCATACTTAGAAAAACCAAAATTAGAGAAGATAATTATGTCTCAATTTCAGTTAATCTATATGGAAAAAAACAAATTAATTGGGAAAAAAAGCAAGGAACATGGCAAACATGAGATTAAAAGGGTACAATTATGACATATGTAATTCTTGGAATATTGTATGTTAGCCAGAAGCAGCCTGTTTTTTGAGTTCATAATCAGTTAATCATACACTGTTTCAGCTTTAATTACTTTAAGCAACTATTCCATTAAGAGAAAAGTAGGAAATCACCTAATAAGGGGACTAAAATGGGATGAATGAATAGAGCAATTTTTTATACATACGTTTCGTAAAAAATATACAAGTCTGCATATTTTTTCTTTGAAAAATAAATTTGAAATCTCTAACCTTAAACCTTAATACTAAACTTAAAACTTGAGAGGGATTAAAAATATATTAGGCTTGAAAAGTAGACCATTTGAATTATGGGTCATACTCAAGCTCTAACATTTAAGGTCCAAGTCTAGCCTAATCCGTTTTCTATGTTTATAATATATTTAGTATTCTATTTTAATATATTATATGATTTGTATAAATGTAAAATTAAATTTAAAATATTATATAAGGCTATAATTCAAATACTAATAAATATAACAAGTCGTTCACGTATTTTCTAAAAATTATTAACTATTAAATAAAAATTGATTATATATTTTTTCTAAAAATTAAAATATGGTAGACATCAGAGACGGAATTATGTGGGGGTGGGGAGAGGCAATTGCCCCCATCCCCGAAGATTTTTTTCCACTCTTATCCCTTTTTAAATTTTTTAAAATTAATTTATTTATGAATTTGCCCCTCACCCTTTCAAACATTTATAGTTCACCCTCTAACTCTAAATCCTGGCTCCGTCCTTGGTAGACATGTCAAAAACAGACTTATCTATTTACAAATGCAGAAAAGTTTACACAAAATTTATGGCCCATGATTTGGGCTGAGCTTAGACAAGTTTTATACTTTTTTGAATCGTTGGATGGGAGTGATGGATGGCTGAGATTAACTCCTTACTTTTTTTTCAAGTGATAATCTGCACATTTCTACTGTTAATCTCAGCCATCCGTTTCACTCATCCAACGATCCAAAAAACATGTAAAACTTAAAAAAATTTACACTGTGTAAAAAAAAAGTATCATATCATATCATATATATATATATATATATAGGGTAAAGTACACAAATGGTCACTAAGCTGTCCTTAAAAATACAAAATGGTCACCAAACTTTCAAAAATTGCATAATAGTCATTAAACTTTATTTTATTACAAAATGGTCACTAGGCCGTTAACTGTCATTAACTGGGAGACGTGGCAGTTATGAAAATTTGTATAATAACATATTTAATCCTCAATATTTACACATTCAATCAATTTAGACATCAATAATGAGGGTTAAATTATGAATAAATTGATTAAATATGTCAATATGGAGGATTAAATGTTATATTATTCAAATTTTTGTAACTATCACATCACCCAATTAATGACGGTTACCGGTTCAGTGATCATTTTGTAACAAAAGATAAAGTTTAATGCTCATTTTGTAATATTTGAAAGTTTCATGATTATTTTGTATTTTTAAAGATAATTTAGTGACTATTTGTGTACTTTACCCTTATATTTATATATATATAATGGCAAATGGGAGGGATAGATTTGTTTTCGTTTTGCTTGTTTCTCCCATCAGTTTTTATTCTTTTATTTCCCTTAATAATCCAGACTTTCATTTTCAACCCGTATTCATAAGGGTGAGTCTAACGTAAGGCATGATGTGGTGCAGTTATGGTGGGACACCAATTGAAAATTTACAAGATACAGAACTTAAAACTGAAAATGTTACACTTTTTTTATAACATTTTAGGTTGGTGGTTAAGTATCGAAACTTAACTTCGAGTATCGATACTTATCGCTTCTGATAACATTTTAGGTTTTTGAAAGTATCGAAACATGTCTCTAAGCTTTGATATTGTCGTGAGACACCAGCCTAAAATATTATAAAAAATATAACATTTTTTATTTTAAATTTTATATTTTATAATATTTTCGATTAGTACTGTACCGTAGACCTACCCTATTCATAACGACGGTTGATGAATTCCCGAGCTGCAGCAGTTAAACGGCATCCGTTTTTACACAAGCCTTGGCCTACCGCAGCGCTACAAGGATCGATGGACTTATTTGGTTCAATAATGGAGTTGGAATTGAAACTAGTCATTATTATTCACGATGGATATATATATACACAAAGGTTTTGATTAAGGATAAAGTCAATATTAAATTACGAGGGGACAAATTAATTTTAAAACAAATGTCAAATTATAAAAATTAAGGGAATTAAGGTTTAGTTTTATTAATTTTAAGATTGAAAGGTCTTAAAATATAGGAGTCAAGGTCTAGTTTCATTGGTTTTAACCGACAATGTCCTAAAAATACTAGAAAACTTTGAGAAGGACAATGGCTTAATTACAATGATTTTAAAACTATTAGGGATTAAAATGTATAAATTTTAAAGATTAAAATTGTTATCATATCAGATTATGTTACTGTCTCTGTTAAGTTTTTATTTATCAATTATTAATTTACAATAAGATCATAACATTAGTAATGAATTTACCAAGAAATAGTTTAGTGATCAAAATATAAACATAATAATAACTAGATGTCTAAATAAATAGTTCACCCTTAAAATTAAAACAAAACTCAGGTAGATATTTATTTGGTTAGAAATATTTAGAAGAATCAATTAATTTTAATTGTGACAGAACAAATTATATATTCGAAGTACGATAAACAATAAATCTTATTTTTCTAAAGTATGATAAACAAATTTGATGGGTTGTTAGACTAAAGTGTTTAGCTTTTGAAATGTTTAAATAAGGACTTAATATCTTCATATTTGTTTAAATTAGAGTCCATCTTTTAAAATGGTCAAATAAATACTTAATAATTTTAAAATTGCTCAAATAAAGATTTAACATTTTGAAAATGTCTTCTATTAAAGATCATCATTCGAACAAATTAGAAAACGTCGCATCTTTATTTGAGTAAATTTTTTTGAACAATTTCTACTTAGGGGAGGGGAGGAAGAGAAAATTTGTACATAATGCGTTTCGAACTCACAAACTAAGGAAGAAGAGAGGGTGTCAACTGAAAATTTTAGCTACTTACTCTAGAGATCGTTAACTATTTGAGCAAACTTAAATAAACTAAACCGTTTATTTAACTTTTCCAAAAAGTTATGCAATTAGTTGAGTATACGCAAAAATGGCACACTATTATTCAACCTTTTAAAAATATTATCCTTATTTAAATTGTCTCTAAGAAGTTAAACCTTCATTCAAAGGTTTAATAGTTAAAAATTAAAGTGTTGTGTATAGAAGCCTTTATTCGATATTCCCTTGGGTGGGACTGAAAATGTAAATTTTTGTGGCGAGACTTGACGGAAGAGTTAGGGGTGCAATTTAAATGTTTTAATGATTTGAAAGCTTAAATTAATTTTCTTCAAAAAATTTGAGGGTTTAACCAATATTTTTAACATTTTTGACAGATTAATAAAAACCGTTAAAAATCACGAGAGTGAATTTATTTGAAACTATTCAAAATTTTATTAATGTTGACGGTTGAATAATAACAAGGCATAAAAAATAGCCTAAACGTTTTGAGCAATTCAACCGTCAACGTTTTATTTTGGGTCAATATGGCCCCTCAGTGATGAAAATTGTTAGAAAACTGATGGTAAACAACTTGAAATGACTTGACAAAATGATAAGTCAGCAGAAAAAATTATTTTATATTTTATATAATTTTATAAAATTATTTTTTGACTGATGTAATATTTTTCAAGTCAACATATTTGTCTATAAGATACTGTCATGTCAGCGCGCACTACTATATAGGTTTGTCACATCATTTCAAGCCATTTATCATCAGTTGACAAATAATTTTTATCCGTAAAGGGGTCATTTTGACCCAAAATAGACGTTGAGTGTTAAATTGCTCCAAAAAAATATGGACCAAAATGACTATTCAGTCAAGCATTTGGGGCATTTTTTAGCTTTATGACTAATAACAATAGCTCAAATTTTTATCTACGTTAAATAATTCATATCCCATGTAACTTGACCTAAAATTGGTATAACCCAAGCCTAATCATTAGTTAGCCATTCTTAGAAAGGTAAAAATCAACAAAGGAATTTAATTGAAATTTATTTGAATCTCCACTCCACCATGTATAATTTTTGTGTCATTTTCGTGCGGCTTGCCCTTAATGAAGAAAATGACACTTGAAAATAATGGAACACCTTATGGCTTTAAAGAGCATGACCCGTCACAACAAGCTCAAAATTAAGGACAAAGTGGGGGATCACCGGATCAGGTGAGCTGCTATTTTAAAATTTTCTTCTGTCATACCACTTTTAATAATGAATGTTTATCCGTAGGCAAGAGTCGTACAAGACCCTAAAATAAGTTTATATATATATATATTCTAAAAAAAATACTATAATGCATATATATAACAATTTTCTTAAAAAATGAGAGTATTTTTTTTTGAATAAATTAATATTAAAAGCGTTATAGATGATTTTACTTTAAAACATGCAAGAATAACAACACTTTTTAAGTGGAAATGTTAGGGTTTTTAGATGTTTGTAAATAATTTTTATGTTGCTCAAGAGAGTAGTCTAACGCTTTTTTCTATGTTAAGCGAACTTTATTCGAAAAATCTTATACTTCTTTCATATTATAAATTAAAGTCCTTGTTTTAATAGATTGCACAATACCCCTTAAATCTTTGAACTGTCTTTGCGTGTTGGGATCAACTCGGATTTAGATGTAAAAATTTATATTAGGAGATTTGATTTTTAGGAAGTTATATATGAAATTTAAGAGGTGCGAAATTAGATTAACAATAAAATTACAAAAAGAATACCTAAATTTAAAGGCATAAAGCCAAAAAATACCCCAACATTTGACTAAATAGTCACTTTGGCCCCTATTCTTTTTTTGGACTAATTTAACCCTCAATGTTTCATTTTGGGTCAAAATGGCCCCTCTGCGGATAAAAACTGTCAGTCAACTGACGGTAAATGCCTTGAAATGACGTGACAAACTTATATGGCAGTGCACTATGACATGACAGTATCATATAGACAAATGTGTTGACTTGAAAAAATGTTACATCAGTCAAAAAATAATTTTATAAATTTATATATAATATAAAATAATTTTTTCCGCTGACTTATCATTCTGTCAAGTCACTTCAAACTGTTTACCGTCAGTTTTTTAACAACTTTCATCTTCATAGGGGCTATTTTGACCCAAAATGAAACATTGAGGGTTGAATTGTTCAAAAAAAGAATTGAGGCTAAAATGATTATTCAGTCAAACGTTTGATGTATTTTCTTACTTTATGCCAAATTTAAATTATATGAAAATTTAAAATTTTCTAAGAGTTTTTTTTGCTCAGCAAATATGATTTTATTAATTTCATATAAGCCCAACCAACATTATATGTCTCATTAAAAACCTCCATAATCTTAAGTGGAAGAAAATAGTACACAAAAGCCGGAATACGAAATTAAGGGTATGTTTGGTTTTAGAGAATGTAGTCCGTTTTCATTTTAATTTTCTTGGAAAATAGAAAACAATGAATAAAATGTGTTTGGTTGTAAAAATAGAAAATGATTTTTAGAAAATAAAAACAAAAATGAGTAAAAATTTGAGAATATTAAAAATATGTTTTCATTATTTTTGTAGCGATGTCCCTCTCGCTAAAAAAGCGGTGTTTTTTGTTTTGAAAATATTGTCTTCTGCGTTGAGTGTTATAAAAACCGTGTTTTACTTAAAAATAGAGTTGCCACCGGCCACTCAAGGTGGACCGGACACCGTAAAAACCAGAGATTTAAAATGGATGGGTTCGGGAGTCGATTACGGATGTGGAAGGATTAGCACCCCCACACCTCCCAAAAATTGGTACTTTAATAATTACCGCTTTATTAATATTAGACTTTCTGGATTAAAGTGACGATTAAATTAAAATTTGGTTATAAGTGCGAATAGATTTTAAAGGCCCCGTTATTCGAGAGTAAACACCCAACCACTATCACTATGCCTGATACTGGCCTCGTTTACGCTCGGATAAAAGGGCACCGCATTGACAATATATATATATCTATTATGCAAACTTAAAAAATATGGCAAATATAAATAAATACATTGCTGTAAAAATATAAATAAATATTAACAAAATTAAAAAACTAATCTAACACAAATAAAATACTATTCTAACATATAAAAATAAACCCAACATAAATAAAATGCTACTCTAAGATATACATACATAACTATTAATTTAACACATAAATAAAATAAAATACTAATCTAAAACATGCCTACATAAATATTAATCTAACTCATAAATAAAATATAAAACATAAATTTAAAGCATAATAAATACTAATATAAAACATAAATAAACATACAAACTAAAAACACAATTTTAAATTAACTACTACTTCATTAAATTATAAAAATTACAACATAAATAAAAAGGAAAGAAAATATACCTAACTAGGAGTTCGAATGACGAACCCCGACTAAACCCCACCGAAATCTACCACGACCACTCCAAAAAATTAACTAGACCGGACCCAAAATAAGACTCCGATCGAACCGGTTAGAACCGAGGACACTGCCCTGGTCCTGGGCTAGCCGGGAGCCTAAGCTCCCTTATTTGGCCTGCCCACCGCCGATTCATTGCTTTGCTTCCCCCACCCCCCGTGCCTTTATATAGGCAATTGGGTGGTTGTGGGGTTGACGTGGAGCTTCTCCCACCTTTACTTTTTTTTACACTTTAATTATTATTTATTTATTTATTTATATTTTTTTATATTAATACTAATATTATTACAACAATACTAAAAATACTAAAAACCCGGACAAAAATGAGTGATTACAATTTTCATTGAAAATGTTTTAGAAAAATAAAAAATATGAAAATAAGGGTTTTTTAATTTTAACTTCATTTTAACCCGAGTTTGAATCCTTTTAATGTCATTTTTTAAACTTTAGTTCATTTACTCATATTTTATTTATTATTATTATAATAATATTTTCTAACTATATTTTATTTCAATTATTTAATAATTTTTTTTTTCATTTTTATTTTGAAAAGCTATATACCAAACACATTTTCACTATTTTTATTTTTGAAAATAACTTTCCACTTCTATTAACTAAACATGTTTTTTTTAATTTTAAAAAAATGAAAATAAAAATTATTTTCTGAAAATGAAAAACAAAAATAGAATATATATTTTTTAAACTCAAACGGACCCTAAAGTTCTCCAAAGAAACCAAAAACAAAATCCGAAAATAAATTACTCAATTTCGCCACCTTCACCCCCAATGAATCAAAACAAAAATTAAATGGCAGTGATTACCACCAGGCTTTGAAGATTTCTGATCTGGTTGACCCTGTCTTCGCTAGTCCTCCAGCCAGCTCCTTGAAAAAAATCACCGACGAGTGCTCGAACATGATTGTTCCAATTCTCCTAGACAGTCTATCTAACTCCAAAAGCTCTTGCCACCAGCACCATGGTCGACTCATGGGATTAAGAATCCAGTGTAGCACCCATCTCCACCAACAAGCCTGTCCCTCTGGCTTCAAGAAACATTTCCATCGCTTTTTTAATAGCTGCAAAATCAGATTTGATCGTCCCAAACACTCCCTTAATCCATCCTTGATCACATAATTAAGAAACAAGTTGAATATCCACCGAACATCTTCTAATTAGTATCATAATTTTTTTGAAAGATTTACAAGTAGTTAGAATTCACAAACCCACACCAACGACTGAAACGACAAAAAAAATTGATAATTCAATCCATAACTTGTATTTATTGAAATTATCATTTTTAAACATTCCTTTTATTTGTTTAAAAAAAAACAAAGAAAAAATAGGATTTTTTGGCTTAAATGAAAAATAAACCCCTAAACTATACTTTTTATTTGTTTTTAGCCCTTAAACTATTGTTTGGTCAAAATAAGTCTCTAAACTGTTATTTATGGTTATTTTAAGTCCGATAGTTATCTAAGTCAAAACAAATTATTTCGACCAATAAAATGTTGACACATCACAAAGATTTTTTGACCAATGGATGGTTTAGGGACTAAAAGAAAAATGGCATAGTTTAGGTACTTATTTTGACCCAAAAATAGTTTAAGAACTTAAAGTGACCAAAAATAATAATTTAAGGACTTATTTTGACGAAAAATAATTGAAGTGTCAAAAACAAACAAAAAAACATAGTTTAAGGGTTAATTTTTTAGTTATTTTTTTTACTAAAAGAACAAATTAGGGATAAAAGCAAATGAGTAGTAAAGGATAATAATTTCCCCTCCAGTGGGTCCAACTAACCCCACAAAGACAGCGATGGACAACATAAAATAGTGTCCTTCCTTGGACCTCTCTAATGCATGAATACGACTGCGATGGTAGTGGTTAGAAAAGCTTGCCGTATGTGGAATGCTTTGATTGTTGGGGCAAAGCTTTTTTAATGCACAACTTTCCATTTTTGGGTATGGCCTTCTTCACCATCAGCTTAGCTTTCAGTTCTTGGCACTAAAGCATGCTCTGTCTCACCACCCTTTGGGGTGGAGGTGGAACAAATAGTACTTACTCCAATAGGGACTTTTTTCCTACAACTTGGTACTAATTAATTTTGAATATTTCCCTTTTATTTTTTTCACTCGATTTGTGGATACAGGTTATGGAATAAATTACAATTTCGACGATCAGTCATTATTCGTATCGACTCAAATTATAATTAGTCATTAAGTTTATTGAGGCATGTTAATGAAATGGTGGTCGTGGCCGAACTAAAAAATTAGATATCTAATAATAAATATTAGAAAAAAATATATTTAAGCAGTTTGATATCGTTTAAGCATGTCTAGAGTTCGAGACCTTATGTATAATAAAAATCTCTACTAGAAGACTCACCCACCAAAGTCAGGTGTGCAGCGCAGGTCGGTCTGTATTAGTTAGGGCGAAGCCCTAGGGAACCGGGAGGACAAAAAAAGAGAATGTTCTAATAACAAATATTAAAAAATATTAAATTTTAAGAGTGTACTTAAACAAATATTGAAAAAAATGAAACCC
The DNA here is from genome assembly GCA_019671005.1 of Hibiscus mutabilis. NCBI lineage: Eukaryota > Viridiplantae > Streptophyta > Magnoliopsida > Malvales > Malvaceae > Hibiscus > Hibiscus mutabilis. The sequence goes on from CM033726.1 coordinate 55,404,582, forward strand.
ATAATAACAAGTGTTGGGAAAAAATGACCCCTAATAAAAAATTGAAAAAAATAAATTTTAAGAGTAAACTCCTAATAAAAATATTAGAAAAAATTGAACTCATGATAACAATTATTGAAAAAAATAAATTTTAAGAGTAAACTCCTAATAAAAATATTAGAAAAAATTGAACTCATGATAACAATTATTGAAAAAAATTAGTCCCTAATAAAAATATTGAAAAATTTGAACACTTAATAACAAATATTAAAAAATAATTTTTAAGAATAGACTCCTAAGAACAAATATTAAAAAAATTAAATTATAATAATAAATATTATTAAAATTAAATCCCTAATTATGGACAATGGGTCCTGGACATTCGCTCTTATTACCCACCCTAAAAGATGGGAAAAATTATTTAATAAGTAAATATTTGTATCAGATAAAAAAATTTATTCCATAAAATTTTGTTGTGATCAAGTATTTGACTATTCAAATAAATAGTATGTCTTACTCTTTGAAATTACGGAAAAAAGAATTGCTGAAAGAGGTTTAACCCTTTTAAGAACTCTGTTCGTAAAATGGGTTTTGTATATAAGTAGTACTTTTTAAAAAAATTATTTCTTGTTGATTTTTTACGTAATTTTAGAATGACAAAATTATGTAAAAGATATGTTATAAAATAATTAAAAATACAATTTCATCTTTTAAAAGTTAGAGTTTATTTTATTAAAAAATTTAAAAAAAATAGAAAAGATTACGAATACGTCGGGTTTGGTAAAGATACTGATTTTTGAGATATATTGATTTTCGGATACAAAGAAATCCTTGCAATATATTTTTTGTATTATTTATGCATTATAAATTTATTATCTTATATGTAAAGATAACAAGATCGAATCACATTAAATTTATAGCTTGTATACGATCTATTATATATTGGACTGTGTCCTTTTTTTCTCTTTAAAATATCCTAATTCCTAACAATAAATAATGGGTAAATTACGTAAATTACTGCTGCACTTTGCTTGCAAATTTATTTTGGGCACTAAAATTTTAAAATGTTCAATTTACTCACTGGAGTTTAAACATTTAAATTTTTTTGTCACTGAAGTCTAGACATTGAACATGTTTGGTCACTCCACTGTTCACCGTCGTTGGATGCGCACCGTAGATGGTGGTAGTTTGGTAGCAAATTTCACCAGTCATTTCGTCTCGTCTCCTTGAGTCCAAATTCAACCTCCATTTTATCGAAAAGTACCCCGAAGTCCACAAATCAAGAAAAAATCAATTTTTCTCTCGTCGATCTTCCTCAGCCGCCGCCGGATGGAGTTTGTTTCTCAGTATATTAATTCTCTCGTGCCGATGAAGTTTTCTACTGTTTGGATCTTAGAGATGTTTTTTCGTTTGTCGGTAAATGGATGTTGTGAAAAGTTAACGAAAAAGTGATTAAAAAAGTTCAATGTCTAAACTTTAATTAGTAAATTAAACATTTTGAAACTTCAGTGACCAAAATAGGTTTGAGAATAAATCTCGGTGATGATTTACATAATTTACCCATAAATTATTTAGTCGTACCAATTTAAATGAAATTAATTACACCTCCCAAGGACGATGAATTTATGAAATATGACACTTTGGTGTCAACAATCTCTAGAGCATGTGATTAAAGCTCTTAATTGACACCATTTTTTTTTCTTAAGTTGTGGGTTCAAGATTCAGTAGGAGTAAAATTCCCTTTCTCCTCTCCTAAATAGAAATTGTTAAAAAAATATATATATGACACTTTGGTTTTGTTTTGTTTTATTTTTTCAGTACCATATTCCATAAAGTTTAACGGTAAAAAAACATTGAGTAAAGAATCGATACTACAATATCATCACATTAAAACATTTGAAAAAAATACTTAAAACACAGCCAATTTTCTTCCATTTTTTTTGAAAGCAAATTTCTCCCATTTAACCCAAGAAGCATGGGTTACAATTTGTAAATAGTTTATAGCATGGAAAGAAAGCTTGAAACTTGGCGGACGTGAAGTTCTTACTCGGGAATGGGCTACTAACGCAATGCAGGGTTTGGATCAAGTGGACCAAAATGGTGGCAATTGTAGAGTGAGTTTCTCCCAATCGGGCCCAAATCCTTGTTACCTGCCAGATATACCTCCGCCAGCTCAAAAATGGCGAGGTCAGCTGACATCTAAGCGCGGCTGTGCTTTTTTCGAAGCAGTAACCGGGATAGATACAGAGAGGGGAGAAAGATGGCGGGAGCAGCAGAGGCACAAAAGCGGCAGGGCGGGAGACCATTCCCACCATCGGCGAGAGGTCCGCCTCCGCCCCCTCGCCCTCGCTTTGAGCCTGTTGATCGCGAAAAGGTACACCTCTCTGTTTTTTTTCTTCTTCTTCTTCTGTTTCTATAACCCTTAATATTTGAAATTCTAGGGTTTCAAAGCTCTTAATCTACGCATTCTTGATTTGGGAATCGCAAATCTGTGATTGTTGCATAGGGATTCTACTGTAACTTAATTGTCTTTCAATGCTTACCTGCTTAGCTTTTCTTTGTAATTGATTTAATGTTTTTGGTTTTAATTTTGTGTAAGTCATTAAGCCCCATCCTTTGGGTTATGATCATTTCTTTTCCTTCTGTCATGCAGACTTGTCCTCTCTTGCATCGAGTTTTCACTAAGGTATGTTCGCTGACTTTATTTTCATAGCTTAATAAGTTGATTACATGTTCAAGCTGCTATGGTCTTGTGTTGCGTTTTTTGATCCTTGTAGTGCCAATTTGTCATTAACTTTGCTATCTTGGGTAAAACCTACTAATCATTTTGGATTTCCCATAACTTTGATTGTTCCTTGAGCCATAGAAACCTACATTGTTGTTGGTAAATTTGGTTTATGGAGTATATTTTAAATTACATTTATAGAGTCAAGCAATCTGCAGGACACTTGGTGAAGTTTTTCTTGACTGGGAAGATGCTCTTGCCATTTGGCAAGAGCTGTAATATGCAAGAGATTTAGGCAATGTAATAGAAGGAGCTTCCTCTTCGAGCAGTATTTCCCATTATGTTTTTGTGGATAAGCAATTTTCTAAATTCATATGTACATTAGCGAGCTTTCATCTTTCTGGGATAAGCAAAAATTTGTGTTAATGGAATAAGTTGCTCCACAGTTCATTCTGTGTGGTCTATACTCTCTAAGTGGTACTGTGTTGGTAGAAGTTTGCAGCCTAGATGGAAATCGTCTGCCCCCTAATTATTCCCCTTTTGGTGTCCCCACTTTAAAAAGTGGGTTTAGGGAATTAGGGGTAGGGTGTATTTTTTAGGATATAGGGTTTAGAATGTGAAATTTAGGGCTAGGGTTTAGAATTTAATCTTTTAATGTTTTTTAGTGTGAGGCACAAAAAGAGGCATACTTAGGGGGTTAAGGATTTTTGTTCTTGCAGCCTTTCTAACTGTTAGCATCTGTTTAGGTATACTTTCAATGAAAGGCCATAGTAAGTCATATAACTAGAATATTAATGTTGTCCTGAAGCAATGTTTGGTTCTTTACATATAAAAAAGTTCTCCAAACTTATGATATCTCATTGGTAAATTCACAGATTGGTGGTCATCATTCTAAAGAAGATTTTGCAGTGAGAGGAAAGGAGCCCAAGGATGAGGTTCAGATTTATACGTGGAAGGATGCTACACTTCGCGAGTTGACTGATCTGGTATGCTAATGTTGTTTGTTAAATTTCCTTTCTTGTATGGTAGTTTTGTCTGCAACATTCTCTTATTTATTCTTCAGTCTTTTGACCCTCTTGATTCTTCTTTTACAGGTGAAGGAGGTAGCTCCTGCAGCAAGGAGAAGAGATGCAAGACTGTCCTTTGCATTTGTATATCCTGACAAGAATGGTCGTTTTGTGGTGAGAGAGGTTAGATTTATTTCTCTCTTCTCCGTAATTTTGCCTCCTTCCATATCCATGTAATGTAACTTAAAAAATTGAGTTCGGTATGTATTTGGTCCTCTGATCACTTATTGAGGTTATTTTTTTGTATCTTGGCTTTAGTCAACCTTGTGAGGCTAAACTCTGGCAGAATAATAACACATTAGTAATGATTTGTTTGCATCATATAGTAAAACTTATGATGAGATGTAATTGAATTTCTATACAGAGAAATGCCTTTATAAATATGGTGTAGTTCATGGCATTTATTGTATAGTTGATACATGAATTTTTCCTGTGAAAAATGTTTGGATTATGACGTCTTTTATTTCTTCACCAGGTGGGTAAGACCTTTTCTTATGTTAATGGGAGGCGATTAGATGACAGCAAAACTTTGAACGAACTTAGATTCGAGGTAGGTCAAATCTCCGTAGCAGCAGCATCATTTACTCTCTTACCTATACTCAAGCTTTGTCATTAATCTTCCCGTTGACGTAATGCAGATTGGAGATTACTTAGACGTGGCTATCATGTCAGCCGAGCTCTCTACTGTCCGGTAAGTGACTTAATGGGAAGTGCTGCAATGCCATTTCCCCCATTAATTTATCCTACTATGTTAAGAAATCATCAAGAAGATGCTAGTACTGTATGGTTGAAGTTTGTAAAATGCTGGAAAAGGACTGGTCCTTGTATGGAACCGTTCATGGTATGTGGTTGCTGCTACAATCTTTAATTGTTAATCCTTTGTAAAATTTAGTAACGTAGCTCGACATTTTTTGGTAGCATTTTTTTAACCTTTATGGCAGTATTGAAATGTCAGAATCTGTTGCAACTTTTTAAGCTTTATAGTAATTGAGATGGTCTCTTCCTACCCTAGTGTAGGATGGTAATTTGGATGGTGGATTCAGATAGCCAATTTATTTTTCGTAGATTCGAATACTACAAATGCAGTGGAAAAGGGAGCATTGTTATCCCTAAAAGACTCGAATTAAAGTAGCTTGTTTGCACGGTGTGTGTGCGTTCTCATAGAAAAGAACAAATACAAAAAAAAAATACTATCCTCTGTATGTTAGAGCAGATCTAGATAAGCATCCTAGACAAACCCTAAATTGAATAATTAATTCAATTCAAAGTGAGGATTTGTTTAATAACTCATTTATTGAAGATTAATAATTTCAGTAATTTAATATTTTAAATTTGTCTAATAATCCAAAATTAAAACTATCCACCGAAAATTTTCAATAAAAAATATGAAAAATGTTAAGTAGCTAAGTGACCTACTTATATTGGTGAATAATTTAACATTTTTATTTCTTTAATTATATTATCTTTTAAATATTATATTTATCAAATAATCTAATTATATTTAGTGTTTAATTTTTCAACACCTTTTCAATTTAGCAAACAACTCAATTTAATTGGAGGACTCGCACATACTTTACACGAATCTTAAACATGAAATCTGAGATTTAATTTTGGATAATATTATATTTGAGATATATTTTATTTACTCAAGTTTGAACTAATAAATGTGGTTAATACTGATAAAACTTTAATATAATATATATAATAAAAATCAGTTCGATTTGCTAGACTCTCGGTTTAGGTATTAAAATATTAAAGCATAATTTGGCTCTTTGGCAGTTGAGTTCGATAATAAATAGGTGAGACTCAGAGTTTTATGAGTGAGTCTAAAAGAAGGCAGGTTAAAAAAAGGTAGCATCGATACAATCGTTATATTTAGGTTAAATAAATTTGAGCCGTCAATTTAAAAAAATAAATAAAAGGTAAAAAGAGGGGTAACCGATAAACCGGTTGCCTAAAAAGAGGCCTTAAAACTTCAATTTTGAACCAGCATCGGTACTGACCTATCCTCTCCAAAAACTTTCAAAACATTTTGCAAAATATTTCTTACATCTTCAACCGAAATTCTTAAAAGATTGAGTTCGAAGGAAGCTAAAATAGAAGGTAAGAAGGTTATCCTTTTGCATGAAATAAACTTTTAATTTCTGTTTTTCTTCGAACCGAAATGGAATTTGTGCATGGAAAATATGAAATTTTTTTAGGGTTTTGGAAAAAGTTAAGGTTTATTAGTGAGCTTGAGAGAGTTTGGATGATGGATTTGTAATTAGTGAAATGAAATAATTTTCATTTATTTTAGGCTTAGATTTGGTGATATTTGATACGAATTTGGAAGTTGAAAAATAGTTTTGGATAAGTAGAATCGATATTGTTTATGGGATATTGATACTCGTTGAGAGTAGGGTTACAGGGAAGAGGAGTAGTACAGATACTATATATGATGATATCGGTAGTGTAAATGTAATATCGGTATTGAAAAAGTAGTACCGAAACTGGATTAAATTGAATGTGACAGAAGTTAAAACTCGTATCGATACTATACGATACTATATAGGTATATCAATACTACTCAAAGAAATTTCATATATATAGGTAAAAAAATGTTTTTATTAACAAGGAGACATGTTAATAAAATCTATAGCAGATAACTATTAATAAAATCTTTTGTTGTGTTTTATGTGTGTTATAAACTTGACATTAGTTTTAGAAGCAAGTGTTTGAGATTGGATCAAAAAATCAATGTGGACGTAGAAGGTACGAAGGATGAGACAGTCGCGGTGGCTGATGCTCCAAAACTATTGTCTTCATATTTTAACTTCTAGTAAGTTAAAGTTGAATGTGTATTGAATATTTTAAATTGGTTAATTTGTTAAAGTGAAGTTTAAATATGATAAGAATGAATGAATGTACAGTATAAATGAATGCAAAAGACGAAAGAGTGGGAAGAAGAAAATGACTAATGAGGTAAGTGGGAAATTTAGAATAATTTTATGTGTTATGTATTTTTCAGTAATATTTACATGAGCTAAAATTGTAATATTGTCTGAATGATGAAGGCGAAGAAAACATTGGCAAAGAAATGAGCCAAAATGAGTGATGAAAAAAAGCCTTATATTAATATACACTTGTAGCAGAAAGAAGCATATATAGAAGCAACATCAAAAGGAGAAGACGCGACTACTATTAAGAAGGTAATAGTTGCATTACATCGTAGACGAAATAGTGGAGCTTAAAAGTAATTGTTATAGTATTTTATAGATGACTTATGTTGATGTAATTATTCATATGTTTGTAGGAGACATCCTCAAGGTGTAGCATAAAAAAGTTGTCCACATTGTTTAAAGAGATGAAGAATAAGAAGAAGGATGGTGTAGTTGTAGAACATGGGTTTGGGGTTTACTTGGATTAAAATTATGAGCAATTCGTCGCGATCTCTGTCGTGACTTAGTGAAAAGCTTTGATGTTGAAAGCTCAATGATGCAATTTAATGAGCACAATATTTGTGTAAAGGTGGAGGATGTGAAAGCTGTTTTTGGACTAAAAAATGAAGGTGTCAATGTTAAATGCGTGATGGAGAAATATAATAGGAAAGAGCTAGCTTTGAAGAATAAAATCAGCCCGAAGATTTCATATGTTGAATTGGAAGAAAAAATATTAAGTGGTGATTATGAGGGCAATGAATTGAAAGCGAGGGTGATTCTGTACATTGTTGGTGTCTTTCTATGTCCAACGTCAGACACCATGACCTCAACAAAAACTTTTAAGTTATTGTCCTCTGATGGGTTGAAGGAAAAACTTAACTGGTGTAATAACACAATTTCCTACCATAAGTTTGGTTGGTTTTAGATTAGGAGATACGTGGTAATAATATGTGTAGCCACCTTTTTTTTATAAGTTTCATACACATTTCTCTAGGTCTGGTAAAACATTGTGTAGTTTCCCTATTTATTATGCATTTGGTAACATATAGAGTTATCCTTTAAGATTTTGTGTAGTAACATAATTTCCTACCATAAGTTTGGTTGATTTTAGATTAGGAGATATGAGGTAATAATTTGTGTAGTTACGTTTTTTCTTATAAAAACATTTAATATTTTTGTAGGTCTAATAAAACATTATGTAGGTACTTTATTTGTTTTGAATTTGGTAACATATAGAGTTATCCTTTAAGACTTTGTGTAATAACATAATTTTCTACCATAAGTTTGGTTGGTTTTAGATTAGGAGATATGAGATAATAATATGTGTAGCTACCTTTTTTCTTAAAAGTTCCATATACATTTCTGAAGGTCTGGTAATACATTGTGTAGGTATCCTATTTGTTATGAGTTTTGTAACGTATAGAGTTATCATTTAAAACTTTGTGTAATAACATAATTTCCTACCTGAAGTTTGGTTGGTTTTAGATTAGGAGATATGAGGTAATAATATGTGTAGCTACATTTTCTCTTATAAATCCCATACACATTTTTGTAGGTCTGGTTAAACATTCTGCAGGTACCCTATAGTAACATATAAAGATATCCTTTAAGACTTTGTGTAGTAACACAATTTTCTACCATAAGTTTGGTTGGTTTTACATTAGGAGATATGAGATAATAATTTGTGTAATTACGTTTTTGCCTATAAAAACCTTAAACATTTCTATAGGTCTGGTAAAATATTGTGCACGTACCCTATTTGTTATAAACATATAGAGTTATACTTTAAGACTTTGTGTAATAACACTATTTCCTACCATGTGTTTGGTTGGTTATAGATTAGTAGATATGAGATAATAATTTGTGTATTTACGTTTTTTCTTATAAAAACCTTAAATATTTCTGTAGGTCTTGTAAAATATTGTGCACGTACCCTATTTGTTATTACTTTGGTAACATATAGAGTTGTCCTTTAAGACTTTGTGTAATAACACAATTTCCTACCATATGTTTGACTAGTTTTATATTAGGAGATATGGGGTAATAATTTGTGGAGTTGCATTTTATCTTATAAATTCTATAAACTATGTTGTAGATCTTGTAAAACATTGTGTACGTATCGTATATCTTATGCATTTTATAACTAATGTTATCAGATAAGAATTTATGTAACTACCGTTTTCCTTACCATGATAAGCATTTGTGTAACTATCGTTTTTCTTACAGTTATTGTAATAAATTATGTTACCGTTTTATAAGATTTTATGTTGAAATCGAATATCAATATAATCAGTCTGCCTTATTTTAACTTTTTTTAGGCTGCCTTACGCCAGAACATCCCGAGTTTTATAAAAGTCAAATAATTTACTTGTAAATTGACTCTTAGGCTCATAACTACTGTTGAATTAGAGGGAGAATACAAACAAGCAGTTGGGGTGGTTATAAGTTTAATCAGCCACGTGGCGTGCGTGCGTGCATTGGTCAACTAAATCAGGTTGCGGTGAAAAACGGGAGTAAGAAAATAAAAATAATTACAATTATCCCCCAAATATATCATCTGTCTCTCCAGATAGAGATGATATGAAGCGAAAAGGATAAAGAAAGAAGAAAAAGCCGGGGAATCTGGGCGGTGATTGAAGATCATCTGTTCATACTTTTATCTCCCAAATTCTATCTGTTGTTTTCTTAGGCCGATCAGATTAACACATTCTTATCCAAAATTTCAATTTCTTAGTCTTTTGATGAATAATTCTGGTTAAAATCTTCCACTCCACTGCCACACTTCCCTTTCTCTACACGTTAAGTAATCGTAATCGTAATCGTTTTTCTTCTCTTTATATGAAAAGCATTTGATTAGCACTTTAGTGTTGTTCTTGCTTTACTATGGATTGCCACTACTACTAGCTTTTCCACGGATTTGCATCTGCTGCTTGCTCATTGTTTCACGAGATCTCTTTTCTGCTTACTCGTAAGTCGTAATTATCGTTTTCACTTTTTTATTCTGCTTTTCTTTATATTTTTAGTTTTTGAGTGATTTTTTTGTTGTTCTCAGACTTTGATAGCCAATGGCGTTGAAGCGGGGACTATCGAGTTCGAGTGTGGCTGTACAAAGGAGCAGAAGTTCTGGATCTCGATTGCCTATTGCCATTCTTGTTTTCTTCTCAGTTCTCGCGCCACTTGTTTTCTTTGTCGGTGGAGTGCTTTCTATTTCTGGTTCGTTATTGCCTATTCCCACATTTTAAGTAGCAATTCGCTTTTGATGTCTTTTTTCACTCTGATAGAAATTGAAATGTACCTTACTTTTTAAATTGATTCTGAGCTTTCGTTAGTGATTACAAAATTTTGTTTGACTTCTGATCTGATTAGAAAATTCTAAAATCAAATTGTCAGATTTGTCGGTGATCGTGGTGTTTCTAGGAACTTTCAATTTTAACTATACTTGTTGCTTCAATTCAACTAACACATGCGTTATAATTGAACTTTTATGTTAAAAACGCTGCTGATTTTCTGTTGAAACAAATACTTCCACTAACGAGCGTAGCTGAAGTTTGTTGTTTTGCTTTGTGATTCTAAAATTGAGATGTGAGTTCAATTATGTCCTTATCCATTTGATTTCTAAACTTTTCAATTTTCAAACATTTTGATGTTTTCTACTTGATTTTATCTGATCTTGTACCAATTATTGTTTCTTGTGCAGATCAAAATAGGACCCAAAGCTGTTTTAGCAAACAGGTTGCTTATTCATATGCTTTTCCATTTACATTGGTTATATCTTTGATTACAAACTTGATGGCGTACACTATTGATTTCAAATGGTTGAGTTTTGCAGACAGATGATTCGAGAGAAAGGTCAGGTCTTCAATCTATCAAAAACCTTTTCACTAAGGAGGTAAATGAATGTTGGAGAATAATCCATAAGTTAATAACGTTTCTTGATCTGACAAGGGTTGGATTTTAACTGTCTATTGTATGATGCTACACTTAAATCAATTTTAGGTTATTGATTTTGTAACTACAAGCACAGATAATTTGGGTCCACTGAGTCTTGATTCTTTTAGAAAAGGCAATTTGTCTGCATCGTGGAAAGTTGTTGGGGTAGACACATTGGTTGAGGATAATGCTGTTTCAAAGGTTAGAATCATAGTTATGACGTACCTTACCAGTCCCATGCATTGGACACTTTCCTATTTTTACAGCCTTTTTTCTGTATCGTTTTCCAAATTTAGTTGCTGATTGATTGATGTTTATTGGATTCTCTCATGTTCAAACCAAAAGGCTACCAACTTGAAACAAGAAATCTCTCAAGATGAAGAGGGGAATTTTCTAGATGGTAAATTATTCTCTGTTTAATGTATATATAATGCGCTTATGAAAATTTGTTCATGCTGATCTGCCTGTTCCATGCAGATGATCATACACACGATACACCTGCTAAAATACTTCGAAGGGTAATTCCATCTTTGATGCATTGTGTACTTTAATATTATAAAGAATTTCATGATAAATGGGTTTTTTACTTACCTTGCAGCAACTTAGGAATGATAGACGTGAGAGGAGGGCTGCTGAATTTGTGCTACAAGATGAGAAAGTTACTGTTAAACTTGAAAATTCTGCCATTCAACGATCCAAAGCTGTGGACTCTGCAGTTCTGGGCAAATACAATATATGGAGGAGAGAGAATGAGAATGATAAGCCTGATTCCACAGTGCGCTTGATGAGGGATCAAATTATAATGGCAAATGTTTATGTAAGTATAGCAAAGTTGACAAATAAGCTTGACTTGCAACAAGAACTGCAGATCAGGATGAAAGAGATACAGCATGATTTAGGAGAGTCAACATCTGTTTCTGACCTGCCTCGTAGGTAAAAGGATATTGGATCTTTAATCTATTTGACTATGCGCTGCAGTATATGTTTCCTCCTGTTTTGTTCCTGTTGATTATGGCAGTTTCTAATTTTGTGTTTTGATGCAACTTTGTTTAGTGCACCTGAGAAAATTAAAGCAATGGGAAAAGTTCTATCCAAAGCACGAGATCAATTGTATGATTGCAAGTCCGTTACTGGAAAGCTTAGAGAAATGCTTCAGACATCAGACGAACAAGTTAGGAGATTAAAAAAACAGAGCACATTCCTGAGTCAATTAGCTGCCAAAACCATTCCCTATGCAATCCATTGCTTGTCGATGCGTTTGACCATAGAATACTATCTCCTCCCCTTAGAGAAGAGAAAGTTCCCTAGAAGTGAGAATTTGGAAAATCCAAAGCTCTACCATTATGCTCTCTTCTCTGATAATGTCTTGGCTGCATCTGTTGTTGTCAATTCAACTATCATGAATGCCAAGGTGATATAAGCTGTCTTATTGTGCATAACTACTTAGACTACTCTTCCTTTTTGCACTTCTAGAATTGGAAGTGATCACTAGACCTTTTTTTTGCTTGGGAATTGAGCCTCATGTGCTTTCTTGACTATGTTTTCTTCTTGGTGGTATGGCAGGATCCTTCAAAACATGTTTTCCATCTTGTTACCGATAAACTTAACTCTGGAGCAATGAACATGTGGTTCCTGTTGAATCCCCCTGGAAAAGCCACCATTCATGTTGAAAATGTTGATGAATTCAAGTGGCTTAATTCATCCTATTGCCCTGTCCTACGTCAGCTTGAGACTGCTTCAATGAAGGAGTATTATTTCAAGGCGGATCATCCAACAACATCTGGATCTTCAAACTTGAAGTACCGAAACCCGAAGTATCTCTCAATGCTTAATCACTTGCGGTTCTATCTGCCCCAGGTTTATCCTATGTTAGATAAGATCCTCTTTCTTGATGATGACGTTGTTGTCCAGAAAGACTTGACTGGATTATGGTCTGTGGATCTCCATGGAAAAGTGATCGGAGCTGTAGAAACTTGTGGTCAAAGCTTTCATCGGTTTGACAAGTACCTAAACTTCTCCAATCCTCATATTTCACAAAACTTTGATCCTAATGCCTGTGGGTGGGCATATGGAATGAATATGTTCGACCTCAAGGAGTGGAAAAAGAAGGATATCACTGGCATATACCACAAGTGGCAAAATATGGTGAGTCTATGAACAACCATATATCTTATTTCACACACAGACGCCCCTTCATGCATTCATACAGAAATGGTTTTCTGGCTGAAGGGTCGAATTCACTGTTTGCCAATCATCATATTATATTTTACCGGACATCTGTTTAGTCATATATGCTAAGTGATTGTATTAGAGTTAATTATTACTATTATTGTGTAGATGCTGAATTGTGCTCGAGATCACTGTCGACACTAAGAGGACCTAGGATAGTTGATATATTTTTCTTTTTCCTTGCCTTTGTTTATATGTTTTCCAGAATGAAGATAGAGCATTGTGGAAGCTTGGGACACTTCCTCCAGGGTTGATCACATTTTATGGTCTAACGCATCCGCTTGAGAAGTCGTGGCACATACTTGGTCTCGGCTACAATCCAAGTGTACACACGAGAGAAATCGAACATGCAGCAGTTGTCCACTACAATGGCAACATGAAACCATGGCTGGATTTGGCTATGACAAAATATCGACCCTACTGGACCAGGTACGTCAAGTACGATCATCCCTACCTTTGCAACTGTAACTTCAGTGAATGAAGGTGGTTAGGTGTGGGCATTGTGTTTTGCTACTTTTCTTCTCTCCACTCCACATTGTTTTATTCTTCTTTGTATTTCATTAAGTTCATTCCTTAAGTGCTCACTACATTGGAACGAGTTTTCGAATTGTATGCGATGTTGACCCTTGAAGACAGACACCCTATGGTTTTTTTTTTCTTTTCCATTTAGACAATAATAGGTGAATCTCATACAAAACCTGAGTGCTGAGTCCACTGTATTTTTTGAACTATGGCTCCCTGGATTTAGTATTGTATTAGTATATTTACATCCATTATAAAGACTCAAATTTCTTGCTTTGTGTTCTTTTTCATATCTTCCGCGTCTGTTTTACAAATCATGTTTGGAGCTTGCCTCCCAACAATGTCGTGTTCTAGGTTTGAACATTTTTTTCCTTCCCGGTTTAGCTAATAAAAAAGAAGAAAAAATTACCAATGTATATAATTTTGAAAATAAATAATAGTAATCCTTTTTTTTCAAAAGCTTTCTGTGCTTGAAAATCCAGTTCTCAATAAACATCACACTCCCTCTTAACAAGGTATTATCGATGTTAAAATTACAGTTTAATTAAAACATTATTTGTTAGGAATTGAGGTTAACAACCTCTAATTAAAGTTTTTACCCTAAAATAGATCTTATGAATTAAAAAGGCCGATCATTAATTATAAATACTTACTCTTGTATTAAAGGAATTAATTAGTGTAAGTTCCTTTCCATTTATTAGCTTATACGATACCCTGGTCTCCTTAAAAAAAAATTGTACGATACCCTGGATTTAGGGTTAACAGTTAGGTTATGTAAGCTGAACTAAATATACAGTACTTAGTTGGATACGGAGACTCCACATCCACTCACTAGTTATGGGGAAACAGAAAGCAGCCGATTATTCCCCACTGCTCTATGCAAGCAGCTCTTGTTGTAAATAACGTTTGATAGAGGTTGTAGTGTATCATCACAATTCTGCTTTATGTTACAACCAAGATGAATATGTATGTTAATTTCAAAAAAAGTTGATTATGTTTGTACGTATTATTTATCCTAATAAGAGCGGAACCACGCTCTGTAGGATTTCAACCTATGTCATTAGGTTTTTGGAGACACGTTCTATCGAATGGAACAAAGAACGTTTTCTTATTATAATAAAAAAGACAACAAAAAGGAGGATTCCTGTTATCATCACGTCGCTAAAGATTTAATAATTATGTGACAAAAAACTAATTCAAAAAATTTAATTGACTTATTTTTAACTTTTTATAGTTCCGTGGTAAAAATAAAACGATGTCTAATTTTCAGTGACTAATTGTGTAGTTTATTATTATTATTATTATTATTATTATTATTATCCTATACAAACCACTTTTACTTTATTTTAACGTGTAGTCGCAATGGAAAAGAGATAATGTTCATTTTAAGAGACCAGTGTTTAAATCGTTTTGTTTATCTTAAGAGACCAGAGTTCAAATCGCTTTGTTTGCAGGTGTATGTGTACTGTCAAAAAATTAAAAATATTTGTGAATAAATACTACCTTATAATTACTTTTAAATTATTAAAAATAATAATAATAATAATAATAATAATAATAATAAAAAGAACTCGAGTTTAAAAGAAAAGATTTCAATTTCCACACTCAATAGCAATGATGGCTACCTAATTAGTGAAGTGTTCAAAATTATTTTTTATTAAATTACGGCTCGTTCAGCAAAGATTTTTAACATAATTTTTTTTGTTAATCGATTCTTCTTAGATAAGAACAAAAAATCAACTGCAGGGAACGCCCATTTGGGGAGCAAAATCAAGAGAATCGACGCACATTAATACCTTGTTCAGCACTGTTTGTGCTGAACGCAGTCTAATTTGAAAGACCCAAAATTTCAATGGTTGAAACCTAACTTCTGCAGAAAAATTACTCAGAAAATTTTCAATCTAACTTATATTCAAGCTTACGGACGTAAAATTTTACATAAGATAGGTGCATTATTAAGAAATTATATTAAAAATATGGGTGGTACAACATTACAAAATTATAAGGGTATAAAATTAAATTGTTAATAAAAAATATTAAAAAAATATCTAAATTATAAGAGAATTTAAAATTTTTAAAAAGTGTGATTGTCCCGGTCCATCCCTCCCTATAAACAAGTAATGTGATATAGAAATTAATAATCTGTGTACTAATATACTTGGAGCATGTTGAAATTTCCTACACTATCAATCAATCAATTACAACTATATTAAACATTCATCCATCAAACGTTTGAAAATTTCTTTTTTCTTGAATACATATAAAGGCTCCAACAAATTAACCTGAAATCTTATTAAAATGGCTGAGCACACAAAACATATTTTGAACCAAAGCCAAAATTGCAAGATTAAGCAAACCAAATGCTTAACCATTTTGCCTGCCTGCCTACAATCTCTTGATCTTCAACATGGTTTTGTCAACTAGGAACGTATGGTTCAAAGAGTGCTACCCAAGGATTTGGATCACGCTGCATGATATCAGCCGCGCGTTCAAACTCTCCTCTTACAACTCTAATGCTGAACCTGTCCACCACTCGACCAAGGTCGTGAGATACCACGAAAGGATCCTCTATGCAGATTAAATGACGATCCTTGCCAATCCTTCTTGTCCAGTCTTTTTCTCGCTTGCTGCACAAATTGAGTCATCAAATTAGAAACGTTTTAGTCCGTCATACTAAATGAGACTTACATCTAAAAAAGAATTCATTTATGTTACAGACTGAAATAACTGTTGGGGTTAACTTTAGGAATATGCTTGATTTACTTAACCTACTTAAACTTGTGTAACCCCTACACCTATTCATTCCTCAACTAAAGCAAAACAAATTTATCCATTGATGTTTTGCAAATCGCAAGCTGTTCCAAGATTACAAACATGTTTCTTTCTGCCCAAATATAGAACATGGCTACAAAAGCAAAATATATCAGAAAACTTGTCAGATTCCTAGACCATTACAGAACCAGAACTTACAACAGTAAACGGGATCCATTAATAATCATCAAGGCTTGTAGCATAGAAATTCGCCACGAGTGGCAACTAGTACCCAAAGGAAGTGCTTAACACTAAACCAGATTCGTGCATTTTATCTTGTATTTACAAATTCAGAAACCATGAAGACATTTTATCTTCACCTCAAATTTTATTATAAGAACTATCTAACCTGATTATGCTTCCGGTGCGAACAGATATTACAGAATTTGCATAATCATGACCATACGCCCAATAGTTAAAGAATGCCCACACTAGTTCAGCGACAGATTCATGGTTAGAAGATCCAAAATTCCCAAGTTTTTCAACTTTATCAAAGTAAGCACACTCAACATCATCCACGGTGACAGAGTAGGTTATCTCCATTCCCTGAAAGAGAATTAGCAAAACAAAAACCTGAAGATAAACCTAACAGCATCCGGATCAAGCTCCCGTCCATTACTTTTTCCTCCATTACTATCCAATACAAATTTAATCACCATTCATCACTATTCATATGCATGATTTACCAATCAATTAGTGGGTCCTATACATATGAATGGTAATTGTATGAACCCTTTTCATCCGGGCCTTAAGCCCATTAACCAAACCAAACTAATCCCGTTTACCCAAACCAACCCATGACCCGACCCATTAACCAAAAACCCTAAAATTGACCTTGACCCTAGCCAAGCTTCATCAGCGCCGCCGCCGCCAGTGTTGCCGCCGTTCATCCTTGCTGCCGGCCACTAACCACCCGAAACCCTAACTTAATACTTAACCCCAAATTAAACCCTAAAAATAAATTGAACCAAAAATAGTCCCTAAATCAAATAAAATAAACCCTAATCACCTAACCTAATCTACCATCCACTGGCTGAACCCTCTGCCATAGCCCACCCTAACCGGCCTACACCCTGCAAAATCCCACCAAAAATCCCTTAAAATCCGGCTTTTCCAGATCTGCATTAAAAGGGGGAAGATTTGTTAGTTTTTATTTTATTTTGTAATCGGTTAGAAAACCGAACAAAGATCAGATCGAAAAGGGGGAGAGAAAGAAAAAGGATTGGGTTCAAAAAAAATTGTAAACAAAAATTGAAGGTAATAAGAATTTTTTTCAGATATCGAGAACCAAATCTCCATTTTCTTCCGAATCAAAAGTTTTTTACTCGAAATTATAGGTGCTTCTCAGTCTTAAAACAAAAATATTTTGAACAAAAAAAGCAAAGGTTTTTTTTTTTTTAAAACAAAACAGGATCGAAGCTAAAAAAAAGAATTCGAGACTGCCGTGGCCGTTCCTCGCCGTGAGGCTTCGTCGCCGATGATCGGCTTTCCTTTCCAAGAGCGGCCGCCGCGATGTGGATGAGAAGAGAGGCTGGGGTGTTTTGATATTTAGGGTTTGAATGAAAAAATCAGAGAAAAAGGGCAAGGGGGAGGCGGCCGGTTAAGAAAGAAAATGGGGAATAGAATCTGTTTTAGGTTATAATTTTGGTTTTAAATCAAACAAAAAGGGTAAATTACATACTAAGTCCCCTCTTCCCATATCGTTTTTAAATATGATCTTCCTCATGGTAAAATGACTTTTACAGTCCCTATAAGTTTGCATTGACTTCCAATTCAGTCCTAAAATCGGATTTAATCAAATTTTTAATGGGCGAACTACGTTTCTAGTCCCTAAAATATTTTCCCGCTTTCACTTCTAGTTGTCGTATAATTATGTTTTTTATCCTGCAGTTTTCAGGCGCGTCTAATTTCGTCATTGTTTTGGCTATTTATTTCTATTTTATTTCAATTTGGTCATTCTAGTTTAGTATTTATTTTTCAGTATTTTATTTCTGTTTGTTTATGTTTATTTCCCCATATTTTAGATCTGTTTCACTTTAGTCCATTAATATGTATTATTTATGCCACGTAAATTTATCATATCATGCATTTTAATCACTAGTCGTGTTTTTTTATTTGGTTCACATATTTTAGCATGGTTATTATGGTTATTATTATTATTATTATTATTATTATTATTATATGTATGTTGTTATTATATAAAGTATTTTATTATATATTATAGACTAATATCATATGTAAAATATATATATGTTTTTATCTATGGTACATATTTTTATAAAAAAAATTATTTTTATATATTGTATATATATATATAAGGTTTTATATATTTGTAAAATAAAATATGGTTTTTGTTTAAGTATATGTAAAATAATAACAAATAATTGCTTTTGTAAAAAATAATATATATGTATATATAAAGTATTAAGCTAATATATATATATATATATAGATTTTTTTAAATTATAAGTATTAAATATATTTTGCATTAAATATTATATTTTTAAGTATATATATACCTTTACATGTCACCTCATAATTTTGCATCTTATATTTTTTTAATCATAAAAAAAGGTTTTTAAAGAAATTAATTTTGAATCTTAAATTAATATATTTTAACCTCGATAAGTCATGTTTCGGGCGTAAAGGGATGCGATGTTTTTTAAAATTTTTCAAGAAAGCGAGAAGCCGTGTCCCGGACGTAAATGGATATGATTCTCTCGATATTTTTCGGCATTTAAGAATTGTATTTTAAATTTTAATCGAATTCTCAATTTCAAACACTAAGGTTTTAAATAATCGGTTAGGTACCAATTTTGGGCGGTGTGGGGTGCTAATCTTTCTCCATCCGTAACCTACTCTCGGACCCTAATTTTTTGAATCTCTGATTTTACTTTGGTGTTCAGTCTACTCTTTTAAAATGATCGGTGGCGATTCCATATTTTTAATCACCAAATTGGGCAGTTTTTTTCAAAAACAATCAAAAATTGTTTTTAAAACTCGAACGAATATAAAAAATAAAAAGTGACCGCCGGACAAATTTGGGTGCTTACAACTGGCAACTCCGCTGGGAACTTAAAAAAAAAGTGAGTCAAGCTACACGTCGATTATTTTTTAGTATTGGTCGTTGAAAATTAGCGAATTCGATTTTAATTTGAAATATGATTCTGGTTTTTTTAAAGTAAGACATACATTCTATTTTTTGTAAATATTACTTATTTACTTTTACTACATTCCATGAGCTTTTTACCCGAGCTTCGTCCTTTTTAAGTGGAAGTGTGATACCGCCTTCATGTGGGTTACCACCGTATAGGTTGGTGAATCGCTTTTGGGGTATATTTCTTATGCTTTCATGTGGGTTACCTCCGTATAGGCATAAGGGATGTATCCCCCTGAATTAAACTTGGTCTGTTTGAAACCTATAATGGGTGAGGATCAAGGGCCTTGCTACCTTTAGTAAGGGACAACGAGGACAATTCGGGTACTCTTCCATAGAACCAAAACCCGCATATAGTGAGCCGTAAGAACCAACGTTTTTAGAGCCATGCGAAACTCTATCCGTTTAGCGGTTACCCTTTTAGGCTTTGATGTATTTTTATGTACAATTTCTTATTTGTTTTATTTTTACCTTAATTGCTATTTAATTTGCTCATTTGATTATTTAAAATTTGAACTGACCAATTTTTCTGTTGTGATCACATCATATCTGTTTATTTTGGCATTCATTGCATGGCATATAATGACATTTTGATTTTTGCATCGGTGCATTCACATATAGGACATATACTTTGCTTTTACATGCATTCAATTTGAGACTGATCATCGGGATGCCATGTGACAGTAATATTGGAAAAGAATAAAGATCGGTCGATTCAACATCCCTATAGAACAAGAAGCAAGAAAAAGATGGTGAACAAAGATAGACTGGATAGGATAGAGCAGAACCAGAAGACTTTACAGGCAGATTTAACCCAAAAATTGGATGACCAATTAGCCAAAGCCCAGCAAGAGATAAGGGACCAGTTCACAAGATCTTAGCAGGACATACTGGTGAAATTAACGCATATGCTAGGATGCAAGTTTCCTGAACAATGAGAGGCCTCTACTATCATCCCTGGGTAGGTCTCGGGGAAGAAAATGAAGATCTTATATACCCTCCAGGGTTCACCCCTACTCAAGCTAAAAGTCAAACTAACCCTCGAGTGGTAATTTCTATGAAAAAGTCTCAACCACTTCAGGCCAGTGCCTCTATCCCCGCAAATTTGCCCGCTACATCAGAAGCCAAACTAGAGGGCAATCAAGTTGAAAATTTTGTCTCAAAGATGGACCAGTTGATTGAACCAGAGAAATAAAAAACCGAGACATCAAAAGAGATTGAGGAACGTTGTAAACGACTCGAAGAAAATATGCAATCCATGGAGGTATAGGACACCTTTAGTGGGTTTGAAGCCGATGATCTCAGCCTTGTCCCAGATTTGGTGTTACTCTCAAAATTCAAGATCCCAGAGTTTGAAAAATATAATGGAACTAGCTGCCCTCGAGTTCACCTCACTATGTTCTGTCGGAGGATGATGGGGTACGGAAGAGACGACAAGCTGTTAATACACTATTTTTAGGATAGTCTGTCAAGATCTGTTGCCCGATGGTATAATCAGTTGAGTCGCCATCAAATAAAATCATGGAAAGACTTGGCTTGAGCTTTTCTGGAGCAATATCGACACGTCAATGATATGGTACATGATCGTTGGACTCTGCAACACATGAAGCAGAGGTCTAATGAAAGCTTTAGACAATACGTGCAACACTAGAGAGATATACTTGCACAAGTCCAACCCCCTCTTGGTGAGAAAGAAACATTGGTCATATCCATCCAGACTTTGGAGGGCCCAATCCTAGATCGCCTTATAGGCAATGCAACTACCAACTTTGCGGATCTAGTGTTATTTGGTGAGCTCATTGAGAATGCTGTTAAGAGTGGAAAAAGCGATGTTGGCAGAAGTTCATCTCATAAGAAGCCTTAGTATGCAAGAAAGGACAATGAAGTGAACTCTTATAGAATTTTTAATGTTGGTTATTCAAAGCCGATGTCGATGATACAACTCAAAACTACAGTGCTCACAGTTTCTCAAGCCAAGCTTTTGGTCAAAAGAAGAATACTAAAAACATATAATTTACTCCATTACCAGTTTCTTATAGAGAATTGTACAAACAATTATACGATATTCATATGGTGACACCTTTTTACCGAGATCCGGTACAACTTCCCTTCCTAAAATGGTATGATGCCAATGCGAAATGTGATTATCACGCGGGACAAGTTGGCCACACAATTGAAAACTGTTTTGGTTTCAAAAAGTTGGTGGAAAAATTTATTAAGTTTGGGGTGGTAAGCATTGATGACTCAGCGGGAACAGCTACGAACAAGGATTCTTTACCGAAGCATGAAGATGCCAATTAAGGGTGTGTCGAAGGTGTTTTTTGAACTAGACCATGTTTATCTAGCTTAAATATTGCACTGTTTTGACCATAGTAGGTCCCCTTGTAGTTTTTATCATTTTTAGAGTAACGCTTTTTGTAAACCAATCTCACCAACTTAAGTACGATGGTAATGAGAATATTTTGTAAGGGATCAAAACTACAAGTTGCAATGCAAATATATTTTGTTCGCATCTGAGTCTTAAACTTCCAAAATACATCACCCTAAAGTTTTAAATTTGCTACAAGAGCAGTTTCAGATGATGGCATAGAATGAACCAATTTTCGGGGCATGTACTAGAAAGGTGATCGAATTCATGACGAGGTTGGGGCACCGACAAAAGACCAAGATCCTGACAACACCAGTGAGGAGTCAAGAACATCTATTTTAGGGCCAGAAAAGAAAATCATGTCAGATTCATGCATTTAGTTGCATTCATCTTGCATTAAATCATTTTTGCATAGGTTGTACATTTACATTAAGTGCATACACCAAAATCACCATTCATTTAGGATAGAGACGGGCATTTAGGCATACAATTAGATGCATTCATGCATTTTTGCTTGTACATACAAATAGGTTCGAAGAAGAGATCGAACATCCTCAACATGGGGGCAACGGCACGATGGCCAACCTCAGTCATGGAGGAGGCCAAACAAAAGATGCTGGAACATCTAAATAAAAGGTACCAATGACAAATTTTTTGAACAGTTACTGACAAATTATTTTTTTTCTTTGTAGGATTTGATTTATCTGACAAAGGTGTGGTGGACACCAATATTTTTCAGATTCTCACTCTTGCCAACAGAAATAACTCATTTCAGATCTTGCCCTTTGTCGATAGAGAAACATGGCAAATTTTTTCCAGACATCGTCTCGCTGTCAATGGCACAACAATTCAACATCTTGCAAATCATGCCTCCGTCAGTGGTGGTAGACTAACTTAATGTAGATATTGTCTCTGTCGGTGGTGATGCAGATCAAATTTTTCATCCGAATCTTATCTCTCCGTCGATGGTGTAGTGGATCTCATATTTTGCTGATCTAGTCTCTCTATCAGTGGTGTAGTAGATCAAATCCTCTATAGGTATTGCCTCTTCGTCAGTGTTGCAGCTAGACTAAAATTTTACTCGAAATTTACTTTTTATTATAGTTGTAGCAAGAAAAAAACAAAATTAAAAAAAAGAAAACATCAAAAAAAAATGAAAAAATGAAAAAAAAATCAAATAAAAAATAAAAAAATCAAAATAAAAATAAAAATCAAATAGTTATCATTTGCTGATCTTGCCCATCCGTTGATGGTATAGTAAGATCTAAGTTGCTGAAATTCAATCTTACCCTTCCGTTGATGGTGTGGGTAGATCCAACTTTATAAATTTATGGTTCTGCCTCTTCGTCGGTGTTGTAGCTGAACCAAGTTTGCCAAATTTCGATCATGCCTATTCGTCAAAGTCGTAGCTTGATTGCAAAGAAACAAAATCTCTGATCCTGCCTCTTCGTCATAGTTGTAGCTGGATCAAATCCTCAGACCTTGCCTTTTCGTCGGTGTTGTAGCTTGGTCAAACCTAACTTTTGGTTCTGCCTCTTCGTCGATGTTGTAGCTGAACCAAGTTTGCCAAATTCTGATCATGCCTCTTCGTTAGAGTCGTAGCATGATCGCAAAGAAACCAAATCCCCGATCCTACCTCTTCGTCAGAGTTGTAGCTGGATTAAATCCTCAGACCTTGCCTTTTCGTCGGTGTTGTAGCTTGGTCAAATCTAACTTTTGGTTATGCCTCTTCGTCGGTGTTGTAGCTGAACCAAATTTATTAACTTTTGGTCTTGCCTCTTCGTCGGTGTTGTAGCTAGATCAAATTCACTAACTCTTGATTCTGCCTCTTCATCGGTGTCGTAGCTGGATTAACATTACTAACTTTAGACCATGCATCTTTGTCGGTGTTGTAGCTTGGTCAAATTTTACTGTCTTTCAAGTTTTATCAATGTTATATCTAAAAAAACAAAACAAAAAAGAAAGAAAAAAAAGAAAAAAAGGAAAGAAAAAGCAAAAAAAAGAATAAAGAATAAAAAAGAAAAAAAAGAAAAAGGAAAGAAAAAGTTTTCAATTTGCTGATACTGCCTCTTCGTCAGAGTTGTAGTTGGATCAGACATTGGAGCTTTCATCCACCGATCTTGCCTCTTCGCCAGTGCTGCAGCTGGGTCAAATTTTCTTCAGATATTAGCTTGTCATCAATAATGCAACAAGTTGCACTCATTTTGCTTCCCCAACAGACAACCCCATATTTTGAAGATTTTGCTTCCCTAAGAGTGACGAGGTGGATCAATCAAATCAAGAAAGAAGACATGCATTGAAGAGAAAGAATATCTACTGAAGAAAGAAGACATAAGTCAAGAGGGGATGACCAGCCAGACCGGATGAAATGGGTCATTTTTTAGTCTTTGCTTCATTGCTGTTACACAACAACAAGTAAAGAGGGGCAGTTGTATGAACCCTTTTTCATCCGGGCCTTAAGCCCACTAACCAAACCAAACTAAGCTCGTTTACCCAAACCAACCCATGATCCGACCCATTAACCAAAAACCCTAAAATTGACCTTAACCCTAGCCAAGCTTCATCAGCGCCACTGCCGCCAGTGTTGCCACCGTTCATCTTTGCCGCCTGCCACTAACCACCCGAAACCTTAACTTAATCATTAACCCTAAATTGAACCCTAAAAATAAATTAAACCAAAAAAATCAATCCATAAATCAAATAAAATAAACCCTAATCACCTAACCTAATCTACCATCCACCCAACTTGGATGAACCCTCTGCCATAGCCCACCCTAACCGGCCTACACCCTGCAAAATCCCACCAAAAATCCCTTAAAATCCAGATTTTCCATATATGCATTAAAAGAGGGAAGATTTGTTAGTTTTTATTTTATTTTGTAGTCAATTATAAAACCGAACAAAGATCAGATCGAAAATGGGGAGAAAGAAAAAAGATTGGGTTCAAAAAAATTGTAAGGGAGATCTGAGATTCAAAAAAAATTGTAAACAAAAAGTGAAGGTAATAAGATATTTTTTCCAGATATCGGGAACCAAATCTCCATTTTCTTCCGAATCAAAAGTTTTTTACTCGAAATTATAGGTGCTTCTCAGTCTTAAAACAAAAATATTATTTTCGTTTTGAACAAAAACAATAAAACGGGATCGAAACTAAAAATAGGATTCAGGTCTTACATGTCGTTGTCGTGAGGCTTCGACGCCGATGATCGGCTTTCCTTTCCAAGAGCGGCCGCCGCGATGTGGATGAGAGGAGAGGCTGGGTGTTTTGATATTTAGGGTTTGAATGAAAAAATCGGAGAAAAGGGGAAAGGGGAGGCGGGCGGTTAAGAAAGAAAATGGGGAATAGAATCTGTTTTTAGGTTATAATTTTGGTTTTAAATCAAACAAAAAGGGTAAATTACATACTAAGTCCCTCCTTCCCATATATTTTTTTAAATGTGATATGCCGCATGGTAAAATGATTTTTCCAGTCCCTAGAAGTTTTCAATGACTTGCAATTCAGTCATCAAATTGGATTTAATCAAATTTTCAATGGGAAAATTACGCCCCTGGTCCCTAAAATCTTTTCCCGCTTTCACTTCTGGTTGTGAGATAATTATGTTTTTGATCCTGCAGTTTTCAGGCGCGTCTAATTTCGTCATTGTTTTGGCTATTTATTTCTGTTTTATTTCAATTTGGTCATTCTAGTTTAGTATTTATTTTCCAGTATTTTATTTATGTTTGTTTATGTTTATTTCCCCATATTTTAGATCTGTTTCACTTTAGTCCATTAATATGTATTATTTATGCCATGTCAATTTATCATATCATGCATTTTAATCACTAGTCATGTTTTTATTTGGTTCACATATTTTAGCATGGTTATTATTATTATTATATAAAGTATTTTATTATATATTATATACTAATATCATATGTAATATATATATATATATATGTGTTTTTATCTATGGTACATATTTTTATAATATTTTTGTATTTTTATATATTGTATATATATATATATAAGGTTTTATATATTTGTAAAATAAAATATGGTTTTTGTTTAAGTATATGTAAAATAATAACAAATAATTGTTTGTGTAAAAAATAATATATATGTATATACATAAATTATTAAGCTAATATATATATATACATAGATATTTTTTAAGTATAATTATTAAATATATTTTGCATTAAATATTACATTTTTAAGTATATATATATACTTTTACATGTCACCTCATAATTTGGCATCCTATATTTTTTTAATCATAAAAAAAGGTTTTAAAGAAATTAATTTTGAATCTTAAATCAATATTTTTTAACATCAATAACTCATGTTCCGGGCGTAAAGGGATGCGATGTTTTTTTAAAATTTTCCAAGAAAGCGAGAAGCCGTGTCCCGGGCACAAAAGAATGCGATTCTCTCGATATTTTTCGGCATTTAAGAATTGCATTTTAAATTAATCGAATTCTCAATTTTCAACACCAAGACTTTAAATAATCGGCTAGGTACCAATTTTGGGCGGTGTGAGGTGTGAATCCTTCTCCATC
Organism: Hibiscus mutabilis; assembly: GCA_019671005.1. Classification (NCBI taxonomy): domain Eukaryota; kingdom Viridiplantae; phylum Streptophyta; class Magnoliopsida; order Malvales; family Malvaceae; genus Hibiscus; species Hibiscus mutabilis. The sequence continues at coordinate 55,430,827 of CM033726.1, forward strand.
CGTAACCGACTCCTGAACCCTAAATTTTTGAATCTCTAGTTTTATTTTGGTGTCTGATCTAACTTTTTAAAATAATCGGTGGCGACTCCATATTTTTAATCACCAAATTGGGCGGGTTTTTTTCAAAAACAATAAAAAATAATTTTTAAAACCAGAACGAATAGAATAAATAAAAAGCGAGCATCAGACGGATTTGAGTGCTTACAATAATGATTAGTGCATTGAAAAGTAATGGACAAAATAATAATGGATTGGATCTCAACCCACAGCATCCAAACATTGTAGTTGGTGGTTAAAAAATAGTCTCATGAAATGTTTCATGCAAAGGAATAAGCACTGTGAAATGCATGACATGAAACTAACTCCATACTAAATACAGACCATGAGATTGGTCATGGGGACAGAACCAACTAGCACACATGAGCCAGGCAGGTGAAGCATGACCGCAGCACCTAACCGGTGAAAAATCAAAACCCATTATTAAAAGTCCACTTCTTTTTGTAACAGATTTTTCGATTCATTATATAATCCTCTTTCATATTGTCTGCCACCTTTTCGTTATATCACACAATTCTCTCTACCACACCAGAGAAATAGCAGGTACTGACAAAAACTAAAATACTCTGTCAATTAATCCTTTATCCTTCAAAATGAGCAGCGAAGTATCAGAGCCTACCTGACAAGGCATGCCAAAAAAATGGTATTAAACCATAAATGGTGAAGTAGCAAAGGTAGGAAAATATCCAAATTATTAAGTTCTATAAGTTTCTGCATCGAAGAAACACAACCTAATAGAGCCATATTCTTTTTCTTTTTGATAGAATAGAGCCATACTAAATAAACCGATATGGGAAGCAAAAAGCGTAGACACCTGCAAGCATGGAAGGATAGCAGGTCTACGTTGCTGTAAGAAGTGAATGCACATTAAAACATACCTGCAAAGAAAATACGTATTAGAAAACAAAATTCTGGAGGGAAAGAAACCCATTAACAAGCACAGGTGACTTTACAGCTGCAAATTAAATTAAGCAATACCCTAAAATGTGCCTATTCTACCCTCTCCCTAGGTACATGAATCCTACCTAATTTGCATCATTAGCTTATACTTCTATCTATGCTTTTATTCATTTCAAAGCAAGCCAAACACTAACCAAAAACACCGTTGAAATATGCTGCTCAAGATTGACATTGCTAAGCGTAGGAATAGAATTATAGTAGCAAATAACTCACGCATAGCTAGATAGAGTTCCTTGGTAAGTTGCATTCACCCCTCTGGACTTGGCCCAGTGTTTCACAATAAAAGCCAACTGCCGTAATCTTGCATCAATCTTTGCATAATCCCGAAGAAGCTTTGTATTTACCGCAGCCAAAACATTGTTTAGCATATGTCACAGGAAATTCCAGTCGTTGGATCCATAAGCTTTACTATGGGGACCCTAGCACGAGTCAGTGCTTGTACATGAGACCAACAGCAAGTTAACTCAATTCTACCGTAAAGTTCAACTATAGACAGTTTAAACTTGAAGTACAATATTCTGTACACTTTAAGAAAGCATATATTAGCTGGAATTGAAGTGAAAACAAAAAGGAAGAAAGTTTAATGAAAATATAATACAAAGGAATTGCAAGGGGGAGAGAGAGACTCAGAACCCACAACTTCACAAACTAATATAAATAAGACAGAATTTTAACGGTCCTCAAAAACAGAGATGTCTTAGGGGACATGTACTGATCAAATTTCAGCAGACTATTTTCTCATCTTAAATTATCATCCACCTAGGCAAACAAAAAAGCATGTATTAATTGCCACTAGAGATTTATGTAACCAACCTACCAAGTTTACAAGCCTGCAGAGTGCATAAACTGTCAACATGACCCATTAATATAGTCTTGTTTTAGAAAAGAAAACACAGTGTCCTAAGAAGCAGCTATTAATAAATAGAAAACAATCGTTAAAAAATGTCATCTAAAATAAAACAAACCGAAAATCTAGTCAACTATTTTATAGCAAATTGAAAGGAAAATAAAAAAGATGATGACATCACAAATATAGTTTATTGCACTAAATTTTGAAAGAGAGAGCAAATATAATCAACCTGCACATTCTGAAGATTATCCGACTGCAGAATATCAGCCAACTTCAACAAGATTTCAGATTTGTTGTGGATGTCCTCGTTAAACGCAAGGCAGACATCAATATCACTCTTCGACACCCCAAGAGAGTTGGCGCAAGATCCATAGAGATATAATCGTGATTCTGGCCATTCTTTGCAAACTAGTTTCTCAAGCAATGCCAACAACTGTTTCTGCTTAGCTCTTTCCTCCACAGGTGGTATGAGTGACTCATAAATAGCAAGTGAAGGTGCATTTAGCCTGTGAATGTCACCGCGACATTCCATCTGCCTTTTTAACTTTCTTACCCTCTGGCTAAGTAGCCTTTGCCCCCTGTTATCTATTCTGGATTCCTGATATACAAACAACAAGTATTCCGGTATTCAAACAAAGTCCAGCCTTTCATTAAGTAATAATGATGGACTGTCCAAAAATTTCAGTCTGAATTCTGAATCAATTATGCCCAGTGCCCAAATGCCTATTTCAAACGTATTCAGGAATCCACCCTAATCTTTAACTCTTCTATTGTCAAAACTTCGCAAATTATAGCAATGGATATAAGGTAATGAAAACGAACAGGAGGAAGAAAATAAGTTTACCTTATCCCGGTGATGCTGCTTCTTGCCATTCTTATCATCACATTCATCCTCATCAAACAAAGACTCAAGAAGTTTTTCTCCAACTTCATCCACTTCGCGACCATCTTCCCTTCTAAACTTATCACCCCTTGAAAATCCTTGATTACCGGCGAATTGGATTCCCGGTGAAGACCAAGGGTTCTGGGGAAACAAAGGCGGAGAGAGTGCGTGGGACCGAGGGCCAGGGAGATAGCGTCCATTTGATGGCCAAGATGGCGGGAATGGGGCAGTGGGGCCCACTGCTGCAACGGCAGGATCGATTACAAGCGACTGCGCTTGTTGTTGGGGAACGGTCATGGGAGCCCCTCTAGAGAGTAATGGAGGCTGTTGTTGTTGAGGATGATGTGATTGGGGCTTTTGGAGTAAAGCAAGGAGAAATTCACCACCGTTTGCGGTGAGTGGCAGTGGCGAATCCCCTCCACCGCCTGTCATCGACGTCCGTTTGTCTGAGGGTATAGACAAATGAAATTTGGAGGGAAACGAATGAACTGCCAAAGGAAAACGCGAAAATCTCTCAGGCTACCGGATTAAATACTCCTAGCTCTTTCTCATCTTCCTATATTTTAAAATTATCACATTTAAAAAATCAATAATTTTTGTAAAAATACATTACTCTTTACACTATTTTTTAATTTCCTAATAAAATAAAATTCAACTTTTAAAGATAAAATTATCGTTTCAATTATTTTACATCATATTTCTTACACATTATTACGGCATTCTATATAAAATTTTTAAAATTTTAAATTATTTATAAATTTATCTCCCATATTTAAATATTTATATTTTGTGTTCTAACCTCAAATCTTAACTCTATTTTGTAACATTCAATTAAATTTTTGTGACAAACAAATAAATCATTATATCATTAAAATTATAACAAATACTTTAATATAATAACAATTTTAATTTTTTTTTGTGACAAACAAATGAGTATATCATTAAAATTAAAACAGAACTTGTATATTAAATTGTTGGAAATCAAACCTCGCTCCACGAGGTGATATTCCTGGTATATTTTTAATTTTGGAATCAAAGCAATAATTACAATTTTTAATTTCATTAACTATATTGATTAATAGATCAATTATTTGCTAGAACACGAATTGACTATAGTGTATAAGAAACTCGTTAAAAATTTATTTTGGAAAATGATGTAAACCCAAACAATATTTTGAGTTTTAAAAAATATTAAGATATATTTTATAATTTACGATAAATTTTACAGTGCAGGAGAAAGTCGTCATCTGCAGGTAGCAACTTGAGAGAATACGCCAACTACAGGTGACGACTTTCTCCTAATTATATATTAAATTGTTGGAAATCAAACCTCGTATTTTTAATTTTGGAATCAAAGTGAGAATTACAATTTTCATTTTCATTAACTATATTGATTAATAGATTAATTATTTGCTATAACACGAATTGACTACAACGTATAAGAGACTCGTTAAAAATTTATTTTGGGGAATAATGTAAACTCAAACAATATTTGAGTTTTGGAAAACGGTAGAGTATATTTTAGAATCTACGGCAAATTATACAGTGTATAAAAAGTCGTCATCTGCAAGTGGCGACTTGAGAGAAGACGTCATTTACAGGTGGCAACTTTCTCCTGATTTTGTCTTGAATCGATAAGGAAAATATTAAGCTATTATAAGTCAAGTGAAAGTCGCCACCTGCAAATGGCGTCTTCTCTCAAGTCGTCACCTGCAGATGGCGACTTCCCTTTGCACTGTAGAATTTACCATAGATTCTAAAATATCCCCTAATGTACCCTATTTTCCCAAATATTTAATTCATTTGGATTATTTGCCCAAAGCTGTCATCGTTAAACTGTCCATTTTAACAATAATTCTAGAACACAATAAATGATCACAGTAAAAAAGTGGATGATATTTATTTTAAGAAATTCGAGTTCAAATTGTTTTGTCCTTATGACACGTTTTTTTACCTTTTAGTATTTTTTAATGTTTTCTGGCTCATTTTTTTCTCATTCGGTCATTTAATATTTTTTTATTTAATTATGTACTAGAGTTTGATTTGACGTCGTCACGACTGATCAAGATGACGCTCGTTTGATTATTTTGGGTGATCTCCTTGCTTTTGACCCTAAAACTGATTTTGGATACGAGCTCACATTCGCTGCTCATGTTCGCGATTGAGTAAAGATTTTTACCTTTGTTTATGATATATAGACTTAATTTTCGTATTTTTCTATAGGAATATATTCGGATCAAGATTATTTATCTGAGTTACAAACTTACATTATATTTTTAAATTTTTTCTCTTTTAATAAAACTAAATTACTCATATTAAAAACAATAATTTTCACCAGTGTATTAAAAAAAATATTTGGAATTTATTATGTTGCCTGCACGGCATCCTCACAAGGCTGATTTGGCAGCAGCCACATTAACACGCAGACAAGTAGCGTTGACAAATTCCTTGATGCTCTGAAACAGAGCTTTCGCCTTCAACGGGTCGAAAATCTCTATCCCATGGCAACCTCCCTCCGTGAACTCCGCAACCACGTCCACCCCACGCGCCGCCAGCATTTTCACCAACTCTCTCTGTTTGTCGATCAGTGGATCCCCTCCGTGCCCATACACGGAGCACCGTGGCAGCCGTCCAAGCTTCTCCCTAAGGGACCTGCCGGCAGCCATCGGATTGGAATACACGTGATCACGGTCAGCTCCCTTTGGTAAAGCCAACGACCACATCAGGTCATTAGCCGGTTAAGGCAAGATCCGGTCATCGAAGAATCTCTTCTCCGATTCAGTCCTTTCCACCCCACCAAAGTACGGCTGATTCATTATCACTCCAATGATTTTCACCGGCGAGATATCCATGTCCAGTGCACGTAAAGCAACATGAAAAACCATGTTGCCACCGGCACTGGAACCGAACAAAAAACACTTGGAAAAATCCACGTACTCTTTTAACCACGGATCACATCCGCCGATATCCACCGTCTGGTCCCGCACCCACATTATCGTTTCCATCGCATCGTCGTACGCAGCCGGAAGGCGATTCTCCGGCGCGAGACGGTATTCGAGTGAGATGACTATGGCCGGGATCATAGCCGCCTTGACACAGCATGCATCGTGGAAAGGACGAGAAGTAGCACTGAAGATGATAAAGCCGCCGCCATGGAAGTGTATTAAGAGAGGGAGCTTATTACCGGTGTTCGGAGGCGGAGTTGGCGGCCTGTAGAGACGAATGAAGGTTTTGTTTATGGGATTTAGAGGGATGTCCTTGAAGAGAGAGAGTAGAAATGAGTTGGACTCGGTCCAGGTTTCTTGGGTTGCTGGAACCGTGGGGAAATGGTCTTCCGAGTGAGTGAGCCGTCCGAGTTTTGGACGATTCTGAGTAACTTGTAGGGATCCGTGGATGGTGTTGCTTCCATGGTTTCCAGACAGAGATAAGAGAGAAGCGTCTATGGTGGAGATTGTAGCAAAATTCAACTACTTATTAGGAAACGAATTATTAATTGATTGAAATAAATTTTGTAATTTTATTTTTAAAAGGTTCTATGGCTAAAGAAACCCTTTAAGTTATATACTCTCTCTATCTTTATAAAATTATTAATTTTGTACTTTAAAATTATTTCACTCAAAATATCATTTAAAAAATTCAATAATTTTTATAAAATAAATTTATTTTTCTACTTTTTTTAATTTTCCAATAAAAATATAAAAATATTTTTTTAAAAAACAAATTTATTATTTAAATTATTTTACGCTACATAATTTTTTTAACTCCGTAAAAGTTAACATATAAGTAGGATAGAGAATAATTTTTTACTGAATTAAGTACTTCATTTTTTTACTTTTTATTCTTTCCGTTTCTGATAACTTTACCTTCGAAAAACAGTAAAGGCCGGAAATGATTACGGATTATAATATAGATAATTCAAAGAAAATAATTTAAATATTTAATTCAAAAAATGTTACTATAATTTAAAGGTTTTTCATGTAATAAAATACGAATAAAAATTATTTATCTCTTTTAATATTCTTATTTATATCATCACATTAAAAAATAAATTTAAAATTTATGGTCAAAATTTATGATTAAAATTTAAGTCTACAATTTAAAAAAATTAACGTATAATATATTTTTTAAAATTTAATATTTAAATTTTAAAATTTATAATTAAAATTTAAAATTTATAATTAAAATTTAAAATTTAAAATTTAATTTTTAACGTTAAGCATAAAATTTTATACAGAGATATAAGAAGAGGTCGACAAAACATTTTAGAAAGAGTGAATAGGAAAGAAAGGAAAAAGTGGGTGAATGGGTATAATAAATACATGGTGGCGATTTACGTAAAAAGTAATGAAGTGAGGTGAGTAGGTAGTGCCTGCCTGTTTAGTTGGCTAGTTATTTGTATGTGCATCTAGTTTTAGGTCAGAGGAGTTATAAATGTGGCATGCCACTGCTGCTAATAAAACTTGTTGTGGGTTGCTGTCGGTCCATTCCATAATTTTTTAATCCCTCGTATTTGATTGGGATACATGGATGATGGACCGACTGATGTAATTAAATTCATTGGAAATTTCAATTTTAGGCTTTCAATACGGTAAAAGATCGTCTCTGTCTATGTAGTTTATGTTTGAATTCGAACGGTATCAACTATACTAAAAAAAGTATGATAACGGTTTAATTTGATAAACTATAATGATTTTAATTGATTATGTTGGCAGATTTTTTAAAGGCTTAACCATAAAATAAGTGTTCAAATTATACATATTTTTTATAATAGGTGTTTAAAGTTTTTTTGGCTGAAATAAGTGCTTAACGTTTTCACCGTTATTATTTTAAATGCTTAGCCGTTAACGGTTGTTTAAAAATTTTCGTTAGCTAACAAAAATATAATACATGACACGTGTTATTTTATTTTATTTAAAAAAGAAATCATAATTTATAGAAAATCTCAAAATTCTTAAATATTCACAAAATAGTCTCAAATCCCTAAACCCCCAAATTCAGTCACTCCCGGTGGCGTTGGTCACGTCACTATCGACGGAATGAAGCGCCCTCCCCTCATCTAAAGACCAAGACACCGTTCGTCGTCCGTTTGACTGTTGTTCGTCGTGAATTGTTCGAATCAATTCAAATCGTCTGAATCGTTCGACCAGCGTTTTGCACTAATTCGGTCAATTTTCGGCGACGGGTGGTAGGGTAAATGATCGTGATAGTCCGGCGACAGGTGTGGTGGGCGACGGCGTGGCCATCGGCGGTGGAATCAACTCAAATCGAGAATTGGATTATGGGGAGTTAGGGATTTTAAAATTTGGGGGTTAATTTATGGATTTTTTGCAATTTATTGGTTTTTTTGAAAAATTAAATTAAAAATAAGAAATAAAATAAATTAAAATTAAAGCCACATGTTATGTTTTGATTGGTCATGGTAATTTTTTTTAAACGGACATTAACGGCTAGACACGTAAAATGATAACGGTGAAAACGTTAGGCACCTATTTCAGCTAAAAAATAATTTAGACACCTATTGTAAAAAATGACAAAGTTTGAGCACCTATTTTATAGTTAAGCCTTCTTTAAAAATAAACGAACTCTTTAAATTTTACTATTATTTTTTTGTGGTTGTTTGTCAATAATAAATTAATTTATATCAAGGAGTTATGGTTAGAGTATATAGTTGTTTGATTTTATTTTGAAGACGGGACAAACTTTGCTAGAAAAGTGGTAAACTTTATTTTTCTTGCTTTTCACACCCATTGAATTTTAATATATACTTGTTTAATTCTCTATGATTACTCGCGATTTTAGGATGTATTGCGTTTGTAATCATTTTTACTTATAATGAAAATTAGTTTGTGTTCTTGTTAAATTTTTTTTTGAAGGAAATTAAATGTTTAAACACGTTTGAACTAACTTCTTCATATATATTACAACAATAACAGTGTCAATCGAATTAAGATTACATCAAAATTATGTAATTTTTCCTTAATTTTACAACAATATCCGACCTAATTCGGAACTAATTGTGTAATGTTCTCCTAATTTTTTTAGAAATATTATAATAATACCCCTCTTTATATAATTTTTTATAATTAAATCCTTAAAATTAAATTTTATTTACAATTTAATCCTAAAAATTATTATTTTTACGATTAAGTCCTCTAAAATTATGTTTTTACAATTAAGTTTTTAAAATTAATTTTTTTCCATAAGCCGACTCGAGTTTAGGATATTTATTTTCGGGTTGGGTCAAATTTTTTTAAAGAATGCATTTAGGCCAGGCACAAATTTAGTGTATTTATTTTCAGGCTGAATTCGGATGGGCCAAAAACCCGACCAGACCATTGCCCATCCCTATTAATGCTAACCCCGTAATCGTCTGCGATATTTCCCAGGCCGCTGTTGAATGTGATTAATAATACTGAAAATTAAAATAATATTTGTTCTTACCCAAAACAAACTTACTTTGTTAACAATTAGACCTAATTAAACATGTATATTCTTTTGTTTAGGGGTCAATCGAGTCGGATTTATAAAATTACAATTCGAGTCGAACAGAATAGAGTCAAAAAAATCAATTTAGATGCAACTCTGTATTTTAGTTTTCTAACCACAGCACCAGCTGGAGTATTAATGAATCAGATCTAAAGAAAGCCCAGCATACATGATTATTTGGGCTTTCGCGGGGACTCATTACCTGGAGACGGCTACTTCTTGGCAATTGATAAACCCGAGAGATTAGTTGACAAACCACTATTACATATTTAGTTACAAACACTATGTTGGAGAATGAACAAATGTTTTATGAAATCGAATTCCAAAAGTATAACTGGTTTTGTGCTACTCAATAACTGCATGTTGCATGCTACAAATTGAAAGGCCAAATTCACTGTAGCGGCTTTGCACCACCATTTTCTTGGATGCTATTCACTGGAGTTGAGGATCCACTTCTCTTGCTGGAATGCCCTGTGAAGGTCCTCCCCATGAATTTTCCGGCTTTGCTCAGTCCACTGCCAACGGCTCCAAGACCGCTCCCGACGATCCCAACTCCAGCACCGACACCACTTCCCACAAGTCCAACTCCAGCGCCGATACCTGTACCAACCATCCCAACACCAGATCCAACCAACGATGCTGCTCCGTCAAGTGCGTCCATTGTGCTTCCAATAACTCCAGCTTCTTTCAATTTCTTTCTCTCTTCGAGGATCCTCTTCTCTTCTTCTAAAGCAACTAGTTTTTCCTCCTTGCTAAACTTATGGTACAAAACCTTAAAGTAAAGATAAAAACTATATTTATCAGGAAACGAGAAACCAGACCAAATTAAAAAAGAATATCAAAGGAGCATATAAATGGACTTAATGACATGAGAAGAAGCATCCATAATGCAGGCACCTGAACACAAGCCACAGAAAACAGTAAAAAAATGTGTACCTTAATGGTGCAATTTCCTCTGTCTTTCTTATCTTTTACTTTAAGTGTATCGAGTGAGGATAGAAGGCTAAGAGTGACCTCCTTTGGTGTCTCTGGTTCCAGTTCAATCAAACGCAATTTTGCAATTCCTAATCTCTTGTCTTGCCCAATGTCCTTGTCAAAAACCTGTTTGAAGCCGTAATGAAGTGTAATGAGACGACAAAAACAACCAAAAGTAAAATCTCATTTTTTTTTTTCAAACATGAGGGGGAGAGAGGGGAATCTGAACACGACCACAATATAGAAGACGCACATAAATCTAAGGTAAAGGTCATTCTGTAGAGAAAACTAAAAACTTCTCAAGTTTCAAAATTGTCATTAGGTAGAAATGTAATATGACATAATAAGCAGAAAAAGGAACAGAGAACGTGGTTCAGAACCTCTACTGTTAGTTCTTGTGTCTCTCTGTCTTCTGCAATCAACTCGAATGTTTTGATTCCAGACAGGATTCAGGTTGTTGTCGATGACTTTTGTTTTAACCTTGAACAGAGGTCGAATATGAACAACTACATAAGGATCAGACTTTCCAATCATTTCCCTGTTCTTCAAATCATTAGCTTTGACTACTGTAACTGTCAGCTTTCCCTCTGGTTTAAGCTCTAATTCACTGCATAACAAAAGAAGAAATGATATTCATCCAACATATCAAGAAATTCTTGAAATACAAAATGAACAAATATAAAACTTGTGTTTTTCTTCCTCAACATTTTGCCACTTCCCCTCCGACAACGAGAAAACAGCACGGAGAATGAAGTCTAAAAATTACCTGGTATCAACTGGTATACCACCAATCGGAACAACAATTCTGTGTGGCCACTGAAGCATATCTGTGACAATTGTATTAACGGTATCCTACAAAATACAATAAAAGTGGAGCAATCAACAATAATAATGAGCAAATATAAGAATATCAAAACAATCAAAGCGTGTGAACGTGTTAAAGAAGTAAAAACTGACAACTTACATCAATCATATCTGAAATTCCTGGAATTGCTGTTAAGCTTCCACCAACAGCCTTCAGAGTGTAATCAATTCTAGGTTTTGGCTGATTGATTTTAGAAAAGGAATTAGTGATTCCGACAAAAAGTACAACATAGATTCATCATGACTATAAATAACTTCCTACTTCACATTCTTTGGAGCTTTGATTAGTCACTTAAGTATATTGTTTTCATAGGACTTTTGTTGTGTGTAAGCCGTGTTGTACTCATCTATACCAGTTAAAACCATGAATAACCCCATCTCCTTCAGAAATTAATAAAAGGATCAGATTCAAAACAATCTTAGAACATAGAAAGCTGCATGAGTCATGTAATGCAAATTAACCATTTTTTTCTAGATAACATCTGGACAGTTTTATTAACCAAAACAACTAATATAAACATCAGTACACTTGAAATTAGTATACTCTAACTCTAATGGTACCTCAGAAAGGAGAGCAACGAGTACAGCGGAAATACAAGGTATCTCTTCAGCAAGCTGGAAGATGACACGGATAACAGTGAAAACTTGAAGATCCTTCAACTGCATCACATAACAACAGACGGATAGTAAATTCATAGTCTCATGTCATAAAATTTTAACTCCAAATATGGCAAACGTATTATGTTTTACAATTAAATTAAATATACTTGAAAATTTTAACAGGTTGTTGATATAGCAACCTGAATTGGAATTGAAGCAACAAGTGCAGCTTCGACACTTAAAATTATACTAGGATCACCGCCCACCGAAAATCAATATCCATTGTGATTTGACCTTTCTTAAGGCTCTGAACACGAATACCTACATTCCATAAGTAATCATGCAGGTAGAAAATGCTTAAAAGGAGGATTTCGAAATAGTTTATAGAACTCTAGAAAATAAATTGAACAATGAAGTGGCCCATAGTAACAACCAACCAACCATCTCGTACATATATCGAGTCTGCTAGCCTAAGTACCTTACAGAACGACTAAGTTTAAGTGCCCCTTCACGACATATAAGTAGGCACAAACTATCTCCACATAAGATCAACTATGGAAAAAGGGAAATCTGAGTTGAAAAAACTAAAAAGAAGACAAAGCAAACTAGAAAAAGTGACAGATAAGGAAGGCAATTGGACAATCATGGCTTAAAGAAGTTCATTTTTTCCTTCAGAAGATATAAAAAGTTTGTTTAATGTAAATAATTGATATAACTGGGGAGACATGCATATTGATATGGATATGATGCATATCTAGCATGTATAAGGACTCCTTACGAGATAGGACTTGTGAACATGGGAACCACCAATATTGGAAAGAAGCCCATATCAACTGTAAGTAGATATTCTTGCTGAAAGATAACGCAGTTATACCAAGAAAACGCAAGCAAAAATTGGTCACATTCTCCACGAGTAATACCTTCAATCTTGGGAGCCACAGTGCCAAGAGACAATTTGCTAAACTTTAGCGAAGTAATTCCTGGAGGTCGGTATTCTTCCAAGAGTGGTTCAACAGATTCTTTGATGACTGCAGATGCTGCCTTATAATAGAACATTAATAAACCTTTGGCTCAATACTTAATACATAAAATATACTTCATTGCAGAAACCTTTGGCTCCATGATCATGAGAGTATCTATAATGGCCTAATGTAGGTTTATGATTACCTGCTACCAAAAAAGTTCAATTACAATTGCATACAAAACAAGTAAAACTATTTCACTTCACAAAACACCAAAAGAGGTGAATAAGCTGCCTGAATCTGATCTATTCTAGACTTCAAGTCAAAACCTTCAGTTACACAGAAGCTACAGATCTAAGTTCTTTGGCTTCACTAGCATAGTCATAAGTCTCTCTTCAGCCTACTTGAATAACAGCTATTATAAATCTTATTCCAAAAACTAGCAGCTTACCTCCGCTACAGAAGGCCATAATTTGCTCAATTGCTTGTTCAGCCATTTCACCTGTGAGGATTAACCATGGTGTATATCATAAGCAACAACACTGAATGTCTTAATAGCAAAAATGAATGTACCTTTTCTCTATGCCTAACACATGCAGAATTGCAGATGTTCTGGTATTTTTTGGCAAAAAAAAAGATGTATATAGTTTTTATATGCATATTCTAGATCATAGAAGTCCATGTTAGGATATTTCTTCGAGTATAAGGTACCTAGTCTTAAAGATGACTATATATAGACCTTTAAGAAAAATAAAATCATTAGTTAATTGTAGATAGTGACTCAGAAAAAGAAAGATTTTATAATATGTTCCAGGCATACAGCACAAACAAATCATATTCCGAACTTCATCAGAAGAAAAGTTGTACTTTTACAAGTGAATGGAAAGAAAATTGGTTTTCTTCAAGTTGAATAAAGTGCATAAATATTTCAAGTTAAATATACAAAGTCATGGTAGCCTAAGAGAAGGTTAACAGGAGAACTAATTAATTTAACACCATTACACTGACCTGTTCATAGACAGGGAAAGATATCCATTCAGGATAATTATCACCACAAATTTTCTTCAGATCATCTCTGTTTAGAGCCCCAAGAACTTTTATATCAGCTGCCTGTCAAAGCAAGACAAGTATACTGATTAATAGGCATCCAGAAAGCCAAATGTGTAAACGTAAAAAAATGAAATAGTTACAAGATCTTAATAACCCTAGTGAAAGACAAACTAAAATGTAGATCAATTACCTAATAAAACACAAATACTTCACCCACAATTTTGCATCAAACACTCTAAAGCATCATAAATTTAAACACAATCCATGAGAACATAGTACAGTAGAAGAAATAGCCACCTCAAAATGCTAAGTTTCTTATTACTGCAAACCCATGTATAGTCAGATTTTAAATGAGAATGGAAATAGTAAAATAAATAAAATAAATTATCTCTTATCATAGAGTATGCTCAGCCGATACACGGTTCCTTCAGGGACATCCAAAAATAGACTTCAACAACTGACTCATCTATTTATAAAAATTAAAAGTTCACTATAGCTTAAACTCAATTCAAAACACAGCATTTTCCCGTGTTGGTTTTGGTTGGATAAAACAATATGATGTTCGCTACTTAACTGGCCTTCAGAGGCAGAACTACATGAGGACTAGAGGAGGCCCTTCACCCCAAAAATTTGGGGAAAATATCATTAGGCCCTTTGAAAATGTTAAAAAAATTTACTTGACCCCCTCAAAATATTTGAAAATTTTTATTTGTTCCCTTGAAATTGTTAAAATTAAATATAAATTTTATATATGCAACTTAAATTGTCATAAATACAAGTCATAAACATGTAAATTTAAAATTATTTTTTAAAATTCCTAGCATTTTAGACATTTTAGGCTCCTACTTTCATCTACAAATAAAGGCAATTTCCTACTAATTTGCTCAATTTCTTGGGAGTTTCTTCAGTATTTCAAGTGCCAAGGTCGGCTACTATAATTTTCTTTCATTTTATTTGCAAGAAAATTTTAGTGGAGGATTTGACAAAAAAGCATGTTATGGATCTACATTTGCTCCTTTTAGTCACGTATACATGGTTTGATAGATGGAGTTGTGAGTTCTATCCAGTGTTTAAAAAGGCGCAACTGAGACGCGCCTAGGCACTAAGGCGAGGGTGAAATGCCTAATTGGGTCTAGGCGAGGCGATTTTAATGAGGCGTAGCAAGGCGCGCCTAAGGGGCACCAGGCGCTGAGGCGCAAAAAGATGCGCCTGTTTAATTTTTCTTGTTCTTTTTGTCTTTTTTATTTTTTATTGTGTTTTACATATTAACTTGGGTCAAAGGTAGAAACCACACCAAAATAACATTAATCAAATGAAATCTAAATTAACTTAGTCGAGTTAATGAGTAATTTGAACTTAAAGCATATCACACGATATATACAAACATTAATTAAATTGGATTGAATTTAAATTCAAATTAATTTGGTTGAGTTTTAAAACTTAAACTAAATTTAATTGTTTTGATACAATAAAATGTTATTGCGTATTTGAGTTAATTTAAGTTTAAATTAATCTTGAATAGACTTATTTCTATGACTATCATGATTTAATTTATAGATAATTATTTGATACACTGGTAGTTTTCACATGCGTCTTAGTTTTAGAGTTTAGGGTTTAGGTTGAGTAGTTTAGAATTTAGTCATTGTGAATAGAATTTTGGGTTTAGGGTTGGAATTTAGTGCTTATAGGTTAAAACCTAAATCCTCAACATATTACCATAAACCTCTAACCTCTAAACCTAAATCCTAACTATAGCTCCTAAATTCTAACCATTAAACCCTGCACCCTAAATTGAGTCATAAACCCTAAAACGCGCTTGTGAAAACTAAAAGTTTTCACCGCTAGTGTATTGGACATAAATCCTTAATTTAAATCATATTATCATACATCTTTTTTAGAGTATTATATAACTATCTTTGTCTATTTACAGTATAAAAAAATTTATATTGCATGATAAAATGCAATATGCTTTTTGATTGGAAAGTTAAAGGTAAATGAAATTAAAAGCTTTGTTGAACTTATAGTTCTTTTAAAGTACTAAATTTTCTTTCTTGCTAAGTACTCTGCTTCATGTGCATTTATACATCCTCCTTAATTGGTTCATGTTGAAGTTGAACATTCAAAGAATCTCATTATTCGTATCACACAATTTTATTAAATGTATGAAACTTTGAAGTGATACTTAATACATAAAATGTTGATAATGAATACTCTTTGGTGTTCACAATGCATGAACTGTTCTTTTTACTTTACTCTACAACTAAAAAAAACATGTATATCTCTTATTTTTAAAAAGTGCGCCTTACTTCAATAAGGCGCGCGCCTTGCGCTTTGCGCCTCGGCTATAAAACCCCTATCGCCTTAGTGCGCCTTTCGCCCTTTTTAACACTGGCTCTATCATGGAAGTTATGGAGTCGCGCACTCGAAATGCAATTTCTAATCCAATCACTTTGTATTCGCTGAAAAATCTTTTGTAAATTTTGTGACTTAAACCAAAGTACCAAACAATCTCAACTCTTAGTATAATGGTAAAATAAGATAAAAATTACTGTTAATATTACTTTCGGCAATTGTCCCCTCTCCCAAAGTAAAATGTCTAGTTCCGCCTTACTGGCCTTATTGGACATTATAGCAAATGCCTTGGTGTTCTGCACAATTTCAACTCAGGCTATTCTTAAGTTCCAAACTCCTAGACTACAAATTTTATGTCCACTAGTAAAACTAAAGTTGGAACAAAAAATCAAAGCAAACAGTTGAAAACTTGGACACAGTTGGTTACTTGTTTTGTAACGCAAGGGAAATTATATTTACTGAACCAGTTTTCAACAACTAAGAATTTTCTTTCACTCATTTGAACAATTAACGGAAATAGGAAAATGAAAAGAAGTTCAACCAATTGCGATCGACTTAATAGAAGGAATAAGCAACTGAACTACACAAAGAAACCTACGCAGATGAACAACTTAAACATATATAGGGAAATTAGCATACCTTAGCGATTCGCTTAGTGCTTCGGTACCTCATCATATGAAGCCAACCAGCCATCAACGAAATCCCGAAGATCAACCCCATCAAAATCCCCGAAATCAGCCCCATTTTCCTGGAATCCAAACAGAAATTATCTTCAGGAAACCAATAGTAAGCGTACAGCAAAAGAAGAGAAACGAAGTTAAACGAAAATTGAAGATCGGCAAAGGGAGAGGAAAACGAATTTACGTTAAAAAAAAACTTCGACTCCTCCTCTCTTCGTTGTGAAACTTACTCCAAATTATAGAGTATAGTGATTTAATCTCGCGATTTTTTTTAAAAAAAATAGTAATAATCAATTTCAAATAAAAAACATCAAAATCAAAGGAATCGTGTGTGGCCGTTGACACAGGAAATGAAGAGCGGAAATCAGAAAGATCAAATTGTGTAGGCCATGGGATTACAGGATGAGGATCAATGAAAGAGAAAGGACAATGGACTGGAGAGACTCTTTTATTTGCCTTTTTAATCTTCCGCATTTAATTTTCTCGTGTTTTTCTAAATACGCGCCTGTCGGTTTTGTCTTCTGTAATAATCGAATTAAATACATATCTAAGAATCGTGATTTCCAAAAAAACGGGAAATTGTATTGGCGGAGATTTTAAAGGGATAAAGCAATATATAGTCCCTAAATTTGACAGTTTTATTGATTTGGTTCCTACGATTTTTATTCGTTAGTCTCAAAACTTGATATTTTTTCAATTTGGTTTCGAATTTGGATTTAATTTTCATATGTTGACACATCAGTATGAGATTATATTACATAAACACCTAAAAATTTAATAAATATATGAAATCTAAACAACATATGTACATTTTAAAAAATATTTATAAAAATTATAATTCTTTAAAAAAATAAGGTGATGATAATGAAAATTTTAAAATTTCACATCATTGTAATTTAACAGAATCTAAATTCATGGACTAAATTGAAAAAATGTGTCAAATACTATAATTAACAAGGACTAAAAAATTAGAACTAAATTAATTTTTATTATCAAATTTAGACATTAAACGTTATTTTATCGTTTTTAAAATTAGACTAGCAGCTTTATGTTGAGTAATTTTGAATTGTGGGCTTTTGTAGATGTAAAATATAATTATTTTAATTTATATATTATTTTTAGGATGAGTCTACCACGTACGACGAACACCGTTGAACATTACTAACGTTGAACACCGCTGAACATCATTAAATTGATTAATAAAGATTAAAAATCTTAAAGACTAGACTTATAATTAAAATTATTTTAAAATAAAATTAAAAATAAGATTTAATAAATCTTTTATATTTTTATATTATTTTTAATTAATATATTAAAATTAAATATACCAAAATTTCTCTAATATCAAAACCCTAAACTAACCCCCTTTATTTTTGTCCTGCCACTGTCGCGGCTGCTACCTAAAACTGCATCAGCGTCTTCATATGGATTTATCAATTTATTAAGATAAAAGGATTTATCAAATAATTTTACAATATAAAAGTGAAACGGTGGGGGCGGAGGAATTTTTTGCCCAACCCTTGCTCTTGGGACAAAAACAGCGGGGGACTGGCCGAAGAATTCAATTGTGAAAATCACGTTGACATCGGCACTCTGAGTAAAGCGTTCTCTTGGAGGGTTCATAACATGCAAGTTATATATGGCTTATACCAAGTGTAGATAAAAATGAGTCGAATTTTATATGATTTCCACGGCGGCAGCGGTGGCGGAAGGGAAATAAAAGAGTTAGGTTTAGGGTTTTTGATATTAGGGAAATTTTGATATATTTGATTTTAATATATCAATTTAAAATATTATAAAGAAATATAAAAGGTTTATTAAATTTTATTTTTAATTTTCATTTGAAATAATTTTAATTATAAGTCTAGTCCTTCAGATTTTTAATATTTATTAAAAAAATTAATATTGTTCAACGTTAGTAGTATTTAGCAATGTACGACGCCCGTTGTAGAATTTTCCTTATTTTTAATATAGGCTACTTGCAAATTTGTGGTAGTGTCCTGCTAGTGCCTTATTTAATATCCTAATAAAAATTAAGATTTTTTATAATGTTTATAAAAAGGTTAGTGGGATGATTGAGCTTAATTCAATTAATATTATTATTAATAAAATATATAAAAATATATAAAACTAAATATTTTTAGATGTTTAATATTTTTTGATTTAAAAATAAAATATCTTTAATACTTTAAAATGTTTGATATTTTTCAATTTAAGAATAATTTTCTTAGATAATTTAGATATTGTATAAAAACTTTTGAAAATAATATGCGTCAAAAATGCAGGCAAAGTTAAAATGTTAGAAAATATGATGCATTAAAATAAGAACCTAATCCAAAATTCTTTTAATGCTATTTTTTTAACATAACACCAGGTAACTTTTATTAGGTAGAAATAGAGCCAAACAAAGAGATTTAAACATGAAAATATTTCTAGCGAACAACAAAAAAGTTAAAAAAATTGAAAAGAGAAAAAGATGAAAGGTTTGTCTCCCTTTTTAAAATAAAAAAATTCAGTCACGCCAGTAGAAGATGTTCTCACAGTTGTTCAAATAGATAAGCATAGACTCCATTGAACGGCAAAAGGCCATGAGAGTTGTCAACACACAAGAGATAAACGAATCTCTTAGACGCTTGATAAGTGATGAAGGAGTGGCGAGCGAAACCAACAATCTTGCATGTTACTTTGCTGAATAGATCTGAATGCATCGGCAAACAACCACAATAGGGGATCAAATTACTGACCGATCACCGACAATCGCACATCAGAAACTAGCGTCGTGTAAAATTCTACACGAATGCAAATCTACCAAAAAGATAGACGAATAACGTGTCATAACGCATATGCGTGCCACAAGACAGAGAAAAAGCGTGCCACAAAGACAGAGGAAATAAGCTCAACAATATGTGCGAGAAGTAAAAATCTAAAATAACGAAATTTTAATATAAAATTTTAAAAAATAACAAAAATATAAAAATAAAAATAAAATATAAGAAAGCAAAAGAAATAAATACCAGCGGTAAACACCAGCACTAAAGCGGGTGCCGCTCACATAAAAATGATAGAAAGTTGGAAGCGGCGAATGAAAGAAAGATGGAAGCGGCCGCTAAATCCTATTAGGATTGAATTTTTTTTTCTAAATTATGTCTTTTTTAGATAGATGACTAAATTATTTTATGACCAAATATATGTCTAATATTTTATTCTATAATTATTGTAAAATTTCTCTACTATTAATTTTTTCCCATTAACTAAATATATACGGATACGTTTCATGTATTTTAATTTTTTTATTTTTTATTTTAAATAATAATAAAATCTTTCATTTTTTTTAGAAAAACCCTTCAATTTTCTAAAATCTTAAAACAACCAAAAGTCACTAACCTAAATATTCAAATCCCCCTATAGATAAATAAAGTTTAAAATTTTGAATGTTCCGTTAGTGCAAAATTGTAGTGTCGAAGCGAAACCTACTACTGGCATTCAAGTATAACTTCCCTACTAAAGTTGTGTTAGCTTGATGGCTGTGTATGTCGTGTTTTTGAGTTTTGTTATCTCGTTTTATAATTGTTTTTGCAGTTTCAGTTGGTAATTTCCCGGTGATGCGGACTAGAAATATTAGAGTTCAAGCAGTCATTTCCGAAGAAAAAGCTTTTTCGGATCTGACTTTCATGTCCCCAGATATGCTTGTGTTGACCTTTTAGTTTGTGATGGCCATTTATTTTTTATCCATGTCTCGGTTGTTTCCATCCTCTCTGAGTAGGGCTTGTTTTTTACACTGTTTTGCCATCGTTTGTATAAGCCCTTTGGCTGTCTTTTTCTCGGGTCTCAGTCCCGATACTTTTGTATGTGATCTGTTATGATAATGAAATCCTTTCGTTTGATAAAAAAAGGCATGTGGTCCGATGCCCTCATGGCTTGTTTGTTGGGAGTAAAAGGTTGATTCGAACAAATTTTTTTTAATAAAATCGAGATTAAATTTTAAATTTGTCCATTAGAATTAAAATGATATTATTTGTTACTATATTATAATTAATTCATTTTATTATTTTAATTTTTAACTGATCAGATTTGGTGACCTGAATTTTTTATTTTTAAATATTTTTAAATAATTGAGTTTAACTAAAAAATCCAAAATAAAGAAGCATATACTCTATTAAAAAAATTGGTGATTTTGAGGTGTCATGTTCTTCTGTGTATCGGTGGAAAAATTTCTGCAAGTGAATCATCTTATAAATGCTATTGTTCCTATAAAATGTTCTAACACCGATATCAGACTAACAAAAATAACAAAAGCAGAATCTCACGACTGGTCCATTAGAAAAGGCGATGATGTTCATCTCCGAAAATCTGGGTTTAATCTACTTTGTATGCATAAACAATGAAGCAAGGAATAACGAACAAGTGTAATTAATTTTGTGCTTAATCACTGCATGTTGCATACTGCACTGTAAGGCCAAATTCACATGCTCAACTCAAGGTGGCTTTGCGCCACCAGTTTCTTGGATGCTATTCAGTGAGTTGAGGTTCCACTTTTGTTGGAATGCCCTGAGTCGTCTTGCTGATGAACTTTCCGGCTTTGATCAGTCCAGTGCCAACCTTACGAACCCTACCGACACGATAACCGACCGACGGAAACGCTCTGTTAAGTGCAACCTTCATGCTTCTTTTAACCCCAGCTTCTTTCAATACCCTCATCTCTTCTTCAAAAGCAACCAGTTGTTCCTCCTTGCTAAACTGATGGTACAAAAGCTGCATGTACAAAAACCAAATCTCCATTCACAAAACAAGTTAACTAGAAAAATACTCAAATGTAGCATTCCCATTGGTGGGGCATATATAGGGGCACAGAAAAGAGTAGACGAATTCTATTCCTCCAATGGTATTACGAACCACAAACATGTACCTTAATGGTGCAACTTCCTACGTTCTTGTTATCTTTGCCTTTAAGAGTACGAGTAACCTCAGTTTGTGTCCCGGGTTCCAGTTCAGACAAACTAAACTTTGCAATTCCTAATCTCTTGGCTAGCACTATGCCCTGGTCGAAAACCTCGACGGTCAGTTCCTGTGTGTGTTTGTCTTCTGCAATCAACTCAAATGTTTGATTCCAGACAGGATTCATGTTGTTCTTGATGACTTCTGTTTTGAACTTGAACAGAGGTCGAATGTACACAACCGCATAAGGCCGAGACTTGTTAGTCATGTCCAAATCAATAGCTTCAACTACTTTAACTGTCAGTTTCCCCTCTGGTTTAAGCTCTAATTCACTGCATAAAACAAAAGAAGAAACCTTTTATGACCATTACACAACTTGGAACAATGCAGTCAAAAGTTTCAAATTTACCTTGTATCAACTGGTACACTACCAATTGGAACAACAACTCTTTTCGGCCATTGAAGCATGTGCGTGACAATTGTATTCACGACATTCTACAAAACATGACAAAAGTGGAACAATCTGCAATATTAGCGTGCGCCGAGCGTATCTAAGTATCGAAACAATCAAAGCGTATGAACATGTTAAAGAAGGTACCGAAATCCCTGGAATTGCTTTTAAGCTTCCATCAACGACGTTCATTGTGTTATCAATCATATATGAGACTCCTGGGACTGCTTTGAAGCTTTCAACAGCCTCCAAGGTGTTATCAATCATGTACGAAATCCCTGGAACTGCTTTGAAGCTTTCAAACGCCTTCAGGCTCTGATTAATCATGTCTGAAACTCCTGGAATTGCTATAAAGCTTTCGACAATCTTCGAGATGTGATCAATCATATCTGAAATCCCTGGAATTGCTGTTAAGCTTCCTTCGGCCTTGACGGAGAAATCAATTCTAGGCTTTGGCTGATTGATTTTGGGAAATAAAAAGGAATTAGCACATGTCGATTTTAGGGGTGACAATGAGTATGACCGACTCACAAGCTACTCGGGCTCGGTTCGGTCAAAGTTTAAATGAGCTCGGCTCAAGACCTTAACGAGCCGAGCTGACCCAAGCTCGGCTCAAAAAGCTCATGAACAAGCTCGAAATATATATATATATATATACTCCATATACACTTGTTTGATTTTAGTGTTGTTAACTTGTTATCATGGTTAACTACTTTAAATCCCCTTCTCCTTTTGTATTTGTATAAATTAAAAAATATACTAAGGTTACTTGTGGACTTCAAAAATAAATATTATCTTTTCGTATGTTATTTTTCAAAACTTCAATAAAAATATTTAAAAGCAATTTGAGCAAAGCAGCAAGCCGAGCTCGAGCCTGCCCAGGCTCAGCTCGGCTTGTTATCGCCCCTGGTCGTTTTATAACAAAAGTTAATCAACATGCTATCTGATATGTTCAAAGATTCTTAACATGTGCCATGATAATTCTAATACTCCATTAATGGTACCTCAGAAAGGAGAGAAACGCCTACAGCAGAAATACAAGGTAGCTCTTGAGCAAGTTGGAAGATAACACGAATAACGGTAGAAATATGGAGATCTTTCATCTGCATCACAGAACGACAGACTAACAGTAAACCAGTAGTCTTCATGTCATAAAATTTGAACTCTAAAGATGGGAACATTTGTATGTTACGGTATAGTGTTCAAGCATACTTAAATGTACGTGAAAATTCTGAAAGGTTTTTGATGCTCCAACCTGAACTGGTATTGAAGTAGAAGAGCGTGGCAATTCAACACCTAAGATTATACTTTGATCACTCTCCCAACGAAAATCAATATCCATTGTGATTTGACCTTTCTTAAGGCTCTGAACACGAACACCTACATTCCACAGGAAATGAGTTTATGTGTTGAATTGTTAGCGCTCTCTCAAATTCTATTTATAAAGCTACGAATGAATCTTACATAGAAAGAAATCTACTTAAATTAGGGATTGTGACTGGAATGTAGGTCTTGTGGTTAGAATTTAATGTTTATAGATTAAAACTTAAATCTCTAACATATTGCTCTAAACCCTAAATTCTAACTACAATCCCTAAATTACTAACCCCTAAAACTAGGGCATTTGTGGAAACAAAAAGTTTATATCGTCAGTGCATCAAATCATTTTCCTTTCTATTTGGGTATCTATACCATGCGCCGGCAGTGGAAACTTTTTGTTTTCACAAACGCCCTAGTTTTATGGTTTAAAGATCTAGTTTAGTATTTAGTGTTATAATTACCGGAACGATAGTGACGAACAAACAAATAATCACAAAGAAATATAACACTAAAAATTTACGTGGAAAACCCAAAAGAAAAAAACCACGGGCAGAGGAGGAGAAACATTCACTATGCAAAAGGAGATTACAACTGAATGAATAAACTCTTAACCCATTGTATCTATTTATAGGGATAAAAGACTTGTTTCCAAAAGAAACATGCATAGAAAGAAATTCTACTTAAACTGGGTTTCCAACTCTTCATCACATATTCAAGAGAGAAGTATAATCCTACAAGGATTTGAACAACCCGAACTAGAATTTGAGTCACAACTCTAACAATCTCCACCTTGGCACAAATTCTTGTCCAACAAGAGCTCCACCTCTTCCACAAAACACTTTCAAAAGGGTGGTCATCAACAATGAACACCAACCAAGTCTAAGCAATGCTCAAACTTGATTGTAGTAAGGGACTTGGTCATCATATCCGCAGGATTATCGTAAATGCTGATCTTGTTCACAACAATGTCACCTCGGGAAATAATATCACGAACAAAGTGATATCGTATATCAATATGTTTTGTTATCTCATGAAACATCTGATCCTCCGTGAGGAAGATAACGCTTTGACTATCACAAAACAACGTACTAATTTGAAGGTCTTCGTAAAGTTCACCATATAGTCCTTTTAACCAAATCGCTTCTTTGCAAGCTTCAGTAATCTCCATGTATTCAGATTTAGTGGTTGATAAAGCAACCATGTGTTGTAAGGTGGCTTTCCAACTAATGACACAACCTCCAACGTGAAGACATAACCTGTTAGAGATCTTCTTCTATCTAGGTCTCCAGCAAAACCAGAATCGACGTACCCAATGACTCTGTCTTCATTTCTTCCGAACTGTAAGCAAGCATCACTAGTGCCTCGGAGGTACCTAAAAATCCATTGAATAGCCCTCCAATGTTCTTTTCCAAGATTTGCCATGTATATGCTCACTAAACTGACTGCGTGTGCTAAATTCGGGCGCGTACAAACCATAGCATACATGAGAGATCCCACCGCGCTTGAATATGGAACTCGTGACATGTACTCAATCTCTTCATCTGATTTTGGAGATAAGTCTGATGAAAGTCTAAAGTGAGCCGCCAGGGGAGTGCTAACTGGCTTAGCATTCTTCATATTAAACCTGCAAAGAACTTTTTCAATGTACCCCTTTTGATTTAGGTACAATTTACATGATTTTCGGTCTCTCTTGAACTCCATTCCGAGTATCTTATTTGCTGGTCCCAAATCTTTCATCTCAATTATTGGTTAAGCTGAGTCTTGACATGTCTTATCTCTTCTTTATTCTTAGCTGCTATCAACATGTCATCAACATAAAGCAATAGATATATAGACGAGCCATCACTACTCATTTTAAAGTAAACACAACTATCAAAATTACTTCGCTTGAAATTATGAGTAGTCATAAAGGAATCAAACCTGTTGTACCATTGTTTAGGGGACTGTTTCAGGCTGTACAAAGATTTCTTCAACAAGCAAACATAGTCCTCTTTTCCCGAGACCACGAAACCTTCTGGTTGTTGCATGTAGATGTCCTCATCAAGTTCTTCATGTAAGAATACATTTTTTACATCTAACTGCTCAAGCTCGAGATCATACATGGCTACTATACGAAGTAAAGCTCGGATCAAACTATGATTCACTATTAGCGAAAATACATCTATGAAATCTATGCCCGGAATTTGACTGTAACCTTTTGCAACCAGCCTTACTTTGTATCTGGGTTCTTCAACTTCTAAGATCCCCTCTTTCTTCTTGAAAACCTATTTGC
This sequence comes from Hibiscus mutabilis, assembly GCA_019671005.1. Taxonomy (NCBI): domain Eukaryota; kingdom Viridiplantae; phylum Streptophyta; class Magnoliopsida; order Malvales; family Malvaceae; genus Hibiscus; species Hibiscus mutabilis. The sequence goes on from CM033726.1 coordinate 55,456,524, forward strand.
AATGAACCGCTTTCTTATCCGTAAGGAGATTCATAAGGTTCCAGGTAGCATTCTTATGAAGTGATTCCATCTCTCTTGCATGACAACCAACCAATTTCTTGCATCTTTACAGCTAATCGCCTCAGAATAAGACGAAGGCTCTTGATTTGCATCAATATCTTTAGCAACACTCAAAGCATATGCAACTATATCAGCCTCGACATATCTTTGGGGTCGTTTAATTTCTCTTCTCGGTCTATTTCTAGCGATGGAATATTCTGGTGAGGGAGGGGCTATAATTTTGATTTACGTACTAACCCGGGGTTCATCCCATCTTTGGATGTCGTATCAATATGAAGCTCCACCTTCTTGGACTGTGTGGTTGAATTATGTTGCTTTTTGTTGGTGGAATCCTTGAAGGATGAATCATGTAACATGGCAGCTTCATCAAAGATAACATCTCTGCTAATCACATTTTTTCTGGTTTTCGGACACCATAGCTTGTATCTTTTACTCCATCTTTATTATCCCAGGAACACACATTGATGGATCATGGTTCTAATTTTTCGTTATCTACATGAGCATAAGCATGGCAATTAAAAATTTTCTGATCAAAATAATTAGCGGGATTACAGCCCATACCTCGTGTGGTATCTTTTTCTCAATGGCAGTGGATGAAGACCGATTAATCAATAAACATGCTATTGAAGCTACTTCAGCCCAGAATGGCTTCGATAACCCAGAATTGGACAACATACATTGAACCTTTTCCATTATTGTTCGATTCATCCATTCAGCAATGCCGTTTTGTTGTGGTGTGTTACAGACTGTCAAGTGTCTCACGATCCCTTCTGACTTGCACAACTTATTAAATTCTCCAGAACAGAATTCTAACTCATTACCGGTGAGAAGACGTTTAACTTGTTTTCCCATTTGTTTCTCGATCATCGTTTTCCATTCCTTGAATATGGATAGAACTTCACTATTTTGTTTTAGAAATAATGACCAGACTTTTATGGAAAAGTCGTCAATGACTGTCAGCATGTAACTGGCTCCACCGCTAGAAGGTACTCCAGATGGCCCCCACAGATCAAAATGAATATAATCTAGAGTACCTTCCGTGTTGTGAATTCCCCTGGTGAATCGAACTCGCTTTTGTTTCCCGAAAATGCAGTGCTCACAAAACTCCAGTTTACAAATTCCTTACCCGTCTAGGAGTCCTCTTCTGCTTAATTCTGTCATGTCGTTTTCACTCATATGCCCCAAGCGCATATGCCAAAGTTTTGTAGTATCTTCATATGACATGGGAGGAGAAGCGACTGCAACATTGCCAACAATTGTGGAACCCTGCAAAACATATAGTCTTAAGGTCTTTTCCGTCATTTCATCATAATGAGGGAACCCTTGCTGATCTTCATGACTCCACCTTCAGCGGTATACTTGAACCTTTTCGAGTCAAGGGTACTTAGCGAAATCATGTTCCTCTTTAGATATGGTACATGACGTGCGTCGGTTAGGGTTATGATAAACTCATCGAACATCTTAACTTTGGTCGTGTCAATCCCTGCAATACTGCATGATGCGTTATTCCCCATCAAAACTATTCCTGTAGAAACATGTTCATATGTTGTAAACCAATCCCGATTAGGACACATTTAGAAAGTGCATCCAGAATCGAGGATCCATTCCTCATTCACTTTAGGGTCATTGTTGGCCGCAACTAAAAGTTCAACATCGTTGTAGTTTTCTACTATATATGTTTTACCAGATTTTTCTGCATTCTGATTTGTAGTCTCTCTTTTGATCTTATTCTCTAACCTGTAACACTTAGATTTACGATGACTTTTCATTTTACAAAAAACACAAGTTTTACCTCGATCTGATGACTTGGATCTGCCCATAGTTTTATCTCCAAAATTACAACCACATTTTCTTCTGTAGTTCGAACTAGTTGATCCATATATACGCCATTATCGTCAGCAACCTGAAGCTCTGATGCCAGTTTGTTATAATTATCGGGACGATAGTGACAAACAAACAAACAATCGTAAAGAAACATAACACCAAGAATTTACGTGGAAAACCCAACAGGGAAAAACCACGGGCAGAGGAGGAAAAACTTTTACTATGCAAAAGGATATGACAACTGAATAAATAAAACTTAATCCCTTGTATCTATTTATAGGGATAAGAGACTTGTTTCCAAAGGAAACCTGTATAGAAAGAAATTCTACTCAAACTGAGTTTCCAACTCTTCATCACATATTCAAGAGAGAAGTATAATCATACAAGGATTTGAACAACCCAAACTAGAATTTGAGTCACAACTCTAACATTTAGGGGTTTAAAATCTAGTTATTGTGATTAGAATTTAGTGTTGATAGTTTAAAACCTAAATCCCTAACATATTACCTAACCTCTAAATCCTAAATTCTAACCATAATCCCTAAATTCTAAAACTTTAAACCTAAACCTCATATTGAATTCCTTAACCCTAATACTATGACGCTTGTGGAAACAAAAAGTTTTCACCGCTAATGTGTCAAATAATTTTTCTTCCTACTCTGAACCAAAGTCTAATAGAAGAAGTATACTGGCAGCGAGCCTCCTCATCCATTATACCAATTACCAGGTAAAAAGCAAGTAAAATGAGGTCACATTCTCCATCAAGTCATACCTTCAATCTTGGGAGCTACAGTACCAAGAGACAATCTGTTGAACTTTATTGAAGCAACTCTTGGAGGTCGGTATTCTTCCATGAGTGGTTCAATAGATTCTTTAATGATTGTAGATGTTGCCTGAAAGTAGAACATCAATGAACCTTTGCCTTAATACTATGTCAATAGAATACTCATTACCAGAAGCCATTTAAACTTTACAATAGATACTTCACTCTTCATACACCTCCATTTCCAAAAAAAAAAAAACATTTGTAAACATGGAAACTTGGTTTGGTTCCATTATGTGCAGTGACAATCAGGTGAAACTCTTTCACTTCACAAAACATCAAAAGAGCTTAATAAGTTAGATTCCTTAAGCAAGGTTAGAGATTCAATCCTGGCGTTGTGAACGGGGAAAACTGAGTTGGGAGGGTTGCCCCCGTATTCAGCATCTACAACACTCATTTCGAATTAGTCGGTCAATGAGTCAAAAATCGATGGTTAAACAAAAAAAAACATCAGTTACAGTGCTTAGCTTCTTTAGCTTTACTAGAAGAGTCATCAGTCTCTCTTCACTCTTCTTGAATAACAACTAATTGCTAAGTATAAGTAGGTTACCTCTGCTATACAAGGCCATAATTTGCTTAATTGCTTGTTTAGCCATTCCACCTGAAAATGATCAACCATACCATACGGTGGTAAGCAACTATACAACCTTAATGTATATTTCAGACAATAAAAGTCAATGTTTAGGTATTTCTTCAAGTATAAGGTACCCATCCTTTGAATATGCATATATTTCCTTTTAAGAAAAAATAAAATCATCATTAAATTGTAGATATTAGAGTAGAAACCGTCTACCCCTTTTCAGTATCTCTACTTATGTCCAATCATTAAAATATTAAGTTTAGAGTTTAAGATTAGGGTTTAGAGTATTGGACGTAAGGTGTATTTTTTAAAGTTTAGTATTTATAATTTACGATTGGAGTTTAGGATTTAATTTTTTAATATTAGGACATAAAAAGGCACAAAAAGGGCAAATTTCCCCCCTAAATATGGACCTAAAATAAGACAAGATGAAACTACAGTGTGTGGGAGTAGTTTTAGTTTTAGTGTAATTTCATAATTTATTTTCTTTACCATTTTTTATTTTAAGTTAATATTTGATACATTGTTATTGTAAAAAAATTTATATAAGTATACGTATTTTCAAATCTAAATCTAAAATATAAATTTCTAACTCTAATCTCAAAACCTAAACCATAAATCTTAAATTCTAACAATCCTAACTTCTAAATCTTATAACCTAAACTCACAGCCTTTAAACTTTAAACCTTAAATAATTCCGCGTGTAAAAACTTTGTTTTCCATCACAAGTGTATGAGATAATAATCATTTTATTTCTACATTTAATTATTAGATTTAAGATTAGTAGTTTAGTTAATTATTAGTCTCAAGTAATTTAGTTAACGCCAATTGTAATCCCATCTCATGGGAGTTCGATTTTTGGAATACTTATTGATGTGTTTATTTCGTTGTAATTTAGTATTTGATAATGATATCATATTATATATCTGTAATTTTCGAGGTATTAGTGGACATTGTTTCAAGTTATAAACTTATATCGATTTTGTTGATCGCCATTCAGTTTTAAACTTAAATAAATTGAATTTTGACGTCCCAGTTTTTTATTTAAATGCCTCTTTGGTCCTTATTAATTTGAAAATGGGTAAATCAAGTCCTCTAAAAAAATTGTTTTTACATTAATGGCTTAACAATTGAAATTAATCTGCACTAAGAAGGGTTCATAGAAGCAGAGCAATCAATGAAAGGGGATTGAGTGCAACACCACCAGTAGGTTAACAGAAGTTTAACCATTGTTAAGCCCTTCAACGTTGAACATAAAATTCACCTGAGCAATAAAATGCAACTATAAACTTCGATCCTAAACTCGAAAAATTGAAATTAATGAAAGTTTTTCGAAACCGATACATCAGAGTGTGATATACTAAAACTCATAGAAGCTTAACAGAAGGTTAAGATGAATAGTAATTCATCTGCCACCATTTCACTGACCTGTTCATAGACGGGGAATGATATCCATTCCGGATAATTGTCACCACAAATTTTCTGAAGATCCTCCCTGTTGAGAGCACCAAAAGCTTTTATGTAAGCTGCCTGTCACAGGAGACAAACACAGTGACGAATTCAGTTGAATATGTCTATGATACGAGACAGATCGCGAGTTACTCGAGTCCGACTCGATCAAAGCTCGACTTGATTGGACTCGACTCGAGCTCTAACTCGGTTCGAATTCTTAACGAGCCGAGCCGAACTACTTAATACCCCACTCGAAAAACTTGCGAGCTACTCGAAAATATAATATACTATTTTTTAAAAAAAAAATTAAAATCTAAATTCCTAAACCTAAAATCCTAAAACATAAACCCTAAACATAAGTCCTAAACCCTAAAATCTAAATACTAAATTCTAAAACCAACAACCTAAACCTCTAAACCCTAACTAGCACCCTAAACCCTAAAATTAATAAGCTTGAGTTTACACAACTTGTGTATCAAAGTTTTCTTTTCTAATAGGGCTTTAAATGGGACGTGACAGATCGCGAGCTACTCGTGTCTGGCACGTTCAAAGATCGGTCAACACTTGACTCAATTGGGCTCGAATCAAGCTCGAACTCGACTCGAGTTCTTAACGAGCCGAGTCGAGCTTAGATTTTTCAGGCTCGCTAAAAATTACTCGAGCTTGAACTCGACTCGAAATCTAACGAGCAGAGTCGACCTCAGCACTACTCGAGCTCGACTCGACTTGTTTACACCTCTAGTCTCGATCAAATATTTAAAATGCGGTTACGGTCGCGTTGCGGACATAACAAATGTTATTTTGGTCACTGCAGTATCACAGTCGTGAATTTTTCAAAAAACATATGCTATTGTTAACATAACAGTTGTGGATATCATGATTTCAAACGGTGCCGAAACCGCTATATAATGATGTTATTACTGTTGCAAACTGCTATTTAAATCCATGAACAAGCTCAATATCCATAAAGAATATCTAAGTATTGTTGATCCATTACCTTAGTGATTCGCATGGTGCTTCGGTACGTCATCATATAAGCCCATGCAGCCATCAACAAAATCCCGAGGATCATCCCCATCAAAATCCCAGACACCAGCCCCATTTTCCCGGAATCCAAACAGAAATATCTCCAGGACACGGAGTGTAGTGAAAATGAAAATTGGGGATGGGATAAGAGAGAGGAATACAAATGTCTTCTCTTTTCTGCGGAATTTAATGTAAAAAAATGTTCAAGTTAAGTCCCATCATCTTCTGACGCTGACTCTGAGTAGAAAAAAAAACAACAACCGTGTTGAACAAGTTGGATATGGGCGTTTAACATTTGAATCTAAAAGATTGAAGCATTCAATTTAGGTATTTCGACCGTGGAATTTTGCATGGAGATATGTGTTAATGGCACAAGTGGGAGAAGACCCTTGGATAACATAGTTTTATGTCAATACTAGCGCTTTAATAATGCCACTATGTATCTTTCGTTAGTTTACTTTCGGCCTATTGACTTCCACCGGCTTAGATAAATATAAATTACGCATGTTGTAAATAAACAAATAGGAGTCTCTTAATTCCAACAAGCATGCTATCGTGGGGAATCCGTCCACGTCACTTGTGGACCCAAAAAATATTCCCACTGACCCCTATCTAGATAGCCATGTAAATGAAGGAATTGTGGCCATGTATGACGTCATCATGACAAGTGAGGAGGAGGATGCTCGTAAAACTATTCCAGATGGGTTAAAACGTCCTAGAGTTTCTACCACTGTTCCAGGTGTTTTTAATGATGATTCGAATGGGACCTCACTGAATATATCGGCAGACCCTAGTCAACGGGTCAGCTGGGCCCAATGAAACTCCTAAGTTGAAACGTTCGGGGCTTGGGTCCGTCTCGAAGGATTAAGCGTCTCAAGCATGTGCTTAGAGATGTTAATGCGGCTGTAGTTTTTCTAATAGAAACAAAACTGCAGCGTGCAAGGCCGGAAAATGTTGGCAAGCTTTGTGGTTACTCAAATGGAATCGATGTGAGTTCAATCGGAAGAAGTGGGGGTTTATCCCTTGCTTGGAAGAATAATTGTCAAGCATCAACTAGGTCTTACTCTTCTAGACGTGTTGTTGTCTTGTTCGATGAGGATTCAGATGGTCTCATGTGGAGATGTACGGGCTTTTATGGAGCTCTGGAGGAACAAAACAGAGAGGCATCTTGGAATTTGCTTCGTGAGTTGGATAATATGCCAATGGTCCCGTGGCTAGTAATTGGGACTTCAATGAGCTCCTACTTGCTTCAGAGAAAAGCGGAGGCCGGATTCGTAGTGCACGTCAGATGAATAATTTCCGATCAGCTTTGACAGACTGTAATCTTTATGATATTGGTTACCGAGGTTCTTGGTTTACGTGGGAATAGGGGAGATTATCCTTAGAGAAAGATTGGATCGGGGCGTTGCAAACCCAGCCTGGTGGGAAATATTTCCAGATTTTTCACTGGACCATTTGTCACACTCATTTTCTGATCATTGCCCACCTTTGCTCACAACAAATTCAAGTTCCAGGACGAGAGAACGTGCTGCTCATTTTCGTTTTGAAGCTTCTTGGTTGGTGGAGGATTCATGTGAATCTAAAGTTCAGAAATTATGGAACACATCTACAGGCTCTATCCCCGAACGCCTGAGATCAATTAGCATTGGTCTTGATGAATGGTTTAAAAGAGTTAAGAAGGAGAAGAACATCTCGATAAAGACACTGCAACAAAGACTGAAAGACTTAAATAATTTACAGCCCAGTGATGATACTTTAGAGGCAATTATGAAAACCAAGCTGGCTCTTAATTCGGAGACTGATCGCGAAGAGATTTACTGGGAGCAGAGGGCCCGAGCCAACTGGCTAAAAAATGGAGATCGAAACACTCGTTATTTTCACAGTTTTGCATCCAGTCGAAAGCGGAAGAACATAATTAAAAAGTTAATTGGAGAAGATGATGTTGTTGTTGAATCGGAAGAAGAAATTCAGCAAGCTGCAATAGATTATTTTACTAATCTTTTTGCTTCTCAAGGTACTTTTGATCCCAGCCCGATCCTTAAGGAATTTTAACCTGTGTCACGGATGCAATGAATGACAGTTTGCTATATGAGTTTTCTCATGCAGAAGTGCTTGCGGCTATTCAATCTATGGGTCCTTTAAAGGCCTCTGGTGAAGATGGTTTGGAGGGAGTGTTCTACCAGCGATTTTGGCATATAGTTGGTCGAGACGTCTCAGATTATTGCATCAGGACGATCAAGGGTGAATTTTCTTTAGCAGATATTAATACTACTCATATAGTGCTGATTTCAAAGGTAGAAAATTCGACCCGAATGTCTCAATTCAGACCCGATAAGCTTATGCAATGTTCTCTTCAAGATCATATCAAAAATTCTATTTAATCGCTTACAGTCGGTACTCCCTCTATGTATTGACGAAGCCCAGTTTACTTTCATTCCACGTAGACTTATTTATGATAATATTATTCTTTCTTCACTCAATGAAAATAAAACGTTTTGGCAAGAAAGATTCTTTCGCTCTGAAGTTAGATATGAGCAAAGCCTACCACGGGGCCTTTCATTGAATCAATTTTACAACGAATGGGTTTAGCAGATAGTTGGATTCGATGTCTTATGAACTGTATCACCTCGATCTCCTATGCTATTGTGATAGATGGGCAGATTGGTGATACTTTTGTACCAACCAAGGGTCTTTGTCAAGGGGATCCCCTTAGCCCTTTTTCTTTTTCTTATCTGTGGTGAGGGTCTGTCTGCTCTGTTGCGTTTGGGGTCACAACAGGAAATGATTCAGGGTGATCATCTTTTCCGAAGGTCCCCCTTTTATGCACATTCTCTTAGCCGATGATAGTATAATATTTGGGGAGGCGACAATGGATGGGGCTACTAATTTGAATGAGATCCTATATACTTATTCCCAATGTTCAGGTCAGCTCATAAACTTTGACAAGTCTAGTGTGTATTTTAGTACCAATGTCACCCCAGCAAATAGACAAGAAGTGTGCCAGATACTTGCTGTCTCTGCCTAATCTTGCTCGGAAAAGTACCTTGGCCTCCCCTCCATGGTGGGCCGAGATAAGAAAGAATTTTTAGCTTTTTTAAGAGATAAATGTCCAGGTAGCCTATCTAGTTGGACCAATCGTTCCTTATCTATGGGAGGCAAAAAAGTCTATATCAAGTCTATTCTCCAGGCTATACCACTTTATGCTATGTCTTGCTTCCTTCTGCCTCGGACACTGTGTAAAGAGCTTGAAGCCATGTTTGCAAGATTCTGGTGGAAAAATTCAAAAACAAAAAAGGCTTGTATTGGTGTATATGGCAATCTTTATGCTTACCTAAGGAGAATGGGGGCATGGGCTTTCGCGATATGGGGTGTTTCAACATTGCCCTATTGGCCAAACAGGGCTGGAGGATCATTTCAAATCCGGATTCACTTGTAGCAAGAACTCTCAAAGCAAAGTACTTTCCTAATGGAGATTTTCTAAATGCTAATATGGGGTCCAAACTTTCATACATATGGAAGAGCATTTGGTGTTTGAAAAAAACACTAGAACTTGGACTTTTCTGGAAGATTGATAATGGAAGGCTTATTTCAATTTGGAATGATTTTTGGCTACCTTCTAAGCCGATACGTCTGATAACATCCCTAAGAGTTGCTGGATTACAATGGGTGTCAGACTTGATAATTCCAAAAACTTGTTCATGGAATCGGGAACTTATTACTGAAAACTTTACTGTGGAAGATTCAACAGCAATTCTGTCTATTCGCTTGCCTACTATTGCAACCGACGATATACTTGTTTGGAGAGAGGAGCATACAGGGTCGTACTCAATACGCAGTGGCTATAGGCTCCTTATTAAAGAAGCTTTTCCAGATGCACACATGTAAGTTTTATTCCTCTATCTGGAAAAAACCATGTCCTGCTAAAATTCGAATTAATCTATGAAAGTTTGCATCCAATTTCGTCCCCAATATGCAAAACATGTTTACTAAAAGAATATCACCCCACATTTTTTGTCCTAGATGTTCTACTCAAGCAAAATCGACAAGTCATGTGAGTAGGCAATGCTATTATGCTAAACAGAATTGGGATGTTTTTTCTTATCAATGGCAGAATGAAATTGATTAATTGCCATTTTGTGAGTGGTTAGAATGGATGTTCATCAACTACAGTACCAACAAATATTCAGAGATAGCAATTATAATCTGGGCAATCTGGTTTTCGAGGAATAAATTGGTACATGAAGGTTTTCAACAAAGCCCTACCTTCGTGATTACCTTTGTGAAGGGCTATCAAGCTGAATTAAAAGCCTTGTCGAACCATCTTGCTCACCCTCGAACCCACTCAGAAGCGTGATGGTCGCCATCACCAGACCCGGCGGTAAAATTAAACTTTGATGCTAGTTTTTCCCTGCAATCTAACACATCTTGGTCAGGCTTCATTATTAGAGATTCAATGGGGAAAACTTTAGACTCAGCTTACCATTTCAATCCAAACATCTACTCCGCCTTTGAAGCAGAGGCCATATCCGTAGCTCAAGGCCTCGAGTTTGCTCGCGATTTGGGTGTTCAAGATCTTATAGTGGAAGGTGATTCTCGAGCCTTAATCACCAAGCTAACCCACCCAGAGATTGATAGATCTACAATTCGACCCCTCATATCTGATGCTAAACATCTCTCTAGAAGTTTTAGAAGTTGCCGCCTCACCTTTATTGGTCGTAACGGAAACAAAACGGCGCATGCTCTCGCCTCCCTAGGCCGCCGACTGAGGACCGCTTTTGGGTCAAGGAAGCTCCAGTGGAAGCAACTTCTGCAGCTGACTTGGACCGGCAATTTATCGATTCACCTTAGAAGGCTCCATCTGTTTGCGTTTGTGGGCATCTTGCTCTTTTAGCCCACTCCGATTTGGCTCCCATGCTCTATTGGTCTGCATCTTAGATCTCAGCCGATCGGCCTAGATCATCTAGTTTTCCCCTCTTTTGTGTTTTGTATTTTCCCTTTCCTGTTGTCGTTTTGTGGCTTTGGTTGTGTTTTGACTTGTTTGCAATATTTGTGTTTTTCCTTCATGTTGGAATAAATTACCAGATGTACCCCTTTTCAAAAAGAAAAAAGAAAAAAATTGTGTCTTAATTTTAGGGTGTAGAGATTTAATTTAAGGTTTAGAGTTTATGAGTTTAGGTTTAGGGATTTAAAATTTAAGGTTAGTGGTTAAAATTTAAGGTTTAGAGGGTTAGGAGTTTAGGTTTTAACCTATAAACTTTAAATTTTAACTACAACCCTTAATTTCCCTCGACTTAAACCCCTAGACTTCCTAAATTAAACTCATAAACCCCAAATTTAAACACTTATATGATCCTCAAACTTGAGATCATCATTATTTCAACATTGTGAGTGACATATTTTAATATAGTCAAACGTGTATCATAACTTACTACACTATAAAGACTAATATTGGAATGTCACAATCTATGTAGCGGGATATAATTGATCAAGATAGGATTTGTCCCTCATACATAATAGGAGTAATATCACAGGCCACTTGATTGAGTGAGACTGGAAATGCATGGCCATGCTCGAATAAATTGATATGAGGTATCATAGTTATTCGTTTATACTAGTTTACTCAAGATATCAAGAAATATTAGATGGGCTATATAAGTGTGATTGTTCCATGACTTGTGTCCAATCTAGATATAAATAACAAAAGGATGTAATACATGAAAAAAAAAAGTTAATCACGAATAGGTTATGTCGAACCACGACTTCCTGTAACTTAGGTAGCAATGATGTATTGCTAGATGTCACTCATTGCTTATAATAATATAATTGTTCTAGATATTATTGCTAACGTTACGTGAACCTACAATGGTCACACCCTATGATTGAAATGAACAAATATCGACTAGATAGCATGTGTGCAAACTTGTTGTACACGAAATTAGTTAAAACCGAAATTATTATAATTATTGTAATTATAGATAATTTCGGTAATACATATTTTAATACTAGATAATTATTGTAATTATTAAATACTATTCAAATAGAAATATCCCTAAAGAAATCTAATTAAAGTAGAATTAGATGTTGCATATTTAATTATATTCGTTTTATTCGGGTGGACTGCGTAGAGGTCGGAACGTTGTTGTGACGATTTGGACTCGACATCTTGACTAGAAGAATCGGATTCTCCTACACCCCTACAGTTATCAGATCTAATTGAGGTATCGTCTCACCCTTTTTTATCCCGAATTCGTTCCTCGTACATGGATCGTTGGCGAAATTTTCCGGATAATTTTTTGTTGCGCCATAGAGTGTACCAACGTTTCTCAACAAATAAAACAGACCCTAAACTTAAGGAACCTCCAGTGAAATTTAACCTTTAATTATATCTGCATTCAATTTAGGTATTTCGACCATGGAATTTTGCATGGAGATATGTGTCAATGGCACAAGTGGGAGAAGACTCGGGGGAAGACCGTTGGATGACATAGTTTTATGTCAATACTGGCGCTTTAATAATGCTACTATGTATCTTTCGTTAGTTTACTTTCGGCCTATTGACTTCCACCGGCTTAGATAAATATAAATTATGCATGTTGTAAATAAACAATAAGAGTCTCTTAACATATTAAATGAATTTATATTCAATATATTGACAGTAAAAAATAAAAGTTTTCATAAGGTTTTTAATTTTAGGCTTTAAAGATTTAGTTTATGGATTTAGATATAGAGAATTAGAATGTATGATTGGTAGATAGAATTTAAGGTTTAGTTTGTAGAGTAATATAATTAGTGATTTAGATTTTAACCTATAAGCTCTAAATTTTAACCACAACCATTAAATTTTCTCGACCTAAACCCCTATACTCCATACACTAAATTTCTGAACTCAAAATTAAGACATTTGTGTAAACTTTTTTCTACATTCGATATGTGAAATAATTATCCTTTAAAAATTATAGTGAAAAATTCTAACCTATTAAAATCCATATAAATATATAACCAGCGACTAATATTGGTTAAAAATCCGGGTGTTCATTAAAATTTCTAAAATATTTTGAGAAGTTTAATTCAATTTTTTAAAAAAAAGTCCCACTGAAATTTTAGGTTTAAAGCTTGAAGAAATCTAAACGAGATTTGGAATAAACTTTAAAAATTTTGGGAAAAAACTCAATTAAAAATATTTAAAATTTAATGAGAACTTCTTAAAATTTTAGGTTTAAAGCTCGAAGAAATCCATTGAACCTAATGAAACTAAACTAGCCGGTGAACAAAACTGGGGCAGTACCGCCGGAGTTCAACTACAATTGCTCCTGGGTATGTTCCTGATGAACCTTATGCAAAGTGTTTAAGTACAATTTTTTTCTTCAGATTTCTAAGGTTTCGCCCGAATTAATTTGGATCGACTCACGTTGCATATCTAATTTTTGTGAGTGGGTTTTCTTTTCTGCGGTACAATTTTTAATAGGTAAACTAGAAATTTCCTCAGTAAACTTTAATTCTTATTTTGGTTATTAAAGTTTTAAATTTTTTAATTTAATTATTGAATTTTAAACATTAAAATTTTTTTGGTCGTTCAACCGTTATTTCTCTAACTTTGAGATGATTTGGTATTTCTAATTATTTTTTAGTTATGTATGTACCAGCTCTTTCCGGTCACTGTTCTTAGTAACTGGTCTCTATGCCGACCACCATCGTTAACAGTGAGCTCAACCTCAGCAATCTCGCTAGCATCATTTCGCCGTCGCTTGAAACAATGGTCCAATCATAAGGGAGCAGAGGCAAAGGAGCATAAACGGTGGGCTTTCTCTTTCCATCCCATAGCTAGGGTTGAGTATGGTTAATAGAAAAATCAAAAATCGATCCGAAGTGTTTAAATATAATTTTTTAATATCTAAATAAAAAATTTACTCACTTAATTTACTCTACCTTTTGTTTTAGTCACTAAAATTTAAAAATCTTTAATTAATAACTAAACTTTAAACATTGAATTTTTTGATCGTTCAGTCACCGTTTTTAACAATCTGTCACTATGCCGACCACCATCGTTAACAGTTATTAAACTCGTTTGAAGCAGGTGCCTGTAGAACAGAGCCATGTGCCCAACTTCAGCAATCTCGCTACCATCATTTCACCGCCGCTACATAAGTGAAGCAAGCAACAGAGAAAGAACCACACAAAGATATGAAGGGGAAAAAAAGAAAGAAAGATGAAGAAAATGAGAGAAAAATATAATTTTATATGCGTTCAAAGTAATTAGTATTGGTATAAAATTGACATTTTTAAAACGATGCCGTTTTAGTATTGTTTTTCATGTCATAATATCGTTAATAACTTAACGACGAAATAATCAAAGCATGAGCAATTTAAAAATTAAATGATTAAATTAAAAAAATTAAATTTCAATAACCAAAATAAAAATGAGAATAAATCCGAGTGATGAAATTTGTAATTTACCTTTCTTAATTGATTCTGTATTTGTGGCATAGTAAACTTACTTTATTTTATTTTCATTTAGTTCCTACCTAATTTTGCTTTTCATTTGGTCTAGCTCATTTTCATAAGGGAAAATATTCTATTCAACAATGTGAAAAATTTGTTTCCACAAACGTTTTATTTTTAAGTTTAAGAGGTTGAAATTTAGAGTTAGAGTGTTAAGTTTTATAGTTAGGCGTTAAAGTTTAAGAATAAATTTTATAGTTTAAACTTTAAGATTTAGGCCCTGCTTGGCAATTAACGGATAATAGATGACGGATAGCAGATTACATTAGCTAATAGCGGATAGTTGATAACATTAGCTGATTTGATTAGCGGATTGTATTATCTGATTGTATAAAAGTGTTTGGTAAAATTAACTGATAGCTGACAGCTGTTTGATTATTTGAACAAGCAAAATAACATATAAGGACATGATTATATTCGATACTTGTTTGAATAATTTATTTGTTATTAACATTATGTATCTATTAATATTAATTAGAATATGAAAATTAATTTTTTAATATCATTACTGAGCATATATGAAAGATGTACATATTAACTTTTTTATTTATAAAATTATATTTTTAATATAATTTTAATACTTATTAGATAGATAGATATATATTAATTTTTCATTTATGAAATTATATTTTGAATATAATTTTATTAATTATTAAATTTAGATGAATATATTAATTTATTATTTCTGAAATTATATTTTAAATATAATTTTATTAATTATTAAATTTATATTTATTTATTTATTTATATATTTATGAAATTATTTTTTTAATTTTATTAGTTATTCAAAATTATTTTATTTAGAGATTTTTTTTTATAACTACAAATGACAAAATAGTCTTTACAAGTCTTTTATTCAAACCTCTAACTCAAAAAGTTCATAAAATGAGCTTTTTCAAAATAAGAGGTTTAACGCTATTACAATCATCTATTTACCAAACATCTTAATTAGTAGATTTGAATGGTCAAATTTTTAAAAATGATTTAAACCTCTAACTTTAGCTCAAAAAGCTATTTACTAAACATGACTTTAGACTTTAAAAGTAAATAATTTAAGACCTTAAAATAGATACGTGATAATTTTAAATGACTGTTTGTAATGCATTTCTCTACATTTTTTTTTGTAGAGAGCTGGAAAGCATGGCAGCTCGATTCCGGTGACAAAAGTCTCATGCGAAAAAGGGTATTCACTGGTGTACTTGGTTTGCTCTTTTCCGTTTAAAGGATGAAGGAGGAATGAGTTTTCGCGATTTTGTGAAATTCAACATTGCGCTTCTAGCGAAACAGGGATGGAGACTGATCGACATGTCTGGTTCTCTGTTTGCTCGTTTGTGTCGAGCTAAGTATTTCCCTTGTTCGAATTTTCTCCAATCTTCATTGGGATCCAACCCTTCCTTGGCATGGCGAAGCATTTGGTCCGCGAAGAAATTGATACAATCGGGTCTGCGATGATGGGTAGGATCTAGTTCTTCATTTTTTAATTGAAAAGTGTTTTAGCTTTCGAGGAAAAATCAACGCCTTATTACCACTCCTCGCATTGAAGGTTTTGAAAGAGTGGCGGATCTTATCAAACCTGACTCAAACACTTGAAATCAAGTTTTGATTCCTGAATTCTTCTCGGAGGATAATGCTTCTAGCATTCTAAGCATTCCTTTGGCTTTCAATCGACACGAGGATAAGCTTATATAGGCAGGCGAACCTACTGGTAAGTATTTTGTGCGTAGCAACTACAAAAGCTTTTTGGATCATATTTTTCGGGACCCCATTGATCGTTTTATGTTCACTCAAACATGGAAGCTCAAGTGCCCTGCAAAAATCAAAATTTTATTGTGAAAATGCTTGAATAATTTTCTCCTTACTCTTCAGAATCTAAGTATCAAAAGAGTCTTCAATTCTTCTCTCTGCCTTCGTTGTCTTGCTAAGGAGGAAAGTTTAACCCATGTTTTTCGCGACTGTCCTTACGTGTGTGATTCATGGTCCTTGATGCACTTGCATTAGCCGTTTGAAATGGTGGATGCTGGCGTTACCTTGTGGATGAGTTGGCTTTTTGAGCATAGTAGGATTTATTCTAAAGAATTGCTTGCTGTTTCAATATGGACTATTTGGTTTGCTCGAAATAAGTTTATCTTTGAAGGAATTTCTCAAAGTAATCCGGATTTTCTTACCTTCATTCGAGCATATTATGCTGAGTACCAGGTGGCTTCGACAATTTTGGGTCATCCAAATCTACAAAAGGAAGTCAGATGGTCTTCTCCTGCTCCTCCTTCAGTCAAGGTTAATGTCGATGCCAAATTCGTGATGGTTATGGAGATATTTTAGGATCTTGTGTTCGACCTCAACAGTTTGCTTCCTCTGTGTTTTGTGCTGAGGCGAGAGCGGTTGTCCATGGCCTGCAATTTTCCTTTGATTTTGGTTATCAGTTTGTTAAATTAGAAAAGGATTGTCGTACAGTCGTTTTAAAATTACAATCCAATGATGATGATTCTTCAGAACTCCGACCTTTCATTTGGGATGCAAAACTATTATCAAAGTGATTCAGATTTTGTGTCTTTAAAATTTTTCTCGTAGTGGGAATAAATCCGCACATGTAATGGTTGCTGAAGGTCCATCACATTCATCTGAGAAGTTCTGGATTGAGGATGCCACTCAACATGTCCTTATGGCTACAGCTGATGATCGTCAATTTCTTGAGCTTTAGTTGCAATGTTTCTGATTGTGAAGTTATGTTCGGGTGTATTCAGATTTATCCTTTTTGAAGACGACCCCGATCTCTTCCGTTGTTTTGCTTTCAAATGATGCTTATTCTGTTGATTTGGGGTTGTTCTATGATGGGTTTTTTTGTTTTGTTTCTGTCTTAGTTTTTTTCTACTATTTTTCTCTTATGTTTCCTTGTTTTTGCACAATTATGTTATTATGTTTTCAAGGATTGTATTGCTGGTTCCTTTTGATGTTTCTTGTGTCTGTATTCCTGTTATGTTTCAATAAAATCCACCATAGTTTATTATGATAAATATATATATATATATAATGCATTTCCCTACTTAAAAATTAAAATCGTCTATAACTTACTTCGATTTTGACAAATTTATCAGCACGTGTACTAAATTTCGTCTCCAAATTAATTTTTTCCTTTATTTTTGCCAAAGTCATCAACATCTAAAATGAGTTTTGTTTAACCCATTTTTAAAAAAAATAAATAATATTTCACTGATTTAGCCTAGATACCATATCTTTACCAAGAAAAATTAGATGTCTAATTGCGAAAACGGTATATTTTAGGATCCAAATTTACAATTAAGCCCAAAATTTACATCCTCTTTTAATTAAGGGTAAATTTTATCGGAGGTCCCTTATGTTTAGAATGTGTTCTATTTTGGTCACTCAGTTTAAAAAAAACATTTTTGCCGCTTATGTTTTTGACCGTTACCGTTTTGGTCACCCAACCGTTAGCATCGTTAATCCCTGTTAATACGAGGAAGTGACACCTTAATAAAAACGTTAATTTTAAATGTGACCTTCAAACTTTTAAAACTTAATTTTTTTCACCATATTTGATCCTAATAAAAACTTAAATTCTCAGTTTTCTTCCCTTTTCGGATCAAAAACTCATATTCAAACCCAATTCATCGTCTATTCTTCCAAAAAAATTCCCTCTATGATCCACAATAACACCCAAATATCATTTCCCTTGTTTTTTCATATCGAAGCCACAAAAAAAAAGGAACAACTCTTTGTTCTTCCTCGTTTTTCCTATATGGTTTTTAATGTCTGGATTTTAGGTTTTGTTTTTAATGCCAACTGAAGATTTCCTTGACTAACAACATGCAGGCACCACAACAATAGAAGATGGGAAGCAAGACTATGGAGAGTCTTTGGAAACAAATATCTCTACCTTGGCACTTACAGTAAGTTCCATACTTTCCCCGACTTTCCCCTTCTCTTGATACACTCATCCGACATATTCGAACATGGGAATATCACTCCAAAATCTCGTAACGAATAAAATACTTGTATGTGACACTCACACATTGAGTCCGAATAGTTAAAAGAGCTTGTGTCATTTATAGGTACCCAAGAAGAGGTTGCTCGAGCTTACGACATTGCAGAGATTGAATATAGAGATGAATGTAGTGACCAACTTTGATTTAAGCAATTACATCAGATGGTTAAAGCCTAATGAACCACTGCCAAATGCCAATGGCGGCAGAAGCTGAGCCAGTAGCATTAACAAGCCAATGCATTACCCCAATGGAGGAATATAAGCCATCATTCAACCACTCGTTTGCTGCAGATTACTTGAATTCCTCATCTAATAAAGAATTTCTTGAAAGCAGCAAAATCCATGTAATGAACTCAAACAACAAGTGTTCATCCACTGCGTTGGGCTTGCTCCTTCGATCTTCTATATTTAATATTGCAAATATATGGGTAAACTTCACCGGAGGTCCTTTAGTATAGATTTTCTTAATATAGATGAACCCTGGAACTGCACTATCATTTCTTAGTATAGATGTGTTATTAAAAAGGGAGGGATTAGGGTTTGAGTTGAGAGAATTTTTGTAAAGAAAGTTTTTTTATTAACGTTCCATGTCATCTTATTAACAGGAATTAACGAAAACTAACAGTTGAGTGACCAAAACGGTAACTGTAAAAAAAATAAGTGGCAAAAATAACTTTTTTCAAATTAGGTGACCAAAATAAAATAGGTCTTAAACATTAGGGACCTCCGGTGAAGTTTAACCTTTAATTATATCTGCATCCTTTCTTTCAAGGTTACAGAGTGGCTAGGGTTCCGTCGAAAATATACCCAAACAAACATGGGAGGCAAAGGGAGAAGGAGAGAGAAGAATTATAGAGCTGCTCATGATGGTCCGGCCAGACTCCCGCCGCCGCCTGATCCCTCCCAAGTCGAGGCTATACCTTCTAAACTCCGCCAAATCATGTCCTTCACAACCGATTCTCTTCTCGGTACTTCTCACCACTTTTCTTTTCGTTATTAGTTTATTTCCTCTCCTTTCCTTCCACCTCTTAACACGTTCATTTTCTTTCCTTTTCTAGGTGAACATAAAGCAGCAGAGGAGGATGCTGAGAAGAAGGTGAGTCATTTATCTTTTGAATTGACTAGTATGTTCTGTTTTAAGCTCGAGTCGGTTGAGATTTAAATGCGAGTACTGTAATTCTTATCATGCAGAAAAAACCGAGCGTTGAATGAAACTAAGTTAAAAGCTAATGAGATCAAAGATGGAAGTAATGATAAGAGTTTCAAGAAATTTCGAGATTCAGATAACGAGGAAGATACGACGCGGAGTGAAAAAAGGCAGAAAGAAAAACAAGAAAAGAAAGAGGAATCAAGTAACCGATCTCCGGTTTGAAACAACGGTGGATAAATTAAGTGGCAGCTCTAAACGACGGTAGCACAAGAAAAAGTAACATTTCATTGCCTTTTCATGGCGTAATTGGCAATAGAATTACAGTAGAACTTAAGCTTGGGCTTCAATCTAGAAAATGCAATAGATTATGGTAGACAATGCCTTTGTAGCTGTGAGTGAACATAGTAAAGATTTAGTATTATCTTACATTGTACTTGTTATATGATCTGCTCAATTATGTGAATGCTTTTTGCGGGCTAGATTACTTATAATTTACAAGAGTTTGATCCTTGTGTAGGTATTTTGAAGCAAAGAAGAAAAAGCGTAAGACTTCGAATCCAGAAGAGAGCCTAGAGTTTCCTGGAAGAGAGAACGTAAAATTTGGAGATGATGTCGAAGCTGTGCCGAAGCTGGTTACTGTACCCAAGGTAATCTTTATCTTTTGATATTACATTATTGCTAGTGATTTTTTGCAGGGATCCTTGCAAGAAGTTTCCACTTTTGCAGGGATCAAAGATCTTACTCGATGCTTCGAAGGAAAGGCTTAGGTTTCAGGCTATTGATGCCTATAGGAGTCGCAAAGGATGGAGCTCAAGACCAGGGGCACCTAAACTACCTCCGGTGACTACATGATACTTCATTCAACACTCTTTCTTCTTCCAGTGTATGTGTCCTTTTGACATTGTCTAGTTGTTTCAGCTGGCTTAACTATATGTTCTGTCCACTAGTATGAGCGATCATCCTGTTGAGTCGGCTCAATTTTGTTAGAGATAATTGATGTCCTTAATTTTTTTTGAATTATAGCAACAGATATCCCATAATTAATTCATAGCTTGCATATGGCAGTTCTTTCTCGTTTTATATTATATACATGTTTGTATATAATTGAATCGAGAAGCTAAAGATCCTGCTAAAAGTCGGGAAAGAAGGCCTGAATTACTATAAGCCATTCAGGTATAGTTTAGTTCGATGCAATTGCAAATTCTTGCATAAACATCTTATTTTTATTTATTTAGCAGTTTCTGATACCATCTTCTTTAGACAAAGGAATGGTTCGGGTTTCACACACTACACATATATATTTAAAGTGTGCCATTGTCCATTATAACGAATCGAGCCAGCCAACTATGAAATCCTTGGTCAAATACGCAGTGAAGATCGGGTTTTTAAGTTCGACATCGGTGAAATGCACGAACATGAAGGCCCCCATCTACATGAAGATTGATCATTGTCCTGTATGTGACGGTTCTATTTTCGTCGCCCAATTTAAACACAAAGAAGCGGAGAAGAACAGCGGAGAAGATCTTCATCTGCCTATAAGCAAACTCTTTACCCAGACAAATACGTGGCCCTGCCTGTTGATCAATAGAAAACAAAGGTCAGTATTTTCACATATTCAACCCTGAAATCACACCAGTGAAACAATTTGAGATCCATAAAGGTGATCAAAGCATGGAACGAGTCTTGAAGTGCCGAAGTGCATGTTCTTGCATACCTGGAAAGCTGTAAACTTGAAAGGGCTTTCTGATCGGAACATGCCATTCTCGTCAAACCATCTCTCCGGTCTGTACTCCTCCGCGTCGTCACCCCAAATGAACTTCATTCTACCCATTGCATAAGGTTGATAAGCAATCATATCTCCTTTCCTCACACTGAACCCGTCAGGTAGAGTATCAACAGACAAACATTCCTTTGCATCCTGCAATTGAAGTGATTTGCAGATGATTTCCTGGAAATGAATTAAGAAGTTTCGGTACAAGAATTTGAGGTTCACAGCAAATATCCTTACCACAGGAACTGCAGGGTAGAGCCTTAATGTTTCCGTTATAGCTGCATGAAGATAATGCATCTTTTCTAAAGCCTCAACTCTCAGGCTAGTGGCGAATTCGGCAATATCCTCGACCTCCGTTGATTTAGTCGCTTCCTTCACTTCTGCAGCAACTTTTTCTTGAACATCAGGATGTTTGCAAAGCATGTATATAAACCACGACAGAGAGGTTGCTGTTGTGTCTTTGCCAGCAATTATGAAGTTAAGAATTATGTCTCGCAGGTATGCTGGATTAGTGTCAGTCACTTGGAGAAACCTAGTTAAAATGTCTTCCTTTTTCATCTGCATAATCCCATAGGATACAAAGGATCTCAAAGCTCTACATCTATTCATATAAAAGCTCTAAGTTGCTGTATTTCACTTACTGCAGAATCGTCCTTTGAGTTGCGCAACTTCTCGATCTTGTTATGAATCAGCTTATAAACAAAATCATCAACCACTTTCTTACTTCTCTTCAATGCAGCTTCAGATCCAATATTCAGAAATCTCTTGATCTTCCAGAAGATGTCGACATATCGAAAGAGAACTAAAGCACTCGAATCATCGAAGGCAGTAGCAAACTCCTTGCCTTCTACATTTGATCCACACATGCTGTCTAGTTCAACTCCGAATCCAACTTTGAATATTGAATCCAAAGTCGATTTCATAAACAAATCCTGCAGAAAAGAAAATGTGTTACGGCAAGATTCGTTTCGTATGTTACCCAACATTCGTCATGATCTTGGCCGTTGAACTTACTTGTATGTCCATTGTCTCATTGGAATTTGCAGCCTCGGACACTATGTGTGCCAGTCGTGCCACATTTTTCCTGAAGACAACACTGCTGAAATCTCTCAAGACTTTTGTTGAGAACTCATAGCTTGATAACTTCCTCTGTTGACGCCATTTATCCCCATCCACTGAAAATTCCATCCCCTAATAAACCACTTAGCAAGCAGTGATTATAATCCCCCTGCACACAAGAAGAAACAATTAACAAAATAAAATTGAAATTATGCTCAAAATGTGATTAATAAAAGGTAAATGAGAAATACATGACCTAGTGGTTTTGGAACTCACGACCTAAAAAGATTATAAGAGAATAAAGATGAGCAACTTAGCCAATTGACTAAATATACTTGTTCAAACATATATACTAATCATCACTTTCAGCTATCTAAACAAGAAATTAAAGAAAATAGCATAAATTTTCAAACTTTATTTTATTTAAAAAAATTCTTGCCTAAATTTTTTAAGGATTAATTAAATTTTTTTATTTGTATAACCATGTGAGTGATCAAAATATGAATAATTCGAAAGTTAAGTTATTAACTTAAAATTGTTAAATTTTAGTGATCAAAATAGGTGTGAGAAGAAAATTTAGTGATGATTGATGTAATTTACCCATTTTTTATTAAGGAAAAATAAAAATTAGCATCAACATCTAATAGAAGATAACGGGAAGGACTGTATCAAAATTAAACTAAAAGTCGATTGACTTTATCGAATATTTTAAAAATATGGTAATCAAAATAAATCTGCTCTAAAAGTTTGGTGACCATTTATGTAGTTTACCCTAAATAAAAATAAAAAACAATAATGATCCGATCGAAACGCCGTTTCCAAATCGAAATCTGGGTGTTTTTTAAATCCTATCTAATCAGAAATCAAGCTTCTTTCTTCTCTACCCAACCGCCGGGAGAGTTCAAAAACTTGAGGCCAACAAATAATCAGAGTTTTTGAAGTAAAAAAATGAGGAAACGTGAACGTACCTTTCCGAAGTTCTCGAAGTTGGTTTTTAGCATATATTCAACGTTGGCTGGTTCCGAGGTATAAACCTCGCTCCGAAAGGGTGTAAGCAGCCTGTAGGTCCCATACTTGGCCGCAAGATCAGCCATATAATCATGCAATCTATGGAAGTTGAGGAGCTGATTAACGAACGTGCCGGCAACGGGATGGTACTTGATCTTTCTCCGATTTCGACTCAGTTTTGAAGCGAAGAACTTGACGGAGAGGAGGGAGAGGAGCAGCAACACCAAAGCTGTGAACGTAAATGAGTTGGAGAAATCCATGGAGATAACTTCTGTTTGGCAGCTAAGAAAATGAGATGAGACTTTCACTGAAAGATTTTCTTTTATGGTGTTTTCAGTGCTTGTGCTGGGGACCGAGGTAACGTGGCGGGTTTTATTGGAACTACAGTTATTTAAATAGGGTAGGCATGAGGTGCGGCAGTTTTAAAGAACGGTTAAAAGATAATAAATTTTAAAATTTATTTAAAAATTAAAAATGTTGAATTTTTTATAATATTTTAAGAGACGGCAGGTTTAGAGTTCGGCGATAAATGTGATGAGCGGCGGCTTCGGCGGCGAATTCAAGTTAAATCGGAATTTTAATTTTGGGTGATAGAGATTTTAAAATTTAAGGTTATTTTGTGAAATTTAGAATTATTTTGTTTTATTATTTTTATTTATTTTTAAATATAATTTTAAAATTTTAAAAAGTTGACACGTGTTAGATAACGGATGTTAACGATGAAAAATAACGGACAGTAACGGCGAGACACCTATTTGAATAACGTTTAAAACGTTAGACACTTATTTAGCCTGAAGAATACTTTGGGCACCTATCTAAAAAAAATATAACTTTGGCACTTATTTGCTACTTAAGCCAATTCGAAACCATAATTACCAATTTGAATTCCCTGCCAACAAAATCAAAAGGTAACCAAAACTAGTCGTATTTGTTAATAACGAGAGTTAAATTTATTGTTTATTATCATGTCAGTAATTATGAATAAATGGTTTTAAAATATTTTTAATTAAAAATATGACCAAATTAAAATAATGTGTAAATAATAAAAAGTTAAATGTATTATTTTTTTGAATTATGACTAAATTATTTGAATGTACAAACGTGGACGATTAAATGCGTTACTATACAAATTTTATAACTATCACGTCACTCTTTTAACGACGGTTAACAACCCAGTGACCCATTTGTAACAAAAACTAAAATTTAATTAATATTCAAATTGAAGCAATTAAAAATTTTGATTATCAATTTAAACAATTTAAGAAAGTTCAAAGTGAACTGTATCCTTTTCTTTTATGATGTTTGCTGTGCTTGTGCTCCGGACAGAGGTAACGTGGTGGCCGGTGGGTATTATGGAACTACAATGATTTAGAATTCGTCTTATTGTCACCTTCGTAATAAATTGGATGATTTAAAATTCTAAACCAAAACAACATTAAAGGCTAAAATGCATATTATAGCAAGTAGAAGGTCTAAATAAGTCATTTCACATATGGAGACGGGAAATATCGAAACTCACTTTAAATACTATAGCAAGTAGAAGCCTGAACAAGTCGGGAAAAATTTAAAAACTCTTTTTTTTTTTACAAAACTCCTTTTAATTATAGAAACTATAAAGAATATTGGAATGAAAGTAGGATGAATTTAAAATGCAAACGGTTAATATAAGGTTAAAAAGGTAGCTGGAATCGGTTGTAATAAAATAATTTATTAAGAGAGTAACTTTTCACAGTAAATTGGGTAGCATTTTAGGTTGAAACTGATAATATTAAGTTTTCTATAACAAATTATGTAGATTGTATAATTATTCTGGTTTGCAACTTAAAATATTATTCATGTAACATTTTCTGTTGTAATTGAAATAATTGCTAATTGTATAACTTTTTAGAATTTAACATTTTAGGTTAAAACTCACCGCAAAATAACATTCTTCATTGCAATTGAAGTTATTATCAACTTTCGAATTGTTCATATTTTGGCCACCATAAAATTACATGTTTATACAAATAGAAAAAATCGATTAATTCTTAAAAATTATTTTGGTCAATTGGTAAATTTAGATTATTCAATTATCGATCTTATATTGTACTAATTAAATCAGATAATCAATTAACTAATTAACCGAAATATTTGATTCTAGAAATGATTTTTTACTTTATTTATTAAAATATCAAATATGATAATATGATAAATTTAATAATTGTTCGGTTGTGATAAAAGTATAAAACCAACTAAAAAGTAAAAAAAATAAAATTCACACCTATTAATCATACCAAGAGCTAAAACTTTTTCTTAATCAGAAGGGTATCAAAATCACTAGACTTTAAGATGTTGTAATGCATAAAATTTAAAAATATTGTATACAATAGATCAGATCGGTTAAGCAATTTTGCTTAAAACTATGAACCATAACATAATCGAAATAATTTATTTTAAAAATTTGTATCAAAATTTAGTTCGATTAATCCTTAAAAATTATTTTGGTTAATTGCTAAATTCATATTATTCAATTCTCGATTTTATATTGTACCAATTAAATCGGATAATCGATTGACCGATTAATTAAAATATTTGATTCGAGTAATAATTTTTTTACTTTGCTTGTTAAAATATCAAATATGGTCATATGATAAATTTAATAAGCAAAATAAAAAAAAAGATTACCCAAATTTTTTTAAGAATTAATCGATTTTTTTATTTGTATAACCATATCATTTGAGAGTGGCCAAAATATGAATAATTCGAAAGTTAAGTTATTAAATTAAAAATTGTTAAACTTTAGTGACCAAAATAGGTGTGAGAAGAAAGTTGAATGATGATTGGTGTAGTTTACCCATTTTTTATTAAGAAAAAACATAAACTCCAAAAATAACAGGAGGGACCGTATCGAAATCAAACTAAAGTGATGTGACTTTATCAAATATTTTTAAAATATGTTGACTAAAATACATCCTAAAATTTTGGTGATCCTTTGTAATTTACCCTTTAGATTAAAATCTATCATAAATTAATTTTAAATTAATATGTCGTACTTCAATGATTTGATATTTGTCACATTGGTCACTTCCGTAATAAATTGGTGTTATATACAAATTTGAATCCCGTGCCAACAAAAAAGAAAAAGCAACCAACAGCTTTCCATAATTGTCTTCTTTGAGAGGAGTGTCAGTTAGACATTGAATGTGTAATATTTTAATTTTTTTACTAACGACTAAAATGTAAATTTTGAAAGTTTTATGGTTAAAATATAAATTTTAAAAAAGTTTAGAGATTAAAGTGTAATTTTTAAAAATTATATATTTTAACCCTTAAATGAATAGTTTACCCCCAATAATGACGATTCTGTGTTACCTGAATTTTTCGTATGAAATTTGTATTAATGGCTATAAAACGATAAAGTTCAGAAAATATTCTAATAATCGGATCGAGCTAAAATTTCAAAGATAGTTCCATGGACCTTAGAAGATAAATTTATTTTATTTGCAGCTTCTTTTTGAAAATAAAAGTCATATGTCAAGCTATAATTGGCTAATTAATTTTTTGACATATTAACTTTAAAATGGGCTAAAATAAAATGTTAGATGCGTATTTCAACTAAAAAATACTTTAAACACTAATCGCAAAAAAATGGGCACCTATTTTATAGCAATCAAAGATGTTTATATGTTTTTTTGTGTGTGTAATTTTAAATCTCAATATTTGTATCGGAATTTGGAAGTATAATTTCGGACAATTGTACTAAAAAATACTCTTATTCAAGTAATAAAAACAAGCACCAGACTGTAGGGAAGATGGCGATGTGCAGCTGCAGGTCTGCAGCAACGTTATGGGTGAGTACCATTGCAACCAGGAGTTTAGATCATACAGTTTAACTAAGGCTTTAGATTTAAGTTTTAAAATACAGCTTTTGACGACAGTTCGCTCTAATTTGATTGTCGATGATCTTCAATAGTTTGATCTCCTTTGTGGTTCGTTTACCGATGTAGTTATATCTGTTTTACGAAGTAGCCTCTAAGATTATTAGTTTTGCTCATCACTCCTACTTTATGCCTGAAGCGTGTAGGTGAATAAAGACAAAAAGTCTTACTCTCTGCTCTATTTCTCCGATATTTTATCTTTATCACTGTTTTGTAGCTAATCGAAGGTGTTTTACTGGTCTGATGTTTTATTTTTTTCATTTTTGATTTATTGTGTTTTAGTTTTTTCTGCTATAATTTTATTTCTTTTAAAATACCACTATATTTGAAATCCAAAGTTTTTGGTGCATGCAGTTCATTCTTCCCAAAACTGTGCTAAAGAGAATTAATCAACTATGTATGCACTTCTTTTGGAAAGAGAAGGAAGAGAGTTGTAACACCCTTGACTCGGGTGTCACATTTGGGCCTTAAGCCCAAAATCCATATGATAAAAATCTTTCATTTTTCAAACCCAAAGTATGATAGATCCAGTAAAACATAAGTCTATACATTGAAAACGTAGTCAAATCCAGATATTCAAAACAACAATTCACGGAGCTCCATTTACAAATATTAAAACATTCAAATTTGACCAAATAATACAAAATAAGAGTTACAAAATACATATAGGGTCCTACGAAATACATAGCCCATTACATCTAGTATTTGTACTCAGCCGCTAGAGTCGATACTAAAATCCAAACCTTGATGGTGCTCCTACAAGCCTCACGATAACCTATTAACCTGCGAACGAAAACAACGATTCCGAACGCTATTAGCTCAGTGGATACACCACCACTCAACCATGCTTCATGAAAATCATAAACAAAGCAATGCAACAGGAATGATACCATGACGAGATAATATTGGCGCTACCATAACCGCCTAAACACACGGCATTATGAATGTATGATTACGCACACAACTTATACTAGAACCTCATACATTTACCTAGCATCACACAGATAACACCAACAAAGCATCAGAATCTTACACTTGAGTGAGGCCCGCATCCACAAAGCATCGGAATCCTACACTACGAGTAAGGTCTGCGTCCACATAGCATCGGGATCCTATACTCTAGAAGATGAGGCCCGCGTCCACATAGCATCGAGATCCTACATCCATGCTCGAAAATCTCATATCAAGCATTTTCGAATGAGGCACGCGTCTACATAGCATCGGGATTTAATATTCGGGAATCTTCAAGGTGTTGCAACACACTTAGGGTATCCAAATCCCAACAACAAGGGATGACTCGACTACCTAGGCGTCTCTCAGCACACAACAAGGACCCTAAATTACCACACAGCCTCGATTGATCTACCTAGGATCCCTATGGGTTACTACCTCACACGGTTTACCCAATATTCACCAAGTCATTAGCCATTTATTTCTCGCACGGGGTTAAAATATCAATTTCTCAGTTTTAGTATTCATTTTACACCATAAAAGACCCCCAAGGCCATTTGCCTCGAATTATAGAACCCCCGAACGTAAATTCAAATTTCTTGGGCAAAATGCCCAGCGAGTACCGATACTCCTATATGGGTATCGATACTCCCCCTAGGTACCGATACTCGGCCTTGAGTATTGATACTCATTTTAGGTTCGAAAAAACTGAACCCTCAAGCCATATCGATACGCCCCAACCCGTATCGATACTCATTACCGGTAATAGGATCACCCCGTACCGATCTACAACCGTACTGGTACTCCCACATATGCGTACCGATACGCTAAGCCTTTCTTAGGTAATGTAATAGTGGGTACTGATACACACCTTGTGTACCAATACGCAAAAGCATTACTGGAATTCTTACCTTGCAAGGGATACCGATACATGAGGAGGCGTACCGGTACACCCCTTACAACCATTCCCCCTATTTCACAAAAACGTACAGATATGCTATCTCCAGTATTGGTACGCGAGCCAATTTTTGAACTCTGGGTGCGGGTTTCACCTAGAAACCCTATTTAACCCCCATGGTTAAACCCCAAATCATTCTTACAAGTTAAGATGATAGTATTAAGTGGATTACTAGTGATTTTAGGCCATTACAACCACTATTTCAAGATTTACCATTAACAACCACTCAAGCTTAATCAAAGCCAAAAACATTCAGTCATGCTTCAAAGCTTAATTTTATGATTTCCAGGAAACTATGAGAGTTAGTAGTGTACTAACCTTAGCTTAGCTGATAACACAAGGCCTTTCTCCAAAGCTTAAAGCTTTCCTCCCTTCTTGAGCCTTGGATGAGCTCTCAACCTCTTTCACTACATGAGGAGATTACAAAATCCATTACAACGTTGCTGGAGGATAAAAAGGGGCCAAAAACATAATCTAAACTAAAGATTAGAGCTCTCAAACTCTAATCCCGTCCAACCCTCCAACAACCTCTTCTTTCTCCAAACCATACAAAGCTTACCTTGAAATATAGATCCTTACAAGCTGGTAAAACTTCCCTCAACAAGCCAAACGTGATTCTTACTTCAAACTCTCAAAATCCTACCATTAGATGGTGTGTTGTGGGTGAGGAAATAAGTTGGAAGAGGGAGATGAATATACTAAGACATGATGATCTCATTTCCTGCACAAGTGCAGAAAAATAGCCTTACTCCCCTCAAGCTCTTCTATTTAGGTATTTACCATTATACCTTTCCTTCTCTCTTCATAACTCAACAACCACTTGGCCCCAACAAGGACATGCTAGCCCAAAAGGCTCCTAAAAGCCCAAAAACACGATCCAAATACGAGGCCCATGCCTCGACTAAACCCGACCCTCAAATTTCTGAAATTTGAGTCGTTACAAGAATGGAACTGGTAGTGGAGTTAGTTGGAGTGTGATTTGCTCTTTGAAGTCTGAGGGTGATCTAGAGATTCGTGATTTGATTCACTAGAACACTGATTGCATGGTGATGTTGATAAGGCAGTTGCTAGCTGACCAAGGCTCACTTTGGGTAGCTTGGGTTAAGGCTTATGTCTTGAAGGGGGTCTCATTTTGGCAGGTTCTTCCTAGGCAGTCGATGAGCTGGACATGGAGAAAGTTGCTAAAGATGAGGTATAGCTACTTGCATATGTTCATCACTGATTCTTTGACTACAACTCAGGCTTGGTCGGAGGTGCGTGGAAGTAAAGACAAAGTTTGTTGGAACCGCCTCGTCTGGTATCCTTTGCATATTCCCCGGCATGCTATAGTAGCATGGATGACCATCATTGAGAGATTGCTTATGAGGGACATGCTTCTTTCTTAGGGTATAAGGGGTGATGTTGGTTGTGTCCTATGTAATGGTGCTGTAGAGAGTAGAAATCATATATTTTTTGGTTGTGGGTACTCTAAGCAAGTGTGGAAGGAGGTTTTAAATCGTTGTTTCATTTCGATGGAGGTTTTTCCCTGGGCGATTGAGTTTGACTGGGCAGTGAAGTATTTCATGGGCAAATCTTTTATTGCTTCAGTTTTGAGGCTTGCATAGAATGTTTTTTTATACTTTGTATGGCGTGAGCGTAATTGCGGGATTTTTGGTTCATCCTTTTCTCATTGTTCTGTTATTTTTTCTAGTATACAAGAGGTTGTTTATATGAGATTGGCTGTGAGGATTTTTCATTTGAGAGAGAGCATCGACTTGCAAATCAGTTGAAATTGGGGTATAGTTGTATAGATTGAGGTTTTATTTGCTTTGATAGGTTGTACAGTTTTGTTGTTTCTCGTAGCGGCTTTGCTGCTTCTTGGGTAATAAAACAAATTATCCAAAAAATGGAACGAAACGCTATGGTGGGTCAATCCATCTTCTGTCCTCGGTCGCGGACGCTTCTACAACGATCGGAGCATCTTCTACCCAGGTACGGTCACAATTGTATTTAAGGATAATTGTTATTTTATATGTTTCAATTAAATTTATATTCTACCGAATAAAATTAAGAATAATTTCCTTTTATATTTGTGTTATGTCGAGTCAGAGGCGGCTTTTACCTAAAATTCGGATCGAGTTGAACCTCCCTAAGTTTGGGTTGGATAGAGGAGTCTACTAATCGAATTCGGTTCGAGTCGAACAGAAACGATGAGAAATTTTAGTATAACAAAACTGAAGATTACAAGTGTTTGAACCCCCAAAACACTATCCGAGAATATCGATGACGACAATGTCATTAATTTTGGTATTTTAGGGTTTGAGGTTTTAGGGATTTGAGAAGTTTTAGATTTAAAAAATCATTTTTTTTTGAAAAAAAACATGTGTCAGATTTGATTGGATGATGAATTTTTTAAATGGCGTTACCTTAAAACAATAACGGTATGAAACTTTAGCCACCTAGTTCATACAAAAAAAAAGAAGTATTAGGCATCTATTTTAGCCAAAAAAATATTTTAGACACATATTGCAAAAAGAAGAAGTATAGTTTGAACACCTATCTTGTGGTTAAGTCTATAAACTTTTTTTAAAAATAAATATGCTTTTAAATTATGGATTTGTAATATTCTAAATTCCAATACAATAATATCTCAAGAAAAAAAATCGTAAAAATTAATGGTCAAATTTGACCAAGGGATTGATTGATTCAATTTATTGGCTTGATGGCTTAATTGGGTAGAAAAAATTCATGAACTTAATTAATTTTTTTTTCAAAAAATTCAAGGGTTTCAAGCACCTTTAAGCCATTTATTTATTATAAAAATAGATCAAACTCGACTAGAATTTACATTGTTTTACATTCTTATGCTACACAAACAAGGGGAAAGCCCAAATGGTGATGATCTTAATGCAAATCTCAAGGTTTTTGAACATCGTCCAATGAGCAATTACATGTTTTTTCTTCATGTTTTTGATGTAGTCCTAGGAACTGCACAAAGATGAAGGCCTCCTCTCATATGAAGAGTGAATGTTATTCTATACATTGCATCTTTGGTATCATCAGCTAATTTGAAGCGAAAGTGTCGAATAAGGGCAATCGAAAATATCTTCATCTGCCTATAAGCGAAGTCCTTGCCTAAACAAACTCGAGGACCCGCCTGAAAGCAATGCCAAACACGAAAACTCGATTAGAGTCATATCAACTGTATATATACAAAGAAAAAGAAGAAAAGAAGAGTTCGGACATGGAACGTTGTGAATTTGAAAGGCGATTCGGGTTGGAAAACTCCGTCTTTGAGCCATCGTTCGGGTCGAAAATCCTCGGCATCATCTCCCCAAATGTAAGGCATTCTTCCCATGACATAGGTTAAGTAGTTCACCTCGTCTCCTTTCTTCACTTTGTGCCCATCGGGTAACATGTCATCCTCTAGTGAACACCTTCCATTCTTCAATTACAATTCGTTAATATTACTATATTATTCGACTTAAAGTCGTAAACGCTTTACGTGTCTATTATTAGTTCATGTACTATGCGTAAGCTAATTACCATCGGGACTGCAGGGTACAGTCTCAGAGTCTCTGATAACGCTGCATGAAGATAATGCATTTTCTCTAGAGCTGCATCGGTTACGGATGCCATGAAATCGTCGATGTCGTCGTCATCGTCGTTTCCATCGGCATGAGTGATTTCGATCACTTCCCGGGCAACTTTCTCTTGTATCAAAGGGTTCTTGCACAGCGCATAGAAGAACCAGGACAAAGCATTAGCCGTCGTGTCTTTGCCGGCAACCAAGAAGCCGAAGATCGTGTCTCTTAGGTACTGGTCGGTCATCGTTTCAGGGTTCTTTTCACTCTCAGTCAGAAACCTCGAAAGCACGTCTTCTTTGTCCTTCTAAAAGCCAAAACAAAACCCAGAAAACAATTCAAAAACATGGGATTTTAGCGACGATTAAAGCAAAATTAGAAGACTCACACGATCTGGATTCGTTGCCAACAGTTTCTTCTTGGTGATTATAACGTTGTGAATGAAATTATCGATGGTTTTGATGTTCTTCTTGAGGGAAGCTTCGGAACCGATGTTGAGAGATCTTTTGAGCTTCCAAAGAGGATCGATAAAGCGTAGATTTACGGACTCATTGGCGTCGTCAAACGCCTTCATAAAGCGACTCCCCTCTTCGTTACTTGACCAATCCATGCAATTCAAGTTTATTCCGAACGCAACTTTGAATATCGAATCCATTGTGCATTTCATCATCAAATTCTGCAGAAGAAAACACCATCTCGTGTGAAACAATTCAAAGGACGAAGACGCTCTTGATTAAGAAAAAACGGGTTAGTTGCACCAAAAGTCCCCAAACTTTTAATTTTATTCTAAATTAGTCCCCAAAATTATAAAAAAAACTCTAATTGAATCCTCAAACTATTTGAACTATGTCAACCATGTACTTCCCTTAGTCTATTGTAAGTTGGGATGGTTATGGGTCGGGTTTTTTGCCGACCAGCACCTGACCTAAAGATTCAAAACCTCCACCCGAGCCGAATCGAACTCAAAATTTTAAAATAAAAAACTCGAACCTATAAAATCGGTCCGGCTAACATGACCATCCCTAATTATAAGCTTAAATGTTGAATGTTAGCTCGGATCTAATGTGGGTATAAGTTTAATTCTCGTGCAATTAACCCAAAGGAGATTACTTACTTGGAATTCTATAACTTGACCCGACGCTGCCAGCTTTGAAACCAATAGAACCAGTTTTGCAGCATTGCTTCTAAAAACAGAGCAGCTGAAATCTCTTAGAACTCTCGTCGAGAACTCATAGCTCGCAAATTTACGCTGCTCCTTCCACTTATCGCCGTCAACCGCAAACATCCCTTGTCCCAGAAGATCAGACAAGATTTCCCCATGCTGTTCCCCTTTAGCATATTTCTCGAACTTGGTCTTCACCACGTGCTCTATGTTTCGCTCATCGGTGGTGAATATGGTACTGTTGGTTAAACCGAGTAGCCTGAAAGTGGGCAGTTTTCTGGCGATTCGGGTTTGATAGTCGTAGAGATGGTTGAAAGATAAGAGCTGGTTGAACACAGTGCCCTTCACCGGAGCGTAGTCGGGATCGTTGATGGATTTTCCGGTGAATATTTTGATGGAAAGAAGGACGAGGATGGAGAGAAGGAAGAACAGTGGCAGTGATAACAAGGAGACGGTAACAGATAGAAAATCCATTGCTTTTAATGAATGGTGTTTTAGGTTTGATTAGTAGCCGTATACTTATACATAATCCGGAATCATTCCTTCATTTTTAAAACTAGAAGAATAACCTAATTCTCTGCGTCAGCACTCGGCACGAAGGCTGTGCTGGAGTTCTTAAATCTGATTTTTCTGCAACAATTGTTTCAAAATTCTTAATATCTAATACATGTGAGTTTGTGTATGATGATTTCATGAGCAATGACGATTAACAACAACTCCACTTGGAAGGTAACTATAGTTATATTAAAAAAAGTAATGTCCTACCAACAAGAATTGGTCTAAATGATAAGCAGTTTGATATCGCTTAAGTATGTATTGAGTTTGAGCTTTGTGTATGCAGAAAATCTCAATTAGAAGACTTACCACCAAAGCTAGGTGTGCAACGCGAGTCGGTCTGAATTAGTCAGGATAAAGCCTTAGAAAAATCATGAGGGCAACCAAAAAAAAGGTAATAGTCATTCAAAGCCATATGTGCTACGCGAGTTAGTTCGAATTAATTAAGGCAAACTTTTGGGGAATCGGAGTGAAAAAAAAGTAAAGGTCGTTAAATTATATTGAAATGGTCTTTTGACCATTGAATTTTTGGAAGTTATAAAAGGGTTATTGAACTTTTGATTCAGTTACAAAATTATCCTTATTAGTAATAAATTTTGATATATTTAGGGCATTTATAACAATTTGATAAGTTTAAATAATTGTTTTATAACATTTAAGAAAAAAGTATTGATAATTTTGTAATTGATCAAAAATTTAATAATCATTTTATAATTTTTGGAAGTTTAATGTAAAAAAAACAAATCTTTTTAGCATAATATAAACTTACTTAATCTAAAAATAATTAACATTATTTAAGATTATCGTTCTGCAAAGAGTACAAAAGATGGTAAGAAAATTTTCAAAAGAACGAAAGAGACTTAATACCGACATTGAAAGCAGATAAATAGTATAGTAGTAAATAGATGTAGCAGCTTAACTCTTGTGCTTGGTTAAGTAATATATGAGTTCAAATTTTTAACGTTATAAATGAAATAAATTAGAGTAAAAAGATTATTCATAATGAATTTATACAATACCAGATAATATGAATTAGTTATCCAATACATTAATTCGGTTATAAAAATATAATTGATTCATCAAAAAATCAAATAAAAAATGCAACTGAGGTAAATTTTATATAAAATATTTGGAAGAGAATTTACTTAACTTGTGTGACTTGTTTTCTAAGAGACTTGGTTAGATTTAAATTCCTCGATGAGAGACCAACAACCAGTCTGTTTAACGAGATTAGACGTTGGGTCTTTTAAATAAAATTAAAAATTCGAATTTTGGTATTATGAATAGAGAAAACTGAATTGGAAAAATTGCCTCCATATTAGATAATTATAAAACTCAATCCAAATTAATCGACTAATAAATCATATACCGACGATTAAATAAAAAAATTAGTAAGAGAGATTATACAAATTTTATGATTCTACATGAAATATTACTTAAAACAGTAGGAAACAAGTCACTTTCGTGGTAAATGCAAATGACGATGGAAGAAACCATTACAAAAACTTAAGAAAGCCTTGTCCCTTACATCACTATGATAGCAACTATTGACCGAACATGGATAAATAACATGTTCTTTACCCATAACTAAACAAAACTATTGTGTTTGGGGGCCATGGAAGCTCATCATTACCATTTTACTTTTCACAACATTCTCATATCTTTTTGTCTTGGAATCAATCAACTTATAATATATGTACTCTTGTCATATCCGTATTATTTTGTTGTATTATGGTCTTATTTAATTTATTGTATAATATAATAATTCATATTATATAGATCAAATTTGAATTATTTTTACATATCAATTAAGTAATTTTATTGATAAATAATTGTAAAACGAGAAATGATCTACGGTCCATCATAGGAAGTGTCATTAGAAAATTGTCAAAAACACGAATTAGATAAAATCTTCAAAATTGACAACCACCTTTTACATTTATTTTAAAAAATAACAATCCGCTACACAAATAAAAAACAAGCGTTATGAGGTCATCATATGAACACCCAAAATACAAAAAAATGACCATAAAAACGTGTCATAAGGAAAAGACGTGTTATAAAAGTAGAAATAGCGTACCATAAAGACAGCGGAAAGCGCAACAAGATGTGCCAAAAAATAAAAACAAATAAAAAATAAAAATAAATATGAATCATCAGCGGTCGATAATCAACACTAAAACTAGTATCGCCGCTGATTAAATAAAAAGAAAATAAAAAATAGTTAGGGTTCAAAAAGAAATAGATATACCAATTGAATTTTAATTTGATTAGTATTATTGTTATTATGATACGCGAAAGAACTAAAATTTAAGTGCCCTAAAACTAAAAACAAATAACACCCTCTGATGTATGGGATGAGAAGTCAAAACAATTTAGGCTTTGTATCTAAAAGATGTAATTCATATTATATTTTAGATTAGATGATTTTTTTGGACCTTGATTTTATTATTTTAGTTATTTTAATCTTTGAACTTTTATATGTTCCTTTTGGCCTTAAAACTCCTTTTTGATAATAGCTATTGAATTTTTATTAAAATTATAGAAGATATTATAATTACAATGCATCTAGGAAGGAGAATAATGAGACTAATCTACCAAAATCTCTTACAACACAAAAACAAAAAAAAGTGAATACTTCCATAGAGATAAGAATACCATCAAAATTCAGAAGCTTTCCTGAATCTCCTTATCTCTATCCAATCGAGACACATAACGGGTGAAAAAAAAGTAGTGAGTGACCCAAATTATCAGGCAGAATGTTCCGTTACCCTGGACTGATTGACATCGGCAAACAACCATCAACCGAGTGGAGATCTAACTTTTCATGACTATCGACAAAATCATATTCAGAATCTAGCGCCGTTAAAATCTCTGTGCGAGCAACAAACGACCTCTAGGGTATGCTGAAATAATGTCACAAGAACAGATGAAACAAACCACAAAACAAAGAAAATATGTCACAATGACAGACGAAAATGTGTCACAAGGACAGAAGAAACGCGTGCCACAGAGGCAGATATTCTTATTAAAATATGAAAATAATAATAATAAACCTGATAGCCGACAATCAATACTAAATTAATCGCCGACCACTAATCAAAGAAAAAAAAATTATAATAAGCATTAAAAAGATGAAGAGCGGCGACAGATAATTAGAGAATTCGACCTTAAAACTTTTTTTGTTTTCAAAAATTTCTTAAGCTAACATCAATTATTTTGTCCATTCTGTTATGTCATAAAAGTTATATTTTAATATTAACTAATTTATCCTTCAAACTTTTCAGAAAAAAGTTAATTTAACATTTCGTCCTAAAATTTTTAATATTTGTAAAATTAAATCAATCGACAAAAAAAAGTATCAAACATGTTAAACTGACCTAAGCTATTTGGTCTTTTTGTTTTGTATTTTTTATTTTTAAATATATTTATATTTTTCAGTTTTCAATATTTATTATTTTAATATTTTTAAATATTGTATGACTTTATACACAAAATACAATAATGAATGTTAGCATTGACAAAATAGACAATAATTGATGTTAGCTTAATAGGCCAATTATTTTTATGTCGATTAGATTAACTTGACAAAATATAAAGTTTCAAGAGCTAAAAAACGCATAAAAATTAATAACTAAATGTTTTTCCAAGGTGTCATTAGGCCAATGTTGATATCATTTTTTTACTATTTTATTTTTTAATAGTCTAAAGATGATTACAATGTAGTATTTGTTTAATAGATATTCTTAATCCTTTGACAATACGCATACACCTTGTAAACAAAACGATTTAAACATATATCTCTTAAGATGGATATCATCTACGATTTTAATATTTTAAATTTTTATAACATAAAAGAATGACATGAAAAAAATAATTGATGTCAACATTTAAGTAAAAATAAAATAATATTTTTATTTTATTACGTTCGAGTCAATTCGACAGGATAGTTGGATAACAAAAAACCACAATGAAATTTTAAAAATAAAAAGATTAAATTGATTAAATTAAGGGCCAAAAAACTTATTTTATATTCATTTATTTAAACTTATTATTATCAATTTTCTATCATATTTTTATGTCGTGATTTTAACAATTTCAATACATTCTGTCTATATTTTAACAGATTCGTCCGTTTAAATCTCAAATTTATTAGTACTAAAAGACCGATTAGCCCAGAAAAAACTTGTCTCAAATTTTAACCTCAAATTTTAATACATTTTGTTTATATTTGTTTGTCTGAAATAATTTAAGAGCAAAAATTGTAACGCTGTTAGAGAACTTGAGGACGACAATGACAATCTATTTACAATAATGACCCGAATTAAGCCTGCCTCAACACCCCGGTTTCCTCTTTTTAAGACCATTCACAACTGTTCGTATAATTTTCAGGCCGGACCACCAAATTTCAATTTGATCGATTAAACCAAACTACAACGATTCATATAATTCTTGGTTTTATCTCGCCAATTGGTTTAATCAATTAAACTAAAAATTGGTGAGATAAAACTGAAAGTTATATGAATCGATTCAACTGGAATACAATTATTCGTAAAACTTTCAGTTTTATCTCACCAATTTTTAGTTTAATTGATTCAACCGATCGGTTTAATCCGATTATTACACCTTTAAGCACAAAAGAAGGCACCCATTTTTACCTTAACAAAATGTTCAACTCAACTATTGGTCACTGATCTCCGAGTCTTATAACCTAGTTCCAGATTGATATCTATATATCCTAGTCGGCCTACACGAAGTAACACCTCGATTATCTCGAGTTGGCATAAAAGTTGGATCCAAGGTTCATCTTCCAAACAATATCACATCAAGACTCGAGAGAAGTTACCATTATCGAAGGCAGTGACGGTGGTGTCGCTGATGGTTGTTTCGCTGCTGCTGCTGCTCATACTCTTTTCATCTTGTGTAATGAGCGGAGGACTTGGAATAGAGATAGACAGACTGGTGCTTGGGGCTGAACTTGCCGGTTTGTTGGCTATTGTTAATTTAATAGGTCGACAATCACCGATACTCGAAGCGGCAACAGGCTGAGAAACCTCGGCGTGCTTTCTAGCACCTCTGTGCATGTGCCGCGCACAATACTTTTGATCGGTAATAACATCCCTGCTGCACCGCCATCTTTTCCCATCTGTTCTTCTACACCTCCCTGGTTCAAGTTCTATTTCGTTTTTGTAAACACGAGAACTGCTGTTGCCTAGTACTGGAAAAAATAACAGGAAAAAGTTGTTTTAATCACGCATCAAAAAGGTCCGGCAAGGGATAAAATGTTATATACAATGCCGTGCATAACAACACAGAGTTAATTATGACTGATTCTACTTAAATACTACACAAGTACTAATAACAATGGTTATGGTAAATAACTTCATCAGCCCGACATTTTTCAGCATGTACATTGTAAAAGCATAAACTACTAATAGATCTTTCGGACCAGCAAACAATGCAGATTCCTGCAAGAAAAGACCATGAACACATGCACTACAACCAAATTCAAAAGACCCATATATTAAATGATAAATAGCATGTTTTTAAACTCGAAACAGACGGGATAGGAAGGTTCTCGAATGGAGTAGCAGTAGGAATCATGTAACAGGAACATTATATAAATTTGTACAGTGCTACCTTGAAGAACGCTTTTCGGAGAGAAGCCCACTGTTGGAGATATATTATTGGCGACAATGACTTTGTTGACACTTTTGCAGCTTCTATTGATGATACTACCATCACTAACAGCGAGTTTCTCTTCACAGTTCTCGCTAGTATCTGTTGCGATTTTGAACCTTTTGGAATCATTTCTGCCGGCGTTCTTTGTTGCGGTGATGATGGTTCTACTAGTTGTGGCATTAGAATAAATGGAGTTTCGGTTGCTGCATACATTGTTGCTTCCTATAGCAGTGACAACAGGGGTCTCATGGCTTGTGCTGGTATTACAGGAAGACTGGTTCATGTACTGAGAACTTACAGGTGCTGAAAGGTTTTTCGAGTTACCCGATAATTTGATTGGAATTTTCGATGATGCAGAGTCGTGCAAAGCAGTCTGAGAAGTTTCCACAGGCTTTCTTGAACGCCGACAACCCCTATGCATGTGCTGCAAACAATACTTCTCATCAGGAATCACATTCTTGCTGCACCGCCATTTTTTCCCATCCGTCCTTCGACACCTCCCTGGCTCAGGATCCACCATGTTCCGATAATCAATTCCTCGAGGACACACTCCTACAACTGAAAACAACAAAAGCGATTTGCAGTCTTCATGTAAAATTCACATTACCGAAGCCAAATCATTCTAGTGAAAGGAAACCTATATAGCACCCACTAACAAATTAAATTGGAACTCAAACCCACAAACTCCAGATTTCTACAATAATGACGGTGCACCATCCGAAAATTTCAAATACTCAAATAATTCAGGTATTTTTTCTATTGATGATATAATTTCGCAGCACCTAAAATTTCCGTACCCTGATATAAAATTATTTGTTCATCAGTGTCAATCGAACTAAAAACCGGTCTGCAACTATACAGCTAAATTAATAAAATTGATAACAAAAACTAATAGAATAACAAAATTGAATTCTCAACCTTTTACATCTTCTTTGTTTACCAATCAAAATGAAATCAGGACGCAAAATCAAAAGAAAATGAGAGAAAAAAAAAAGATTCTAGGCAAGAGAAAAGTTTTAAAAAAAGAAAAAGAAGAAGAGAGCTTACAGCTGGGATACCATTGGTAGACACCACCATGAGCAGAGCCAACAGAGGCGGCGGCGCTTTTCCAAATGGGTATAACAAGGCTAACAGGAACTTGGATTCCACCCGCTATGTATTTGAAGATGAGCGTTTGCAGTTGCAGCTCATGCAACTGAGCTTTCGTAAACACACACTTCCCGTGTTTCTTCACGGATTTCCCCAACGTTTTCCCATCAGCAATTCCCAGTGCCAACTTGATCGACGGTGATCCTTCCTTCTCCTCCTCCATCTTCACCGTCCCTCTCTTCCCCTCCAACCATTCAGGGGCCCCACTCCCACCACCACCTAAAATCAACAACATACCCAAAAGGCAAAAATTAATTAACTTACCCACCACACTGAATCTATACGGATAAGACAATACCAGAATCTGAGTGAACTCGGGTTTGAACCGGCTCGGCATCCATTGAGGACCAAAACAAAAACACAGATTAAATATGGTCTGAAATCTGAATATTTCAAAGGAAGGTACTTGAACTTAAAAACATGATCTCCGTGCTCGGTCCGGTTTAACGAAGGCAGGCAGCGACGATTGTGACATAAAGTTTGACGTTAAAACGCGTGTCAGGATTCTGACAGTATCATCAGCCTTTTCGCAGTCACTGCAAGGTTATTTTTCCTACATGCTTCATGAAAGGGTTAAATCCCACGCCTCGAAATCGGGGTTTGAAACGGACGTTCCAATGAAAGGGTGAAAGCGTGGTGCTGTTGCAGGCTGTGACAAAGGGGTCGGCTGCTTGCCACGCGCATTGTCATATTGGTTTTGCCTTGCCTGGCACTATCGAAGAGGACACGTCACTGGATTCAGTTACGGTGGGTCCTACTCTAAGCAAAAAGGAATAGTGGGGTCCGGTCCCGCATGTCAGCTGTGACAGGTGGAGTGTTGGTTGGCAGTGCCACCTAGTGTCCGATGGGTCTTTCATTTGTGCGCTTTGGTGTTGTTTAGGCCCAAAATATGAAGTGATGTTAGACCAGATTTGAATCTCGGCCTAGAATCGGTTGCTAATCGGCCCAAATAATCTAAAGGGTGAAGTATACAAATGGTCACTAAACTATCTTAAAAAATGCAGATGGTCATTAAACTTTAAAATTTTATATAATATACATTAAACTTTAGTTTTTGTTATAAAATGGCCATTGATCTGTTAACTGTTGCTAACTGGGTGGATTGATTGAATGTGTAAATACAAAAGATTAAATGCGTTATTATTCAATTTTTTGTAATTGGCACATTATTCATGTAATGATAGTTAACGACTCAGTGACCATTTTATAATAAAAATAAAAATTTAATGCCCATTATATAACTTTTGAAAGTTTAATGACTATTTTGTATTTCTTGAGATAGTTAGTGACCATTTATGTATTTTACCCTAATCTAAACCTACTTATATATTCTTGTAAATATAATGATATCTATATTGCATATTTTTATATTATTGATTTTCTTTTATAATTATGTTTTCAAGCTCACAATTCTAATAGTCTAAACTTTTCTTAAATAATTATTTGTCCAAATAAAATAATTTTAAATATTAACATTTCAAAATAATATTTTTTTAATAGATTTCGAAATGATATTTTAAGATAGGCCTATAATGCTAAGGCTTCTCATGATATTGTAA
Source organism: Hibiscus mutabilis (assembly GCA_019671005.1). Lineage (NCBI taxonomy): Eukaryota > Viridiplantae > Streptophyta > Magnoliopsida > Malvales > Malvaceae > Hibiscus > Hibiscus mutabilis. The sequence continues at coordinate 55,499,272 of CM033726.1, forward strand.
TAATCACCCTAAATCATAAAACAATAAAAAAACACTTTAAATCTTAAAATAAAAAAAAAATCAACAACCTTATCGATGGAAAAAACCCTCTTATTTGTAAGAAGACGTAGTATAAATGTTATTATAAAAAATAGTAAAAATCTAGTTCAACAATGGCCGCCGCCGCCGCAAACTTTATCTTCCTCATTCTCTCTTTAGTTGTTGTTTCAGTCAATGCCCACAATATAATAGCCATTCTCGAAGGTTTCCCGGATTACTCCTCTTACAACAGTTTCCTCTCACAAACGAAATTAGCTGATGAAATCAACACCAGAGAGACGATCACTTGTCTTGTCCTCAACAATAGAGCTATGTAGGCCGTCACCGGAAAACACCCATTGTCGGTCATAAAAAACGTCCTTAGCCTCCACGTTCTTCTAGATTACTACGACCCTCCAAAGCTTCACAAAATTTCAAAAGGCACTACACTTACCACCACGCTTTACCAGACCACCGGAAATGTCCCCGAAAACCTTGGGATCGTTAACATCACCGATCTCTAGGGCGGGAAAGTGGGTTTCGGCTCCGTCATTCCTGGCTCCAAACTTGACTTGTCTTACACGAAATCTGTTAAGCAGATTCCATATAATATTTCCATCCCTGATATCAGTGCTCTGATTATTGCTCCGGGTATTTTATCGGCTCCGACCCTGTCGACTTCCGGCGTTAACATTACCGGCTTGCTTGATAAGGCCGGCTGCAAGACATTTGCTGGTTTGCTTGCCAGTAGTGGGGTGCTCAAGACTTACGAGTCTGCGCTTGAGAAAGGGTCGACCGTTTTTGTAACACCCTTGACACGGATGTTACAGTTGGGCCCTAAACTCAAAATTCATACAGTTAAATTTTTTTCCTTTTTCAAGCTCAATAGAATAAGTCCAATAAAAACATAAATTCATACGTTAAAAACGTAGCTAAATCCAGAAGTTTAAAATATTATTCACGAAGCTCCATTTATAAATATTAAAATATTCGAGTTTGACCGAATAATACAAAATAAGAGTTACAAAATACATATAAGGTCCTACGAAATACATAGCCCATTACATCTAGTATTTGTACTCAACCGCTAGAGTCGATGCTGAAATCCAAACCTTGATGGTGCTTCTTCAAGCCTCACGATAACCTACTAACCTGAGAATAAAAACAGCGATTCCGAACACCGAGCTAACAAGCTCAGTGGATACACCGCCACTCAACCATGCTTAATGCAAATCATAAATAAAGCAATGCAACAGGAATGATATCATGGCAATATAGTAATGGCGCTACCATAACCGCCTAAATACCTGACATTATGAATGTATGATTACGCACACAGCTCATACTAGAACCCCATAAATTTACCTAGCATCACACAGATAACACCAACAATAATTAAGTGAGGTCCGCGTCCACAAAGCATCGGAATCCTACACTTGAGTGAGGCCCGTATCCACATAGCATCAGTCCACATAGCATCGGGATCCTATACTCAAGGGGATGAGGTCCGCGTCCACATAGCATCGGGATCTCACATCCATGCTCGGGATCTCTCATCAAGCATCTTCGAATGAGGCACGCGTCCACAAAGTATCGAGATCCTACATTTGAGAATCTTCAAGGTGTTGCAACACACTTAGAGTATCCAAATCCCAGCAACAATGGATGACTCAACTACCTAGGCGTCCCTCAGCACACAACAAGGACCCTAACTACCACACAGCCTCGATTGATCCACCAAGGATCCCTATGGGTTACTACCTCACACGGTTTGCTCAATATTTACTGAGTCATTAGCCAATTATTTCTCATACGAGGTTAAAATCTCTGTTTCTCGGTTTTAGTATTCATTTTACATCTTAAAAGACCCACATGGCCCTTTGCCTCGAATTATAGAACCCTCAAACGTAAACTCAATTTCCTTGGGTAAAATGCCCATCGAGTACCGATACTCCTATATGGGTATCGGTACTCCCCTCTAGGTATTGATACTCACCAATGAGTACCGATACTCGTTTTAGGTTCAAAAGAACTGGATTTACAAGCTGTACCGACACGCTCCGTACCATATCGGTACGCACCATCGATACTAGGATCGCCCCGTATCGATCCACACCCGTACCGGTACTCCTCCATATGCGTACCGGTACGCGAAAACGTTACTAGAATTCTCACCTTGCAGGGGGTACCGATACACGGGGAGGCATACCGGTATGCCTCTCACAACCCTCCCCTTATTTTACTAAGGCGTACCGATACACTATGCCCAGTACCGATACGTGAGCCTAATTTTTGAACTCTAGTGCGGGTTTCACCTAGAAACCCTGTTTCGCCCCATGGTTAAACCTCAAACCATTCCCACAAGTTAAAGTGATAGCATCAAGTGGATTTCTGCCGATTTTAGGCCAATATAACAACAATTATATGATTTGCCATTAACAACCACTCAAGCTACTCTAAGGCCAAAAACACCAAACCATGCTTCAAAACTTAACTTTATGATTTCCAGGAAACTATGAGAGTTAGTAGTGTACTAACCTTAGCTTAGCTTATAACACAAGACCTTCCTCCAAAGCTTCAAGCTTTCCTCCCTTCTTGAGCCTTGAATGAGCTCCCAACCTCTTTCACTACATGAGGAGATTACAAACGTATTACAATGTTGCTGGAAGATAATAGAGGCCAAAACCATAAACTAAACCAAAGATTAGAGCTTCCAAACTCCAATCCCGTCCAACCCTCTCAAACCTCCAACAACCCCCTTCTCCTAGCAAACCATACAAAGCTTACCTTGAAATGTAGATCTTTGAAAGCTGGTAAAACTTCCCTCAAAGGGCTAAACGTGATTCACAACACAAACACTCAAAATCCTACCTTTGATAGTGGTGTTTTTGGTGAGAGATGAGATGAGAAGAGGAAGATAAAGACATAAAATCTAGGTGATCTCACCACTCTGCATATTGCAAAGAAATAAGCCTTTCCCACCCTACACTTCAAATTAGACATTTACCACTTTACCCTTCCACCCCTATCTCCACCTAATCCAATAACCACATGAGCCTAACACATAAGCTGACCCAAAAAGGCTCCTAAAAGCTCAAAAACACGATCCAAACACGAGGCCATACCTCGATCAAACCCGATCCTCGGATCTTAAAATCTAGGTCGTTACAGTTTTCGCGTCGTCCGATGAAGCTTTTAAAGCGGATGGTGTTCCTGATCTGAGCAAGATCACCAATGCCAATCAAGTTTCGCTTGGAGTACGGATTACAAACCCAAGGGTACTTTGAAGACCTCGAAAGACTCGTTCAGTACATTGGCGACTAACAGCGCTGGGAAGTTCGATCTGACGGTTACGTCCGTCGACTACGATGTTACCCTACGCACAGGTGTTAGTCCAGCTAGAGTGAATGAAGTAGTGCATGACTCACCACCGGTCGTCATTTTCACCGTCGAAAAAGTTTTGCATTTTCATCGTCAATAAAGTTTTGCTTCCAACCGAGCTGTTTGGTAAGTCACCGTCGCCAGCACCTGCCCCAGAGCCAGTTTTCTCGCCTACACCGACACCGAGTCTATCACCATTGTCTGAAGCACCATCACCGCTTACTACTTCACCACCGGCGCCATCAAGCGACACCTCGCCGAAGCTCCAGCAAACGGGCCAGCTGGTTTGTCGGAGAACAGCACATCGGATAAAGCTGCCGGTCACGTGACAGCTCCTGTTTTGGGCTCTATTGTCTTCACAATCTTTGCCAGGTCGTTTCTTCTTACATCGGTCTGTGTTAATTTTTTGAGCCATTATTTTGATTAGAGTGCTCTTCTTTTTCTTAAACATTTGTTATCTTTTTTGTTAATTACTTTTTCTTGGTATTTTATTTACAAGTTACTCCATTTTTTATCGTAAAGTTCAAATTTTATATAAGAAAAATGGTCGGTGATTGACTGCGATTTGAGAGTAAGCGCCAATGTGTGTGGTTGTACAAGGCGGAAAGTAGTTGTACTTGCTGTAAATGTTGTGCCAGTTGGTAACAGCTCAAGTTGTTGCGAGTGGTCCTGTTATAGGCCCAATCTATTCTTTTATCCTTTCGGCGTGGGATTGTGGTGGAGTATTTGTATATTGTGCACTGCCAGTTTTATATATATATATATATATATATATATATATATATATATATATATATATAGGCTTAACTATAAAATAGGTGTTTAAATTTTATTATTTTTTAATTAAAATAAGTGTTTAATATTTTTTGTTCTTTTTAGAGTTAATTTTTCAAAAAAATTATCACATAATTATAGCTTAACACATAGTTTTTATTTTCAAAAACAAATTAAAAATATCTCAAAATTTTAAAAAATTATAAAATAGTCCTAAATTTCCAAAATTCAAATTCCAAAATTAGCATCATTGTCACATATAGTCTCGCCAGACCTCACCACTGCCTTCGCCGAATTCTTTTGCCCATTTTTCTCAACCACCCATCTCCAATAATCAGTGGAAGGCGCGTCAATCGGACAATGAACGCAAAAGGCTCCAACCGTTCGACTCCCGATTGGCACACCTCCCACCGATTATCGGCAACGAGTGATTGGGAGAAATGAGCACTGGGCTCCTCCGGCGAGGCTATCGACAACGACAATGACACTAATTTTAAAATTTAGGTGTTTTGATTTGGGACTGTTGTGAAAATTTTGAAAAAGATTAGATTTTTTTTAAATATTTTCTTTTTTTCCAATTTTTTTGAAAAAATAATAAAATAAAATAAAAAACATATATCAAATTCTAATTAGGTGCCTGTGAAAACTGGTTCTTTGTTACTTTTTTACAATAGGTACCTAAATTTTGACACCCATTTTATAGTTAAGCCAAAAAAATATTACCACAATAACAGGAAGCAGTACACGAAAAACATTGCCTGCGAAAACTGGTCCTTTGTTACTCGTACACCATGCAGACAGAACAACTCCCTACCACAAACACCATTCTTAGCATAATTATTCGAATGGTTAATACTGAAGAAGACCATTTTATGATGCTCTTTTTATGTAAACATGTCCATTTCTCCTAGTTTACTTTGTATATTCAGACATATAACAGAGTATGAGTCTCCGAATATATTAGATCCGATACTCTCCTTCAAGTGTAAGTATTAGGGGTGTTCATTGTTGGATATCGGATTCGATTCGATTCGATTCAATTTTTTCGAATATCTAGTTTTTCGGATTGACGATATAGTGATCCGTATTTGATTCAGAAAAAAATCGGATATTCGGATATCGGATAATTGGATTGGTTATTCAGATATCCGGTTATCGGAAATTATATTTTGATTTAATTATTTTTTCGAATTTGAAGTTTGTATTTTTGAAACTTTTGGAATTTCGAATATAACAAACAACAAATTGCTAAATAAAACAAGATTCACATCTATGAAAATTTCGATTTTTTTAATTTTCGGATATAACAAGCATTAAATTGTTAAAAATAACAAAATTAATATTCATAAAAATTTGGATTTTCGGATAATCCGAAAATTATAATATTGCGATCCGTATCCGATCTGAAAAATTTAAAATCGAATCGGATATCCAATCTGAAAATATAAATTGGATCAGATCAACGGATAATCGAATCGGATCGGATATTTTTGAACACCCCTAATAAGTATTATGATCAAATTGTTATGATGTACGAAGGTCGAGGATTAATTTTTTAGAATTAAGATAAAATTAGTGCAATATATAAAGGCTTAAAGTTAACTTTTTAAGATTTAGATCAAGTTGATGTATTGTATAAAGATTAAAAAGCTAAATTCATTACCGTGTCAACTTTATAACCAATCATATCATCATTTGGTCTAAATTTAATTACTAATGACAAAAAAATTGATCAGTTGAATGATAAAAAAAAAAACTTCTCCATAATTGACTGACCGTTTTCTATAATTTACCCTAACCTTTTGAATTGCACATCTGATAGGTCCAATGAGATGGGGTATTTTGCTGTGATAATATTGTTGAGTTTCTTATTTCATGAGTTGAGGTATTTTTTTTATTTACGAACTAAGATGATTATTACAGTAAAGTTGAAAGTCGGCATATCTCTACACATACTTCTAGAATTTGTTAGAATTTTTCAATGACTTCGTGTCACATTTTTATGCCACAACGTCAACTGTATACATGCATGAGAACTGTCACGGGGCTAGACTTCTAAACCAGCCCAATGTGCGGCCTTAGTCGATGTTCTTAGACAAACGACTAAGTAAGCCTGAATACTCACTCTGGAAGATCGAATACTTCCAAGGCACACAAACACAAGATCATTCCAAGAGGAACCGAACAAAATAGAAAGGCAACAAGAACAAAAGAATGAACGCTCAAGAACGCGAAGAACACTACAGAATGTTTTTAGAGTAAATGCCAAGTGTATTACTCAAATGATGGATGAATACAATTGAGGTGGGGAGGCCTATATTTATAGTTGAATCCCCATACAATGAACGGACGAGATCGAATCACACTAACGGCTCAGATCGAAAGCCACCTATCAAATCTACACTAACTAAGAAAACTCTATCAGTATGAAATTCTTTCCTTAAGTTTGTGTTTACATTGAGAGATATTCTTATCCCTTGGAATATTCCCTGGTAAGATGTCATCTATTAATTTACTAGGCTTAATGTATTTTGGCTTTCTTTTAGTCTCCAACGATCGGACCAAGTCAGGTAGTCTTCTTGGCAAGCCTAGAACCTCTTGGGTTGCTTGTTGCGCATCTGTCTCGGACCCAAATGTGCGGGCCGTGACATTCTCCCCCACCAAATCCGGCGATGCCCTCATCGCTGTCTTAGAAAGGACTTCGCTTGGTTGATCTTGGATCCTCCATGATACCTTGGCTTGCTCCTAACTCAGAATTAGGCAATGATGTTCCCCCATATGAACGGCTCCCCCCATAAGGAGCGCTCGACTCGGACTGGGTTGTCTTTCTATACAGACTGCTCGCCTCGGTTCCTTCCGCCATATAACTTCTCCTCGCTTCGTATCATTGCGCACATCTCGATGAAGTTTGAGATGCACCTCCTTCGTGGCATTCACTCTAACCGGCATCAACCTTTTCCTCGTGAAGTTTGGTGCCTCGTTGCCCATTGGCAACTTTTCCCGCATTGACCCTTCTTCACACTTGAAGTTCAATACTTCTTCCACTTTGCCCAAAGGTGCTTCTTCCACAGGCCTCATGTCGCTGGCTGACTAGAGCAACTCTTGACCCACTAAAGTAGTTCCTCCAATAGTAGCCCCCAAAGCGATGTCTCCTTGGCTGGGAGCATCCTCGGTAAGCTGAATGGCAGTCAGCGTCTTGGTTCCTTTACCCTTGTCTCGGTACGTGGGCATAACGCAACGTTGTTTGCGATCCAAAACATAGACGACGTCGGCACAAGGAACGATAAGAGCATCTATACGGTCAAGGAAGCTTAGTCCCAAAACAAAATCAAAGTCATCTAAATTGATTACCTTGATGTCTTCATTGCCCTTCCATTCACCAATCTGCAGCTCAACCTTCCATGCCGTTCCAACAATTGGAACTTTTTTAGCATTCACAGTCTTGATCTTTCCAGTTGAACCCACAACTCTAAGACCAAGTTTGTCGGCAGCCTTCTTAGACATGAATAGATCGGTTGCTTCGGTGTCCACTAGAGCACTCCTCGATCGTCCCGCAATGTTGATGTCGACAAACATCAACCTTTTCTGCTTGCGTACTCTCGCCTTAGCAGAACTCAATATCATCGAACCAAGTCTCGCAGCCTCGCTCTGTTCGGAGTCGTCCACCCCATTAGATGGCTTGACTCGATGTGGGCATGCTCGCAACTTGTGTGGCCCCTTACATTGGTAGCACTTTAGTTGCTTCTCTACCCTCGGCTTGATCGCTTTGACACTCGCAATCGCACCAAGTCCCATCACTTCTTCTTCTGACTCATCGCCTTTGACAACATTAAGACGATCATTCTGGGGGCAATCCTTCATCATGTGTTTTCCTCCGCAGATACAACACACAAGACCTTCCCCATCCTTGACTCCCCCACCATAACCCTTGCCTCGGGGCTTGAGGGACTCCGCCATCTCGAACTCGGCTATGGATTCAGCTGCGGCCATAGCCTTGGAGAGTTCCTCGACTCCCATCCTCTCCAGCTCCGTTTTGGTTTTTGAAGATAAATAGGCCTTATGCTTCAGTGATGTCCGTGATTTAGAGTTTGAGTTCAGTGAACCGTCTGACATACTCCAGGATGGAACCTTCATGCTTGAGTTCGTGCAGCTTCTCCCGAGCCTCATGTTGGGCGTTCTTTGGGTAGAATTGTTCTTTGAACTCAGCCTGAAACTATTCCCAAGTCCCGATGGGAATATCCTTGCTCTTCTCCTCAGAGCATATGCGTCGCCACCATAAAAGTGCAACGTCAGTTAAGTAAACAGAAGCAATGTTTACCTTATCCGCATCATCCTTGATGCATGTAGCACGAAAATATTGTTCCATGCTCCACACAAAGTTCTCCACATCCTGGGCCGATCTAGTTCCACTAAACTCCTTCGGCTTTGGCACGTCTAACTTTAGTCTGATTGTTGGCGTGTTTAACATACCTGTCACGACAGCCTTGTAAACTTAAAGCTCTCCATTGAGCCTCTTAATTTCCTCCATCATCTCCGCCTTCAAAGCCTTTAGCTCAACTTCGAGTGCATCACTCCGTCTGTCCGCACTGTCGGCACACTGGTCAAGGTCTTGCACGTTGTTCTTTAGATTCTGCACGCTGCTTTCGAGCTCCTCTCCCGAAGAGTCCAGCTCGTCAAGACGTACTCTCACAACGTCAATCTCCTCTCGGGCATCCTTCATGGATCTTTCAATCTTTTCTACCCTTTCTTCCAGCGTAAGCACAGTGTTGCTCGAACTGTCCCGCTTTCCATCGTCAGCTTAGGTCTCTGCACCCTTTTGTGCTGCAACATTCCCTCCTTTCTTTGCCATCTCCAATCAGTGTTTGCGCTCGAACACTCGCTCTGATATCAACTGTCACGGGGCTAGACTTCTGAACAAGCCCAACGTGCGACCTTAGTCGATGTTCTTAGACAAACGACTAAGTAAGCCTGAATACTTACTCCGAAAGATCGAATACTTCCAAGGCACACAAACACAAGATCGTTCCAAGAGGAACCGAACAAAAGAGAAAGGCAACAAGAACAAAAGAAAGAACGCTCAAGAACGCGAATAACACTACATAGTGTTTTTAGAGTAAATACTAAGTGTATTACTCAAATGATGGATGAATACAATTGAGGTGGGGAGGCCTCTATTTATAGTTGAATCCCCATACAATAAACGGACGAGATCGAATCACACTAATGGCTCAGATCAAAAGCCACCTACCAAATCTACACTAACTAAGGAAACTCTATCACTATGGAATTCTTTCCTTAAGTTTGTGTTTACATTGAGAGATATTCTTATCCCTTGGAATATTCCCTGGTAAGATGTCATCTATTAATTTACCAGGCTCAATGTATTTGGGCTTTCTTTTAGTCTCCAACGATCGAACCAAGTCAGGTGGTCTTTTTGGCAAGCCTAGAACCTCTTGGGTTGCTTGTTGCGTATCTGTCTCGGACCCAAATGTGCGGGCCGTGACAAAGGGAAGTAGTATTCTTTTCTTGACGAAATCAACTATTTTTTAAATTGAATTTAACGAGATTTTCTGACGGCTTTCGTTATATATTATGCATGCAACCTTATTTCATAAAATAAAAATTCGATCTCCCCAATTCATATAATAAAACTCCTACAATCGTTATCTCGATAAGATGACAATACGATAAACATTCTAATAACGTGTGTAACAGGTATTGTTATGATTAATGTTTGGCAATACAGCTTTCTCTTAAAAAAATTGGCAAGACAGTCGTGGGAGAAATTATATTATGAGTCTTTCTCGTCACGTCGTTTATAAGACCAACTAATTAAATATATTTACTATTAATTTTTATTTCATTTTTTACCAAGTGAAATCTATTATTAATTTTTATTTCATTTTTTACCAAGTGATTTCACTTGGTAAAAATTATTTTTAAATTTGATTTACAGTAAACATGAGTGAAGATTCACTTGGTAAAAGGATGAGATGAAAAAAGTTAATGAAATGGATACATTTAATTAGTTGGTCTCATGAATGACATGGTAAAAGAGACCCATAATATAATTTCTCGATTGTCACTGAACTAAATTATTAGATTTAAAGAATCTTATATTGAATCACACCCTCAGCTAGAAGTTGGTATTAGGAGAAGACGAAAGAATTTTAAATCCACACGTGACGTAATTCAAGGTGGGTGATTAAGTAATAGAGAAAAAACTTCAATACAGTCTGTGTAAAATTTAGTTTACACATATTTTTTAATTTTAGAGGTTTAGTTTAGGGTTTAGAGTTTAGGGGTTTGGGTTGTAGGGTTTAAAATTTAAAGTTAGTATTTAGAATTTAGGGTTTAGTTTTTTAGAGTTTAAGTTTAATTTTAATTTATAGTAGAAATAGGTAGGTTTGTGTAAAATTTATTTTATACAACTTGTGTATCGAATTTAAACCCTAAGTAATAACAGTCACTCCAATCTAAAATGCTAATCTGTGATCTATGCCCAAATCTCATGGCAATTGGCAACGATCAAATAAATAAAATCTAGAAATAAGTATCCGTAATGTTAGTTGCATCAATCGAGGTTAATTTTGACATCGTTAATTGCATTATTAATTAAGTTATTTGGTTATTCTAATAAATAATTTGAGCACTAAATGTTGATTTAGATATAATAAAATATATTTAAATTATATGATTTTTTGTACATATATCTAATGTGCAGGACAATTTTGAAGCAGTGTGCTTTTTTAAAAATAAAACTTAATTTATAATAAAACCAATAGCACAATAATAAAAAAATTAAATTATTGTTACTCTAAACTTATTATACTTTCCAATTAAAACAATTTGCTTGATATGGGATTATTTTAGCGAGGAGACAATGAGGCGTCTTATTAGCATTTCACCGAATCTAATAAAAATAAACATATTAAAAAAGAATTGAGTATTCATCAATTAAAGGGAAATGATTAAAAATCAACTCTGAAAAATAAAAAAAGTAAAAACTAACAAAAAAAACTTTAAACAAAACAAGCACTCTTAGTATTTTCATAAGAAAACGTTAAGATTTAAAAAAAAAAATTATAGATCTATAAGGTGGATGGCCGAACCATCTATATTGTACATGTTATAGGCACACACATTTGAAATTTGATTAATGTATTTTAAATAGGCTTCGAATCTAATTAATACAATACAACTTTTTTAAGATTAAGTTAAAATGTTTTTTAAATTTAAAATCGGTTTAAAATGGACTACGGCTGTGTTTTTTGTTGTTGTTACAGTGGGCAACGCTCGTTCACCAGCAACAACAACCCCAAACAATTCTTGTTTGGCTTTAAACGACCGCTCACCAGTCAATTTTCTTGCCCAAACAAGCGTTTTTAGACAGCCAAAAAAAATTATTTTTATAAACGAGCGTTTACTCCCCAAACCCAAATTTCTAAACTACAACCGCAAACAAAGTCTACGTCTAACAAATTAACACAAAAAAGACAGTGGTTAGTTTTAAGCCTCTAGGTCCAGAATCCCAGCTACAACCGTTTCCTTTGTGTTGCTAATCACAGATATTATCAGTAAGAATTAAAATATTGACGACGTGGAAGTGTCTTATTGGTCTAAATTTACAAATTAAGATATAATTTCAACAAAATCAGACTAACCTCGTATACCCTAGAAGGCAGTTAGGGCTTCGAAATCCCCGCCATTTTCCCTTCTCTTTACTTCACTCACTCACTCACTATGCTCTCATCAATGGCCACAAAAGAAGAAGAAAAACCAGAGACGCCAATTTCGTCACAGCCCAAGCAAAACGATGCCTCGTCGCCTTCTAAGTTGCCGTTGAGTCCCAAGCAGTTCATCGTCTCAATCGCTGCCAACATCTCCTCTCAGCCTCTCCCGACGAACGATCCCAACGTTTGGGGCGTTCTCACCGCTATATCTAACAATGCCCGCAAACGCCACCAGGTTTTTCTTCCTGTCTTTCTAAACCCTACACCTTCTCATTCAGTTCTTCTGTATTTTTTTCAACTTTTATTTACGTCATATGATTTGAATTGTACGACTGATTGAACATGACTGTAAACTTTCTGGAATAGCTTGACGAATTAGGAAAAGGAAAACAGGATTGAAAGAAACGATCGGACTGTAAATTGTAATATACAATGTAAGTGAAAGACTGATGAGGGGATCGTTTTTCTAGGGTATGAATATGCTTTTGACCGCTGATGAGCATTGCATTGGCCGATTAGTAAAGGAAACAAGTTTTCGAATTGATTCAAATTCGGTTAGCGCGGTACATTGCAAGATATATAGGAAGAGAGTGACCAATGAAGATACATCTGTTTTCTTGAAAGATACGAGGTTAATATGCTGTTTATGGTTTCTTTTGTTTGGTTTTCTGTTTTTTTCCCTTCTAAATTCTGATTGTTTTATACATCTTTTTGAAGCACCAATGGGACTTATCTTAATTGGGAGAGGTTGAGGAAGAATAGCCCTGAATTTAAAATGCAACATGGAGACATTATTTCATTTGCTGCTCCTCCACAACATGGTAACGCTAATATCTCTATTGTTCATGACGTTTTCTCTTATGTTAGATAACTAGCATGCAATTGTTCTTTGTTTCCTTCATTTCAAATGAGCTTTGAAGCTTGGAATGCATTGCAAAGTCGGTAATTATCTTCCTGGTTACAGAACTTGCTTTTGCATTTGTATATCGAGAAGTTCTTAGCTCTGTTCACCCAACAGAAGGTGTATCTGCAAAAAGGAAAGCAGGTATATCTACTAAACGTTCTTGCCTATTGTGTTTTGACTTTCATTTTATTTTAGTTTTTTGGTATAACCTCTGGTATTTAACCATTGGCCGACTAATCTGGATTGGGTACTACATAGGCCCATTATGGGGGCAACCCTTTCAACCCAACTTGCTCCATTCACAATAACAAGATTCGAACCCTAGACCTTTCTAAGGGACTTAGCTCCTCATTCCACTAAATCAATTGGTGGTTGGTGGCTTTCATTTTATTTTTGACAACTCTTTATTTTATTTAATTTTTTCATAAAACTGATATAAACTTCACCTATGAATAATTGCCACGACTGTTTTGATCTTTTCAAACAATAACTTATTAATGGTTTATTTTAGACCCGTTTTCTTCTTCTTTATTAAGGAAAGATATACTGAAGTACTACTATGTGAAACAGTTCCCCTCATAAATAAACATCAAATGTTTTCTGGTCATCCCAGATTGTGCAGATGAGCTTACATGTGAAAACAAAAGAGTAAAAGGTATTGGCATTGGTGCTCCTGAGGGTCCTATATCTCTTGATGATTTTCGGAGTCTTCAACGGTCAAACAGGGTATCCTATTATGGATTTATGGGTCTTGTTGCTCAAAGAATTAAGTTCTGATAGTAAATAATCCTGTGAATTGATAAATGCAGGAACTAAGGAAGCAATTGGAAGATCAGGTGCTTACAATAGATGCATTGCGTAATGAGAATCGCGCAACTGTTGAGCGTCATGAAAATGTATGCTATTCTGATGGATGGACATTTTTTCCTTTCTGATTTATGTCTATGTTTGGGTTCATTGTGTTGGTTTAGCCAAGTGTCTATGTTACCAGATACTATGGTTTCTGTTGACGACCTAATTCTTATTGATTCCACTTTGATTGCACATGGTTATTGCTAACTTTGGTTATGCCTACATTTAATTGTTGTTAGCAATCAGTTGGTTACTACAAATCAGTTCACCTGTCCATGACCTTCTCTGAAGAGAAAAAAGTATTGTGCAACACAGTGTTAATGATATTCTCCGTGTCTCTTTCTAATTTTATGCCATTTCTTGAACTGTATGTCACTTGTTCTTGCTTTTAGCCGGTTCCTTTTGTGATCCTTGGTAATTTGGAATTCAGATATATTATTATCCATTTCTGCAGGCAATCAAAGAGATAAAGGAATCAGTTGCGAAGTCATACCTTGATCAGCTGAAAGAATTGCAAATTCTGTTAGATGTTAAGCAAAAAGAGCTTGTAGAAGTCAATAGGATATCAGCTGAACAAAAGCATACTATTGAAGACCTGAACGAGAGATTTAGTGCTTCCATGCAGTCATGTACTGAAGCAAATGAAAGGATGAAGAGGTAAGAAATGATGGATTTATTAATTTTTGCCATTTTATGGTACCAAAAAGAAGATTAGATATAATGTCCTAGTTTAATACTTTTAGTCAGAAGGCTTCTATAGCTGAACTTAAGATTCAGTTAGATGAAGAGCGAGACCAGAGGCGAGAAGAACGAGAAAAGGCTACTGCCGATTTGAAGGCAGCAGTGCAAAGAGCTCAGCTTGAGGCTCAAGAGGAACTGCAACGACTATCAGATGTTTACCTAAAACGAGAAACAGAGAAAAAGGAAGTAATTAATAAGCTTGAGGTGGGTATAATTTTCTTCCTGTGCTTGCTTAGATCTCCTTCAGGTGTAATTCACTTATAAAGAATTGAGAAATGAACTGTTATGCATCTCCAATTTTAGGAATCACTAAGAGAGAGCTCAGCACAAGTGGAAGATCTGGTGGCCAAACTGGTACTGTCTGCAGGGCCATCTGATTTTGAAGTTAAACACATGATACCGGTATTCTATCTAAATTCTGATTGCTGTTTCCTTATCCCGTCTTCTGCAGGAATACACTAGGCAGAAATTGGTCAACTCTGAGAATAAAGTTCGCCAACTGGAAAGCCAAGTTTGCGAAGCACAAAAGGCCTCAGGAAATGCAAGAAAAGTAACATATTTTTTCTTTCTTTCTTTTGTGCCTGCTTGTATCAACAAGCATGTACAAATAGATTCTGAATCTGACATTTAATGTGCATTTGAGCAGAAAGTGGAAGAACTTGAACATGAAATGAAACGGTTGAGGAAAGAACTTGAGACTGAGAAGGTGTAAATTTATATACTTTTTTCTTTGTGCTTTACTATGATGTTATATTGTTTGATTTGAACTGCTGCACCATCTCTCTGCCGTACAAGATTTCAATTATTTATTAATTTTGTTGAAAACTTGCTACTAGTTTCATTAATCTGCATGTCAATCTGGATTATGCCCGCAGCTTTTGAAGGCATAAAAAGGAAAATGAATGTTGTGTTATTAAAATTATTTATCTGAACACACTACAATTGATTTGTTTAATCCCTATCTGGATTCACCTTTATCAAATAAATAGATAAATCAATCTGGGTACTGCAAACATCTGTTCATCTTTATGAGGTTGATCTATTGTTAACCTGAAGTTTCCTTTGTGGTTGGTAGCAGGCAGCCAGAGAAGAAGCATGGGCTAAAGTTTCTGCCCTTGAGCTTGAATTAAATGCTGCAATACGGGATCTTGATTACGAGAGGAGGCGGCTAAAAGGTGCCAGGGAAAGAATTATGCTTCGGTATGACTTCTATGACAATAGCCATTGTTTGATCTTTAGTTGCAGTACTGGTGCAAGCATTTTGCCGAGCAAGATTCTATCTTTTTGTATTATTTGGGCCTCTGAGGTTAACATTGGCTGCTCCCATACTTATGAGTTTTCTCAATTGATCATGGTGATGTTTGTGTGGTTCCTTTGCAGAGAAGCACAGCTACGAGCATTTTATTCTACAACTGAGGAAATCTCTGTTCAGTTTGCAAAGCAGCAAGAACAACTGAAGGCAATGCAGAGAACTCTGGAGGATGAGGACAATTATGAGAATACATCAGTGGATATTGACCTTAATGTACCACCGACTGAGAATGTTAATGGAACCATAGTTAGAGAGAAGGCTACTACCGGCTATCATGATAATAGTACCACAAGGGGAGGTTCCACTACTTCAGCTCAGAGAGTTAATACTTCTAGTGAGGAGGCCAGTGTTACTGAGAAGCACGACTGTGGTATGAGAAGTCAAGATGGTGAAAACACACAGGAGGCAGAATTTACAAGTGCTGATCGTTCTGTTAAAGGTGCCTTTGGTTCTGACATCAATGGTGTTGGTACAACACCTACTCTAGAAGGAGATGCCATTGGAACCGAGCGTGTTCTTGAAACTGAAAGCTTGGGAATCGAGGTTGAACCAAATATTGATTTGAACAGGCGTGAAACTTTAGGTGGAGATACAATGCAGTTTGATTATGAATCTAATGCACATGAAAGTGATGAACGGATCCAAACAACTTGCCCGGCTACTTCTGTACATTCTCAATCGAATAAAACTCATGAGACTCAAAAATCCACAGAAGACACAGAAGCTGGAGATATGATCAGGACAACAGACCGTGGAGACAATGTAAAGGATTGTGCCATGGCTTTGCATGAAGATAGCGGTCTGGTAGCTGAGAGTCAGAGTACATCTTCTGAGGGTGCTCCTCCTAGGCGTAATGACGAACGTCAAGCATTGAGTGAGATGATCGGGATCGTTGCTCCTGATTTAAAGGACCAATTTGTGGTTGCTGCTACTTCTGACTCGGATTCCGAGCATTGTGCTGACAGCGAGGATGGCAATTACAAAACAGCTGCCAAGTCGGGATCAATATCAGATGCAGAAACAGAGGGAAGCGAACAGGCTGATATGGATCAAAAGCATGGTGATCTAGCGGACGACGACGAAACTACAGGTGAAGATTCCCTCGGGTAGCATTAGCAGCCATGCCTATATGGGCTTGAAAACTTGTTCATATTGAACATTTTCATATCCTTTACGGTTTCCGGTCGGTATGCATACATTCTATTGTACATTATTTAATGCCCTAGTGTTTCAAGTAAATACGCATATCAAAAGTGCTTGTATGGATCAATTCAATTCCTATACCTATACATGGTTTGGCTGAACCGGTTCAATCACTTTGGTCGGTTTACGACTCTACCATATGAATCGGGCTGTCATTTTTCTTTCTTTCCAGCCAGAGAATGCACAAAGTCAAAGATGGCTTGTAACTCGTAACTAACTCGGATCTAAAAAGTCAGACACAACAATGAGTTGGCCAACCAGGCAGGATTTGGTTTGAAAAACTTTACCCGCATTTTTAATGATTTAGACCAAGAATAATGAAGACTTCCATGGCAGAGCCATGAGGCCCATGGCTTATTTGGGTTTGTTGTGCTAAGCTTTAAACAAGGGATGTATGTTGACTAAAATGAAATATTGGCAATGTGAATGTTCAAAGGAGCTATATTTGCATATTTTTAGGGACAGCTGCTGCATTCAAATGGGCATGGGGAAGAATAGGATAGTGATTTGGACCACATGGGATTGAGAAGTATAGCAGCAGCTGGTTCATCAACGGTTGCATGTGAATCCATCATCCATAAATATTGCTCTCATAATTCATGTGTTTTTCTTGCCTTGAATGATAGTAACTGTTATGGAAGGACAACTATGAACATTATGTTCCAAATTGTCTGCCTTCATACGATTCCATTACATATAGAAGTAGTTGTATTGCAAACACTTGGTAGTTGGCAGTACGGAGAAAGATATTGTACTTTCGTTTTTCATTTTCTTTAAGATGTTTTTATTCAATATATATTTCTAATATAAATATATGAAAAAAACTTAATTTTTTTTAATATACTTGTGTTATAGTCCAAATAACCTGGATGGTGAGTGGTTGAAGAAATGAGTAAACGGTAGGGTAGCTGCCTAGCTGGTTGTAATGGTCTTAGTTCCATCAATTTCCTCAACCATTTATATTCAAAGCAACATGATGAGTTTTTTTTTTATATAAAAAAATTGTCTATTTTTAAATCCCCGTGATCTTATTTTTCACATTTCACCAACATTATAAATCCCTGGTAGGCTGACGATTCTCAACGTGCCCACTTCACTTCACCAAGTAGGTGAGGTGATTTTTTCTTCCACGGGCTAAATAAATCAAACTTTAACAAATTAGACTACATTATATTTATAATTTCCCTTATATAGAGGGAGCTTTTAGATCTAGTGTTGTGTAAATTTGTTAGGTGATTTTTGAAATTTGTCACCTTACTTTATTTTGAATGGTGATTGTCAACTATACTTTGAGAATACGGGTAAATTTGTTACTAGTTTATGTGATAAAATATTGTCATAAAACAATTAACAAGAGTTGAGTGCAATGGTAAAACACATTCTTTTCTCAGTAAAAAAAATTCAGATTTAAATTTTGAAAACGATATTATCAGAATGAACGATATTATTATAATGAATAACTATGAATCTCAAACATAAACCACAAATGAACATGTACTATTCAAAAAAAATAGGATCATTATCACATACACGGGCGATGGAATTTTTTTGTTTCTACAAGCGTCTTAATTTTAGGGTTTAGGGGTTTTAGTGTAGGGGTTTACAATTTAGGGTTCGTGGTTAGAATTTAAAATTTAGGGTAATATTGTTAGGGATTTAGGTTTAATTTATAAACCCTAACTTTTAACCCTAAATCTAAAATGCTATCAACAACCCTAAATTTAAAACTACTACACTTAAACCCCTAAACAGAATTCCTAACCCTTAAAACTAAGGCGCTTATGTAAACAATATTTTTACAAACGCTTGTACATGGAATAATTACCCAAAAAATATTGCCATTAAACTATACTTTTTTAACTCAATATTCAAAAACTAATCAGTGTATTAAAAAAATTGTATAGACAGATTTCGTATCTTGACACCCACTGTTATCGAAGTTCTTATATATCAACTACTTGAAACTTGACACTAATGTGTTTTAGTGTTAAAACTATATTTGATTTTAATATAACAATGTCTATTTTATAAAAAAAAATAAAACTTTAAATATTCAATTTACTCACTAAATTAACAGGCATTTGAACTTAAATTTTTCCTAATTCAAAAGTAAATTCCCCAAATATTTTCTAAGTGTTTTGGTACTCAAAATAGCCAACTTGGTACAAGAGTACCAATACGACCTATGTCGCGTATCGGTATGATTTTTTCGCTACTGAAAAACTGTTTTAAGCTTAATGGCTATAGGGTACCGATACGGCCTCAGGCATATCGATACGTTATTTTGAAAATGAAAAACCAAATTGCAATTAAATATTGGTACGACATTTAGTACCGATACTGGGTTTAAAGATTTTGTAAATCTTTGCATTTATTTTTTCGACCGTTGCCTTGTTAGTTTATTGGAACCATAATTTTTAAAAAATGGTTATGCGTACCGATACCCTCTTGGGCGTATCAATATGAACTTTTAACCAAAACTTCCAAGGATTTCAGTGAGCAAAATCGGTATCGATACGGTACGGAAAGTACCAATACCCTTTGTAAAAATTCACTCCGTACCGATATGCCTCGTCGCGTACCGGTACCCTTTTGTTGCAACGACTCTTTTTTCTTATGGAAGGTACCAATACGAGTGCTCGAGTACCGATACCTAGTGTTGGCAGACAACATTTATTGCGGGAAAAATACTGCCTAACGGCTATAATCAATATCTCAACTACCCAAACAACTAAAAATCAATGAGGGTATAAAATCAAGTCTCCAAAGTTTCTTCAACAACTATTCATTAAGTCAAAAACATTCAAGCACACATCCAATATCTTTCAGCCTTTTATTGTCAAATCTTGTAAACCCACTTGAGTGATTTCAATTGTAATATTTTTATTCAAGTATTGAGGTTGAGTGAATCTTAATTGTGCAATTTTTTTTTGCCTTTGTGAGGTTTTCTTAGTTTGCTAAGTTTGTAATTTTCTTTTTGAGTGTTCTTTAAGGTTTTGAAGTATAAACGTTAAGAGAGTTGTAAGGTTATCTCTTTGAGCCTCAAAAGGAAAGCAAATCTAGTGGATTTGAGAAATTCTTAGTGTAGATAGCTAAGGTAGTGGATGTAAACCATATTGAGAAGGTTGAACTACTCTAAATTCTTGTCTATTTTTCTTTTGCTTCCACAAATTTTTAATTGCTAATTTACCCTCTCTTAGCCATTTGCAATTGATTGTTCAGCCCAACATTTAGTATCATGTATTTTGTTTCTATTCATTTTAGTATCATTTTTAAAGTACATCCTGTAAAATTCATTTAATTTTACATCTCTTTTAAACCGTTAGATGAAAGTGAATGGATGACTGAGATTATTCTTTTTTTTTCTTTCATAAAATGTTCTCCATTTCCTACATTTAATCACATCCATCTATTTATCTTCATCTAATAACTCAAAAAAATATAAAACTTAAGAATTTTATATAATGTAAAAGGATCATATTTTTCTATGTCTATCTATACACTATGAGCTCTTTCATGGGATCTTTTTACGCTCTTAAAATTTTCTTCCATTAAAGAAACACCATAAAAGAAATTATAGTCATTTTTTTGTTATATTATATATTGCCAGCCAAATATTTTAATTTTACAAAGTATCTAATTTTTTTTAACCAAATACAAAGTGTCTAAATAAATTCATATATTTTCTTTCTTTATTTCTTATATATATATAGATATATTAAATATATTTTTCTATATTTATAATAACAAAGAAGCTATTATTGTGATAAATTCAACGTTTAGATTATTAAAAAATTGATTATACAAAAATCATGAATGTATGTAAAATTATTTTAATTTTGTATAAATATTTATAAAGGGTTCGCTCATATTAGTGTAACACTAAAATAATGTTATGCACTACCGTAATTATATATATATATATATATATATATATATATATATATATATATATATATATATATATATATATAGTTTTCATCCATTACAAAAAGGACCTAACCACATTGAATAAGACAACCCCTCTCAAGGTATCATATGCTACAATATGATTATATAATTTAAACAAATAAAATAAAAATAAAGGAGAAAAAATATGATTATAAAATCATAAACATACCACTCATATTGTTTTGAATTCTTTCTTAAGCCCCCCACTTTTGTACATGTGAATTTCCATGTCCCTTCCTTTGTTCCCTCTATTTTTTCATAATTGAAAAAAACTTTAGGCTTAACTAATCCATCTCTTTTGTTAATCAAAATAAAAGGTTTAAATAGGCATTTGGTACATGAGCTATGCATATTCTCTCAAGTTAGTACTTAAAGATTTTGTGTTCCCAAGTTGGTGTGTTAACTAGAAACTTTCTCCCAATTTGGCATCTACAGATTTTTTACTTTCAACACAGTAGCCGAACTTTAATTCCACACACTATTTTGACACTTTTATTAACAACTTTAGTCCCTAAAACTTATACATTCTATCAATTTGATCTTAATTCTAAATAATTCAATATTTTTTTATCAACAAATTCAATAAATTTAATCACTTCATATTTAAATTTTTTATCAATTGTTATTTTTTGCGATGTTGTTAAACCAAGTGAGCATATGAGACTAAAGAAACAATTAGATAAATGTATTCTACCATAAAGCAAACAAGTTAGTATTAAAATTTTTATTATACTATAAAAGTAATATAACACTTTGAGAGAAAAAATGAGTAAATTGATAGAACTTTCAAATATAGATGGCTAAATTTATTGAATTGTTTTAAATTAGGACCAACTTGATAGAATATATAAGTTTTGATACTAACTTGACATAAGATATTTAGCTTAGGTACAAACTTAAGGGCGAAAGCTCTTTAAGTATCAACTTGACTTAAGGGCGAAAACTCTTTAAGTATCAACTTAAGAAAAATATCTAATCTGTATATTAGTTAGAGAATAAAAAATCTTTAAATATCAATTTCTAAAAAATATATAATTTAAGTAACAAATGTATATTTAAACCAAAATAAAAATTAATATATAATACACAGACGCGTTAACAAAAGAGCTTGTAAAACGTTGCTAATCAAAGTCATCAGCACAAATAATAAAATATTTTGTGCTGACAAATCATTAGCCAAAATAACATCATAATAATAATAATAATAATAATAATAATAAGAGTAAAAAAACAATTGGATTGTTTGAATTTGAACGAGTCCAACACGGAAAGGGTTTCTTTGTGAAAAAAGGTCGGACAAAATAACGCGTTGTCTGCCTTTTCACCGAACTTTACGGTTTGTTCTTTTCATCATAGATATTACCTTGTCTTCAATCTCCGTGAATGTATGGTCTTATATAGTCGCAAAAGGATTTTTTTAATACGAGTACGTTAATTTTATTAGAAAAAAATTAAAAATAAAATAAAAGTTTATAATTTAAGTAAATAAATATGATTTAAATATATTTTTAATAATATGAAAATTAACGTCTTTAGATTATGAACAAGATCTAACCTATAAAAGATAAAAACTCTAACTCATAGCTTTGAAATAAAATAGATATAAACATCACTAAAATTCGACGATGAAAGGTAAAAAATCAACAACCAACAACATTAAAAAAATACATATTATAATAATAAGGCACGTTGACAACACAGTCATTACCACGACTCAATCACGAACAAGAGCGATGACTGTGAGTTTGTATCCAAATCCAGTTCGAGGGTTCAAAATAGAAAGATCAATTGGATAATCAAAAGAGGGACATCTTGATCAGTCGTGGCAATGTCAAATTCAACCATGATAAAAAAATTACATGAAAAAACGAAATGCCAAATGACTGATTAAGAGAAAAAAATGTGCCAAAAGACAAATGATACATACCGAAAAGTAGAAAAAATCGTGTTATAAAAACATAATTATTGAATTCAAAGAATAAAAAATAAAAAACAAAACAAACAAATAAAAGAAAAAAAAATTACCTGCCATCGGCAATCAATACTAAAATTAATGCCACCACCGATAATATAAAATCGAAAAGAATGAAGATTTGAGCAGAAGGAAAAAGGGATGCGCTAGGGTTATATTTGTTTTTTTTCCGTCACCACATAGTTTCCGAAAATACCATTTATATTTCATGATTATTTTTTAATGCATGTATAAAAATATTGTTTCTACTTATAATCAATTTTTCAGATACATGCCTCCAAACTATTTTTATTCAACATATCTTCCGATTTATATTTTTTGACAATTTTTAATTTTAATTATAATCTTATTTAAAAAAAGGAAGGAAACTTTAGGAAAAAAAAAAGAGTACTCTTAATAAGTTTAGAACTCATGACCTAAGAAAATACGAGGGAACAAAAATGACTAGCTTAACCAACCAACCAAATATACTTACTCATCTTTCGACTTATATCTAAATCTATGTTTTATTGATGTTATTATATGACAATTAAAATATAGGACAATCGTCAAAAGAAAACTCAAACTACTCGATTAATTTACCGTAAGACAAGTGAAGGATGTGAGCTACTCACATCAAGTATTAAAAAAACTTAACTTTTTTTTTAAATAATAATTCTCTTCAAAAAAATCTCTTCCTAATTTTATGGATTATCCACCCACATTAATCAAGATAAATCGTCATAAAATATTATCCAACATTTTTGCCCAACACCCATAACGAACTTGCTGGTTAAAAATCTAAAAGTTTAGTGTTATGTTTATTTAGATTGTACTTAAGTAAATGATGCACTACGATTTGTTGCCCCCCCCCCCCTAATTATTATGGCTTTGACGCATTGTCCATGATGTTCTAATTATTGTCAAATAAATCTGCCAATTCAAATATGAAAGGGAGGAGAAATTATATCATGAGTTATTCTCGTCACGTCATTTATAGGATCAACTAATAAAAATCACCTATCTTATTATTTTTTTCATATCATATTTTTACAAAGTGAATCTTCATTTGGTAAAAACTGTTTTTAAAATTGATTTACAGTAAATATGAGTGAAGGTTCACTTGGTAAACAAAATATGACATAGAAAAAATTAATAAGTTGAGTGATTTTTATTGATTGGTCGATAGATAACGTGGCAGGAATGCCCATGATATAATTTCTCGAAAGGAAGCTAGACAATGAGTAAAATTCGGTTAAAATCGAATTCCATTCATAAACCCTAATTTATTACTAACATTTACAAGGATATTCCTTAATTTTTCAACTCGGCTGAGCCGGTTCTGATCGAAGTAATTAACTTAAGTCGGTTTGGTTACATAATTTGAATATTTAATCCCTTCTTTTATTTTTGGATATTTTGAATCAGAAAATATGTGAAAAAATGGATATTCGGATTGGATGTGGATTGTTTAAATCGGATTATCCAAAAATTAATAAAAATAAACTTTTACGACTGGGTTTATTTGTCATCTTGGTCATTCCTCATTTGATTGTAGTATAATTTCGTATAATTACTTATTATTTTGACTCTTTTAAATTCTATTTTACCCAATTTGATCTATCAACTTTTTTATTTTTATTTTTGTCATTTATTTATTGCATTGTATATTTATTATTATATTTTTATTTTATTACTATAAAAACCAAAATTAATTTTTTGTACGTAGTATATTTTTATTATTATCATTTTCATTAACACACGTATATATAATTTATTATTTTTTTACTATTACTATTATTTATTAGAGTTAACCGCACATCACGTCTTCAAACTATGATTCTTATTTTAAATTAATTCCTAAACTTTTGAATATTTAAATTTCATCCTTAAACTATGACTTTCTTACTAAATTAGTCCGCAAAATTTTGAATGTTCCATTTTCATCCCCAAACTATGACCCTCATTCTAAATTGATCCTCAAACTTTTTGAATATTTCAATTTCATCCTCAAATTATCGTTTATATCACATCATATTATTATATAATACACATAAGTGATTCATGACAATTAACGGTTTTATTAACACAAGATATGGTTCACATATACTGATAATTTGAGGATGAAATTAGAACATTCAAAAAGTTTGAGGACCAATTTAGAATGAAAGTCATAGTTTTAGGGTGAAACTAAAATACTTAAAATTTTGGGGAATAATTTAGAATAAATGTCATAGTTTGAGGATGAAATTAGAATATTTAAAAGATTAGAGACTAATTTAGAACGAGTATCATAGTTTGAGGACATGTGGTGCAATTAACTCTATTTATTATTACTATTTGTTTTATTTAGTTTTTTCGGATCGAATATGGATTGTTATTTCATTAATTTGAAAACTTGAGTATCCAAATTTTTATGATCGTATTGATTTGATATTCAAACATGTACACCCTTTCATAATATAAACCCATGATCAAGTCTTGAATTAAGTAATGAATAGTTTTGAATTATGAATCATATCCGATTTGTAAGAGTCAATTCGATTTTCTACAGCAATGATAACACCAACAACATGTATTTGAATACAGCGAATCACAGTATCTATTGAAACTTGAGTATTCATGGGGGAGGAAGTTCTAAATTCAAAAAAGCAAATGAAGATGGAGAAGGAATAGTCATTTTCTGTGCGCCCAACACTCTTTGCCTTCAGTCTTTTACCCAATTGATCGTATTTATTAATAATAGTACTACCATTCCATAAAAGATTAAGATAAAAAATATCATCGAGGGTTGATGCAAGTGATAAACAGTTTGGTATCATTTAAGTAAATTTTGAGTTTAAAATTTTATTTATATAGTAAATTTTTATTAAAAAATTTACCTATCAAAACTAAATATACGATACAAATTAGTCCGAATTAGTCTTGAAACCGGGGGCAACAAAAAAAAACCCTTCTTTTTTTCCTTCTTCCACTGCCCTTTCTCTCTGCATTCTTTCTTCTATTGCTGCTCCTAAGTAATCATGACTCCTTGTGCCATCATTACTATCAAAAGCCACTCCCTCTCTTTCTTTTCTTTTTCTTTTTCATTTTTTGTTTTCAGATTCAAACACAATTTCCCAGCTATATAACGCTTGTGTTTTCACCCTAGTTGCTGCACACCACCTCTCTCTTTTATCTATGTTTTTTTAGATCTTGAAACATGTGGGTTAACTCTTCTGGACGTGTTTCCAAGCGACGACATAGTGTTCGTGTTCGAAGACTCGACAGGTTAATTAAGGTTTCCTTGTGTTTTCGTTGTTTTTGTTTGTGTCACCGTCTGGGTTTGTAACAAGGATGATACAGGTTGAGAAGATTAAGGAAGGGAGCGGTGAGAAAGAAGATGGCGGTGGGCATGAAAACAGATATGCGAATGAAGAACTTGAAGCTGTACGTGGAGAATCAAATCATCGGAGAAGAAAACGAGAGGCTGAGAAACAAAGCTCTTCTCCTTCACCGGGAGAATCAAACACTATTGGCTCAGCTACAAAAGAAGTTCTCTAATACCCAGAATCACTTCTCAGAACCATGAGAGGACTAGTTATTGGTTAAGGGGGGAGGTGTTTATCTTTGATTTTGGAGTTTTTATGGGTATATTAATTGTATCAAGGTTGGGATAGCAGCTGCATGCATGTTATTTTTACATCTTTAATTTGTTGAGCACTCTTGAATGAATAAATGATGGATATTTTCATACATGTGGAGATTTATTTGATTCGTTTATTCTAAGAATAAATGAATGAATATTTTTACATCTTTAACTGTCCCATAAAAGATATTGGCGGTAAATTTACATGCCAAGGCACGAGTATTGTGTTCAATGAATGAACTTTTTGACAGAAGGACTGTTGAAAAGTTGTGACAATTCTAAAAAGAGATGAGACCAATTTAATTTTAAAGACACAATAATATTTTAAATTAAGTGAGAGAGAAAATAATCTTTTTAATATTTTAGACTTAGTATCATTAAAATGAGTCCAATCTTTAAAAGTTTCTAGAAGACTTTTTAATTTTAGTCGCTAATAAAATTTATCTTAATGGTTGGATGTGAATATATGATATAGTTTTTATAGATATGAATTTTGTGGTTGACGACTTTTAATTTGATCGTTGAATGTAAAGAGACTCAACTATAAATAAAAACACATCCCACCTCATTTAAAACATCATTCCTTTGATGAATACAATCTAAGTATCCACGCGAAAACTCTCATATCTTATCTTTTGTTTTGTTTTCACTCTTTTAAATTTTTGCTAAAGAGTTTCTTGTTTCATAATTATTGTTTTTTGGATTGAGTTAATCGGTTGTCTCAAACTACACCGTTTAAGATCATAATAATTGTTAGTTAAAAATTTTGCCAAAAACTAAAAATCATAAGAATTATAAAAGATGATCAACGTTAAATTTCAGTACAATTAAAAATCAGTCTTGAATGCCAAAATAGTACATTAAACTCATTAGAAGAAATATTCTCCTCTTTATTCCTCACAAAATCAACATATTATCATTCACATAAGTTAATCAACTCTTCATTATAAAAGATCTTTGCCCATATCAAAATCAGTATAAAAATTTTGTAAAGAAAATTAAATTTAAACCCTCAAACATGCACTACACCAAAACAGGTTTTTGACTGCGTTAGCGGCGTTTTTAAGCGCAGCTATAAACATTCGAGGCGCTTTTTCAAGCGCTGCGAGAGCGTCGCAATTGTTAGCGGCGTTTGTGAACAAAAAATGCTACAAAAGGTCGATATTTATAGTAGCGTTTGATATTTAAAATGTCAGTATATGTTTTGGAATATAACGGTGTTTTTTGTAAGACGCCGCTAATACCTTGTTTTAATGGTTTTTTTCCCAAAACGCCGCTATATGTTAGTGACTTTTAGTGGCGCTTTTGATACCAAACGCCGCAATAGCCTAACTTTTAGTGGCGTTTTGTTTTTCAAACGCCTCTAATCTTGATTGTAATGGAAATACAATTATAATAAAAATTAATTTTTTCTTGTTTCTATTTCGTCAAAAAATATAAATTACAGATACAAAATATTTGTTAAACAAAATATTTATTTCATTACAAAAAGTACAATTTGTCGCAATTTAATCCCCTCTACATATTTCGTTCTTAAGCCTCTCTTCCCCGATCCACTACTTTTAGTGGCGCTTTCTCCGCCGGCGCTGGAGGTGACGGCGGTTAGTATTTCAATTGTTTCCTTTAATTGCTTTCACACACAATATACAGAGGAACTGATTTAATGTTGATGATCATGTTTTACGGTGCTCTTTTTTTTCTACAGTGCCGGGAAGAGTTCGTGTAGCCGTTAGATTAAGGCTGCGAAATGCGGAAGAGTCGATTGCCGATGCAGATTTTGCCGATTGTGTTGAGCTACAGCCAGAGGTAAAAGATAAAAGCTCTGAATCTGATTTTTTTGTTCTCACTGGGGATGGCTAGTAGTTTTTACATTTAATCGTTTGATTTATGAATTTTGTTTTTCTGTAGATTAAGAGGCTTAAACTTAGGAAGAACAATTGGGAATCAGAAACATACGAGTTCGATGAAGTGTTTACGGAATTTGCCTCTCAAAAACGTGTCTACGAAGTTGTTGCTAAGCCTGTTGTGGAGGTCTGTTTCATTTCAAATGTTTTCTTAAGTTTACGGTACAATGTCATTAAATTATGCGCCTTTAGTGCCTATTATGTTTTCCCTAACTCATTTAATTTTTGAAATGAGCAAAAAGTGCTTTTACGGATATAACTTATTTAATCTTACAAGACAATGTATCGATGTTGCTTTGGTTTCTGGGTTTCTGCAGAGTGTTCTGGATGGTTATAATGGTACAGTTATGGCTTATGGCCAGACTGGAACTGGCAAAACTTTTACTCTTGGACGATTGGGTGAGGAAGATACTTCTGCTCGAGGAATAATGGTCATCTCAATGCAGGAGATTTTAGCTAATATTTCTCCAGAAATAGATTCCGTCTCTGTTTCTTATCTGCAGGTTGTTAGACTCTTGAATTTTATTCTATAATTGCTGGATGCCTCGATTCTGCTATTTAATTGAATGTAATTTCTTTGATGGCATCATGTATGTTTAATGGTGGTATTTTGTTTAGAATGCTTCTTGGATATTTAAGTTTTCTCTTTTCCCCTTAAGTTTATGTGCCGTCTGATTTTATTAAACTTTAAGTTTCTTTTCTTGTTGAGTTTCTGCATTCTTGGTAGAAAATTTTACTAGTATTTTCAACGTTTCCTTGTATATTTACATGGAGACCATCCAGGATCTCCTTGATCCAGCTAATGACAATATTTCCATTGTGGAAGATCCCAGAACTGGAGATGTTTCATTGCCGGGGGCAACTCATGTAGAAATCAGGGATGATCAGAGTTTTCTGGAGCTATTGAAGTTAGGGGAAGCTCATCGAATTGCTGCAAATACAAAGTTGAATACCGAATCTTCTCGCAGTCATGCTATTTTGATGGTGACCAATTTTTCACTTCTGCTTCCCATTTTATGCTCCAAATTTTTGTTAGCTACCTGTAGTTGTTTATGCTGTTGTCCTTTGTTGTGAAATATTATATATTCAGCTATGTTAATGCAGGTACATATTAAGAAGTCAGTCTTAGGAGAAGAAGTTTCCATTCCAAGTGAAACAGACAAGTCTTCTCACTTTGTCAAACCTCCAAAGCCTCTTGTCCGGAAAAGCAAACTGGTTTTGGTAGATTTGGCAGGCTCAGAGCGTGTCCAAAAGTGACATTTTTCGACCTCCAGGGTCATGCCAATTGCATTCTGCATATTGGGGAACATTTTCTTTTTTCACCACCTAAAAAATTGTTTAGCATTGATCATAGGTATTGGGCAACTAAATTTTTATTTCCCATACTACCTATATAGAGCTGTATGCTTTCTCGAGAGCTGGTGCTGGCTTTACTTGTGAGTTCAATCCCGAAGGTAGATGATGAGTTCTGTTCATTTCGTTTTTGGCAGGAAGTGAGGGTCACATGTTGGAGGAAGCTAAGTCTATTAATCTGTCACTAAGTGCTTTGGGAAAGTGTATTAATGCTTTAGCTGAGAATAGTGCTCATGTGCCCATTCGTGATTCAAAACTTACGAGGCTGCTCAGAGATTCATTTGGAGGTAAGTTATCTT
This sequence comes from Hibiscus mutabilis, assembly GCA_019671005.1. NCBI lineage: Eukaryota > Viridiplantae > Streptophyta > Magnoliopsida > Malvales > Malvaceae > Hibiscus > Hibiscus mutabilis. Next base: position 55,529,276 of record CM033726.1, read on the forward strand.
TTATGTCATTTAAGTGAACATGTACTTGGGCTTAATTTTAACCTAACTAAAAGCTTTTTTTGGGGAAGATGTTTATAATCTGTTATTTTTATTTTTAATGTATTTCTTCTGGATTTTTATATCTAGCAAGTTGTATGTTTTTCAGAGTTATTATGGGGTCGGTTCTTTGTATTGCAGGCACTGCCCGAACCTCACTAATTGTAACCATTGGCCCCTCCCCACGACATCGGGGAGAGACTGCAAGTACGATATTGTTTGGCCAAAGGGTGAGTTCTTATATAAAAAAGCTCTCAAGCTATAATATGCCTTTCCTATATGTAATATCTGCTATTAAACAACTCACCAATTATAAAGTGAAGGCACTTGGCTTTTGTTCTTGTTCTACTATCCCAATTTCATTTTTCATTTCTTCATGTCTCGTGTAACATTGTTTCTAATATATCTAGAAGGAAGATGCTTTTTGCTAACTACGTTTCATTCAGGCAATGAAGGTGGAGAATATGTTGAAAATAAAGGAAGAGTTTGATTATAAAAGTTTGGCTAGAAGGCTTGAAATACAGCTGGACAAGCTAATTGCAGAAAATGAAAGGCAACAGAAATCTTTTGATGATGAAGTTGAAAGAATAAACTTAGAAGCCCAAAACCGTGTCTCTGAGGCTGAGAGAAATTTCACAGATGCCTTAGAGGTTAGTTATTCTCATAGGCGATTATTTAAGCTCATGGTTTTCTATTTTCAGTTATTATTGAACACATTAATTGACTGTGAGTATCGATGTTGAACATCTGGTGTGCTCCTTTTACAGAAAGAACGACTAAAGTGCCAGATGGAATATATGGAATCGGTTAAGATGCTGGAGGAAAAGATGATAGAAAATCAACGGAAGCATGGGTGTGATGGCTTCAAGAAGGATAAATGTAATGGAGAGGTACTTCACATTGAGAACCATATCTTTTTCGTGTTAAGTACATTATGTGACTTCATGGCTAGCCAGTTGGGACCCGTTTTTCTATGCATCATGGCATTATGCAGATTCTTTTCAATAACACCATTACTGTGCATATTTTCCTAACGTAACTGGTACATTTTTACTTGTGTTTAAGTTTCACTTTAAATATTAGTAGCATGTCCAATGTTGAGCCATGTCTTTTCTAATTTTCTGGTGTATGTAGCTTAAAGTTTCATCCATAAGTCAGATTTTTGTCTCATATTGTGTCTGATTATCTCTAAAAGAAATTATCACACAACTTTTGAAAGTTTTTTTTGTTTGCTGAGTTTATTGGAAAAGCGATTAAATGAGTTTACTTTATTCTGTCTTGTCAATATCTGAAATACATATTTATCTCTTGTTGTTGACTCATTTGGCCGGCATTCAATGTAGTGGTAAATGACTTTGTTTTTTATATTGGTGTACACATATTAGTTGCATGATATGGAAGTATAATGGTCTTTGCATCAACCATTACTACTTGTACATTGGATCTTGGGCCATCTAGTATTTGTCTTTCATTAACATATTTCGTCTTCATCATAATTTTAAGGGGCCTGGTTCCTCCATTGCCGAGGACATTGCTGAGGTGAAAAAACTGCTAGAGAAAGAAGCTCATATGAGAAAGGAAGCTGAAAAGGAGGTTAACAAACTTAGGAGTCAACTAGGGCAGTGCACAGATGCAGGGGTATACTTGTTATGCGAATAACACATTATATGAAGTTATGAACTTCTATTAATACTGGCTATATGAGGATTAATTCTGTGTTTTAGGCAGGTGTAGATGCTGAAATCTTAAAGCTCCAGATAGCTCTGGAGGATGAGGTTCTTCAAAAAAGGAAGCTTGAAGAAGAAATTGCAATACTATGAAGTCAGATGTTACAACTGACTTTTGAAGCTGACCAGGTATTTTATTCATAACCATTAAGCTTTCTTTTCTTGCCATTGTTGAATTCTCTTTCTTAATACAATTGACGCCCCAATATTTGTAATTCAAACTTGGAGAGTATTTGAGCTTTCCATGGCTGACATCTCTCATCAACGTTATGATCCATTATCTGGTTACAATGTCAAAAACTTGGATCTCATCAAAAAGAGCTCCCTGTACTAATGCAAATTTGCTGCTTATTTTGAACTTAGCTTAGGACTGAAGCATGCATCTGTTTGATGGTTTTTCCCTTCAAGTGCTAGAGTGAACTTTTTGGTGTATTTACTATTATCTGTAGACTTGGCATTCTTGTCCATCCGTGATATTCAAACTCAGCCATACATGTATGCTGATTTCTTTTTTTTTTACATATGTAGATGAGAAGGTGTCTATCAAGAGGTGGACCTGGAAATGCTTATACTGGTTTAGACTCTCCTATGTCTCAAGTTAGTGATAATGGACATAAGACACCAGTTTCTGCACTGTTTGACCAAGGTGATAAAATATGTTTCCCCCACCCATATTATCACGTAAAGGGTTTTTTGTCCATGAATATCTTATTGTTTTTTTTTTATCAATTTACCAGTTGGAGTGCTAAAGGTCTTGGATTTCCTCGAGTCAGAAGATGCAAATGTACGCATCCATGCTGTAAAGGTAGTGGCCAACCTAGCAGCTGAAGGTGAGCAAAAGATTTGGCTTCTCATTTCGTTACTTAAGGTGTCTTGTCTTTTGGAAAAAATGCTTGTAGACCTTGCGTGTTATTTGCTTATACTTGCTTTTGGGTAAAACTAATGAAATTTGTAAGCAATAAAATCAGCATCGGACCATTTTATGTACCTTGTTTGTTGCTTTAGCAACTTAAGTATTCTGCTTATGTTGTTTGGCCAAGCTAATTTCCCACCCCTTTTGGTCTGAAGAGGCTTCTTCTTTACCCATGTTATAAAAAGATAAATTGTTCAAAGAAATCCATTTATTGTAATGATGTACCGTTTTTATAATTATTTCCCTGGTTTTATGAGTAATGAGGGGCATTTTCCATTTTCTGTTCAGAAGCAAACCAGGAAAGGATTGTTGAAGCTGGTGGTCTTACTTCCTTGCTAATGCTTCTAAGAAGCTACGAGGATGAAACTGTTCGCAGAGTAGCAGCTGGTGCAATTGCAAATCTCGCAATGAACGGTAAAAATTAAGGTACACTATGTTTATCCAATTCTAGTTTAATCTAAAATATCCGTTTTAGGCATACCTATTTTATTTTATTTTTTAAAAATGTATTTTAAATTTAATATTTCATAATTTTAGATGTTCTTTTATTAAAATTTCAAAAATAAACAACTTAATATTTTTCAACATTTACGTGAAGGTAAAAATAAAAGTAAAATAATATATTTAAAAGGCACAAAACTTGTTGATTGTGCACATAATTTTATGAAGTCAAAACTTTATAAGTTGTGTTATATAAAAAGGGCTGAAATGAAAAAAATATTCTCAAAAGTTCAAGTTATTTTTAAAAGTTAAAAGGATAAAAAAAATATAATTTAATATGATATTTTGAACTAAACAATTTTTAAATTCAAAAGTGACAAATTTAATAGAACATGTAATTATATAATAACAGGCGGGGGATGAAGGCTGTTAATTGCTGGTCTAAAATGTGGTCATTATATATATGATTTGCTATCTCAGTTTCATTTCATGAGATAGTTACTAGAAAAAGGGAAGGGAAATGAGAAAAACAAAGGAAGATTAATATGCTACATAGACCATAGTAATAATTCTGGAGGTGTGTTGTACTTCAAGGAATCAGAGGATCAGGGCCGGTCCTGAGATATTAGACGCTCGGGATAAATAGAAAATTTAAGCCTTTAATAATAAGTGTTGGAAAAATTAAATTCCAAGAGTAGGTCTCTATTAATAAATTTTAAGAATACACCCATATTAACAAATATTTAAGAAATTGAATTTTAGGAAAAACTTCTAATAACAAATATTGGGAAATATTGAGAAAAATTTTGGCTCCCAATAAATAATATTGAAAAAATAATAATTTTAAGAGTAGGCTCATAATAACAAATATTTGAAAAAAAATGAGAGTATTGAAAATTTTGAACCTCAAATAACTAGTATTAAAAAAATTGAACCACAAATAACAAGTATTGAACAATTTAGACCCCTAATAATAAATATTGAAAAAAAAATTAAGAGTATGTCCTAATAACAAATATCAGGAAAAAATGAGCCTCTAAGAACAAGTGTTTTAAAAATTAGGCCTCAAATCCCTTCTAATAACAAATATTAAAAAATAAATTTTAAGAGTAAGCTCCTAATAACAAATATTGAGAAAAAATAAGACTCTAATAACAAGTATTGAAAAAATGAGCCACAAACAAGTATTGAAAAAATGAACCCTAATAACAAATATTAGAAAAAATTAAACTATATATAATAAGGGATTGTGGATTCTATTATTAAATATTTAAATATTAATGAACTATATATAATTATAAAATATAAATAGTGATCTCGAGTGGGCAATGGCCCTGGGCGAGCGCTCCTCCTGTCCACCCTTAGGGCCGACGCTGCAAAGGATCCATTGAATAACCTGAACTCCAATTTTCTCTGACCCCATTAGCTATACATACACACGAATCTTGTAAATAGGTTAGAAAAGCAGCTTTTCCTTCATATAATCAAAAGAAGAAAATTTTAGGGTTTATTTCATCACTATGAGAACCAACTAAAAGAGGGTTTGCATGCATATGCATGTACTGCTAAGGAAGATCAAAGAACTAAAATTAAAATAAACTAATTATAAAGAAATCATTTATTAGGTTCATGCAACTGATATTGATGAACTATGGAAAGAAAAGAAATCTGATAATTCAATGAGAAGATATACGAGAAATTATATCATAGGTCCGGCTCGTCACGTCATCTATGGTCTCAACCAATAAAAAATATTCATTTCATTAAATTTTTTTATGTCATCTTTTTACCAAGTGAATCTTCACTCAGATTTACTGTAAATTAAATTAAAAATCACTTTTTACCAATTGTAGATTTACTTGATAAAAAGATGACATGAAAAAATTTAATGAAATGAATATTTTTTATTGGTTGAGACCATAGATGACGTGGCGAGCCAGGCCTATGATATAATTTCTCGAAGATACACATATATGTATATAAAAGAAGAATAATGAATCAAGAACAAAAACAATCTCTTCTATTATAGGAAGTAGAAATCAAACATAAACTTACCTCCTCTAATGAACAATAATCTATCACTATATATGTCCCTCCAAAAAAACTAAACCCTAAACTATAACTCTAATTTCTAATAATAAACCCTAAACCCTATGACATAAACTCTAACCCTAAAATTTAAATTCATTTTTTAAAATGTTTGGAGCATGGATAAAAGTCAAGTAAAAGTTGGAAGATTCTATTCTTCTCTAAACGATATAGCCCATTGCATTATACATGTATCATGTCAGAGAGTTTTTTTCGGGAAAGAGGGAACTTTAACGCATGAGGATGAGATTCAGACCCAGTTGGTCCTGCTTGGATTGGCTTTTGTTATACAAGGAAATGGAAATGGTTGCCTCGGAAAGGAGTTTTCTTTCTTTATCTTGCAGAGCAGCGCACGTGTAACCGGACAGGCTGATTCCATAATGAAACCTGTAGCATTTCCAAAGCAAGAAAAAAGAACGTGTAGCGAAAAGACAGCAAAACCCTAAGCCACTGTAATGGGCAAAACTGAGAAAAGGCTACCTCTTTATAAAAGTACAAACTGGAAGAAAAAAACCCACACCAGGGAGAAATATTCCAGGGAATTTGTACATATCCTTCTTCAAATCAAAGCCATGATGATCAAACTTAACTTAAAACAACTATTTTATAAAAAAGAAGAGGAATGAACTAAAAAGAAGTGAAAAGTAGAAGAAAAACACGAAATGTTCTGTGTTTTTGTTAATAAGGGGGATGACCTGTGCCCCAGTAGGCCTCGGCTGGCATTTGGACGGAATTTAGAAGATTTGGTGACAATCCTTGAGCAAAAGATCCATTGGGATCTTGCAATAGTTGTTGTTGTTGAGTAGCCATGCTTCCCGGTGACTCTAAGGTTCCGCTTCCGGGAATCGGCGGATCCACCGGTTCTTCTTCTTCTTCCAATGGAAACCTTTCATACGCTGCATTACCAAAAGAAGCTGCCATAACCACCACCGGACCCGAAGCAACAAGTGGACCCACAGCGGTTCCCCCGACTACTTGACCTTGACCGCCGGCTAAGTATATGGCCAATCCCGAAGCAGCCGCCGGTGCAGGAGGTGGCAAAAACGACCCAGAAAGTGATAAAATTTCGAACCTTCCTTGTAAATTCACGACTGCACCGGGAGCTTCAGGTTGCCTCAGGGTTACATTCGTTACGGTTCCGGTCCCACTCAAAATGCAAACCCCTCTTTGTTTTCGCCTGGCGAAAGTCGATACACCCTCCATAATGTCACAGCCGGTGGCGATTTCCATGACGTGAGACCGGAGAGCATTGGCGCTGTCTCGGGTTATGATGATCGGTGGCTTAGGCTTGTTCTTGGAACCAGCAGGCCTCCCGCGTTGTCTTCTTGTGTTTTCGCCTTCGGACACGGCTAACTCTCTCCCTCCTCCCGTGTCGAGCGTGGTGGCGGTGGCTGTTTCTTCTCGATCTCGTTTCTGCCCACGGTTTTGCTCGCCCTCGGAATTCTGCTGCTGTTGGTGGTGGTGTTGGAACTGATGGAGCGGGTTTAGATGAAGATCTCCGGCGAGGAAAGGAGGGAGATGGCGGCCATGAGCTGTTATCGGGTCCATTACTGTGCTTTCCCTTCAAAGTTCAAACCTAATACCAACAACAATTACCTACAAGTACAAGAACCAACTAAATTCTGATAGATCAAAATTCAAAAGATAAAAAGGACTATAGGGTTCCTATTTTTGTTTGCTGTGTACTTTGAATAGTTGAAAATATCTACAGGTTTGAAGCATCTGCCACCAAATTTTAAGCTGAATCAACCCTATCCATCTTCTCTCCACTCTTTCATGTGAGTTGAGATTCAAGGAAGTGATCTGTTTGTCTTGTAAGAAGACGAGTTTTGGAAGGAAATAAGGAAGAGAAAGTAGCTAAAGAATGGTAGAGAGAGAGGTGGTTTATGGGTTTAGATCTGAGGCGTACTTGGATTGTTTTTGTGGTCCTGGGGGTATTGTTATTGGGTTAGGGTTAGATGACTGTGAACATACGATTGAGTCCTGTCAAAAAAATTAGATTAGTTAGATTAACGAATTTTATTTTATAATTTAAATTTTATTTGAAAATTTTTCGAGTTGAGCTGAGTTGTTCTAGTTTCTTTTTAAATTTTGTTGTAAACATTTAGTATAATGTTATTGTATTAATTGGTTTTAATTTAAACAACTTTATATAACAATATGCGATATACATGTATATTTCTTCATTTATTTTATATGTGATATACATATATCAAGTAAAGTTAAAGGGCTCGATTTGAACTTGAAAACCGATTCACTAATTACTAAAAGTTTTGAGTTATTCGGAGTTTTCATTTATAACTCAAATTTCATTTGAATTTTTTTGAGTCAAGTTAAAAAATTCACTTTTTCGAGTCGAACCTAATTTTATTCATCATAATCAAAGGCATGATAATTCAATTTGAGTGATTCGATTTCACCATGAAACCCCTAAAGTAAACTCATCTAACTTGAATAAAAATATTATAACCCAAAAGCATCTAACTTTGAAACCACTTGGTGTATCCATGTGTGTGGATGGGGTTTAGTCTTGGTAAAGACTAAAGAGTGCGTGAGGTGAGCATGTGGGGTATCTTCTCTATAATCTTTTGTGTGTTCCCCACCATGGGTCCCAACAGCCTACGTTGTCTCTCGTAAATGTGAGAATTCAAAGGCTGCATTATAAAGATTATAGTGTCCTATACACATTTAATAGTTCATGCCTTGCCAATGCCTGCTCTCCCCCATTTCAAACAAGAAATTGTCTACTTTTAGCCGATGATGATGACAAGACTCATAGGAAATAAAAGTAGAGAGAATGTTTACTTTGTCAATCCTATGTTATTGTTATGTATGGTCTCTTTCATGGGATGGGATTTGTTTGTTTCAACCTGCAATGTCTGAATATGATATAAAATGGTTTTTTTTTTTCAAAAGTGTGAAACAGAAACCAGGCGTTATTGTGGTTGGAAAATGACAGGAAGGAAGAAAAAACTGAAACAATGGGGAGGTAGCGTTACGAAATTTGGTTTCATGCTTGCTTTTGTTGGCTGTGGAGAGAATAAAAATGAAAGAGGAGTCAAGCCATCTATTTGACTAGCACTACTGACCTTTGTAACGCTATGATTGTTAATCTACGATTTTTGTATAATTATTACTGTTTTATTTATTAATCGGTTAATTCAGTTCGAATATCGTAGAGATTCATTATTTAACAAACATTCTAATCTAATTTATACTATTTATAATTTTAATATCTGAACTATTAAACTCATGACTAGTTATAAGGATAAAAATCTTTGCTCCTTTTCGGTGCTCGACATAAAAAAAAATTAAATTCTAATCTCTAACGTTAAATCTAAATCATAAAACCTAAAAAATATACCCTACCTCAAATTTCATAAACTCTAAGTCTATAATGCTAAACCCTAACCTAAAGTTTAAACATAAACCCTAAACCTTAATTTCTAGTGTGAGAGAATAAATAGGGGCACAAAAATTAAAAATTATTTGTCCTTTTCCAGTGCCCCTTCTATACCCAACACTAAAAATCAAATTCTAAGCTATATTCTTAAATTCTAAACCTTAAAAAATATAATATATCCTAAATTTTCTAAACTTTAATCTTAAATCCTAATCTAAATTTTTAGTATAAAACATAAAAGAGGGTACTAAAAAGGGACAGGATTTTTATTATAGCTATAAGTTGTGTTTGTTTTAACGGGAGATGTGATGGTGGAAGGGCAATTAATGGAGAGAGTGGGGATGGCATGGGAAATCGTAGTTGGACCTGCAGCATGGGAATAGGGTCAGGGCGTGTCTTAAGGGGGACTCTTGTTTCCAGGTTTCCAATTCATTGCACCCCAACTGCTAGAGACCATGTACAAGGAACTCTACACGGAGATTAAGAGCTGCAAGCTGCCTTGCTATTACATTACGGCTGAAACGAATATCTATCCATACAATAATTATGTTTATGTTAAATAAGTTGTAAATCGAACTGATGACCTAAAGAAATGTGAGAAAATATAGATGAACAGTTTGACCAACCGATCAAATATACTTGCTCAATAATATATGCTCTACCGAACCATTTATAAATCTAAAAAATGGCTTTATGTAGAAGAGGGATGGTGTTGGACTGCGGCTGAGTTCTCAAAGATAAAAGAGAAGAAAATGAAAGAGGGAGGGGCCGGCCGAAACAAACAATTAAAAGAATATGGATATAGGAATAGGATAGCAGTAACAAAAACCTTCGACCTATTTTGTATTTTTTTTTATGTCTCAACATTAAAAAACTAAACCTTATACTCTAGTTTTAGTTTTTAAATCATAAATTATAAATATTAAAAACTAAACCATATACCCTAAAACACAAATCTTAAACCCCAACTCTAAACATTAAATCCTATTTTTAGTGCGGAACATAAGATGAACGAATCTTGACATTGATATTTAAAAGAGCCGATTATAAAATTATAAAAAAAATTAATAGCTAATAAGATAATTTTTTAAAAAAAATTGGGAATACCATTACATATGTATAAAGGATTTAAAAAAAAAACATTCAGAGGTTAACATTTTTAAATGTGGAGGGACCCAAGGCTTCCACCGGCTGCTTCTAACAAGGTTCGTCCCTGAACAAAGACAAGAGCACAAAAAAGGAATAAAAGATTTATGTTGACCATAGCGTGAATGAGATATCATGAAACAAGACCAATGTTTTACAGATTCATTTTCTTAATTTATATTTAGTTTAAAAAAGTATAAGAAATTTAAGGAGAAAATAAACTAGAAAAGTTGTTGCACGAGGAGTTGTGCATGCCTGCGGCTAATGGGAAAAATAAGAGACTAGGTTTCTAGTAGTAGTCCGCCTAAATCCCATGAATCCATTTGATGCTTTGTGTCGGATTTTCAGTTGTCTCCTCTGCAACTGAGGTTAGGTTTCCAACACAAGCTGTCTGGTTGTATAATACAGATAAAAACCATCTATTAACTTGATTTTCTGAAACCCACTGTTTTCATAGTTTAATTAGGGTAAACTACACCATTAGTCACCGAACTATTATTTCTTTCTTATTTTGGCCACTAAACTATTTTTTTGGCAAAAGCGTCGTTAACGTTACATTTTTTCCATTTTGATCACCGGCTGTTAGGTTTCCGTTGAGTTTGAACCAAAATGGTGACATTGCATGGTATAATAACATTTTTATTTCCAAAACATATACATTTTTTTTTCCATTTTGGTCACCGGTTGTATCTGATTTTTCGAGTAAGCTGAAAAATGGAACAATGGTGGCAGGCTGCCACGTAGATTGGTGATAGACTTAGAGGTTTCATTTTGGGCTCAGTATATGAACATGGCTGGCAATTCTAAATCATTCATTGCTTCTGCAAAGCAAAAGGGTGTTGTTGAACAGGTTCATTTTCACTGTTTATTGATTCTTCTTTCATTCACTTGGTTTCTAGGTTTTTCCCATTTCACTTTGAATGTAACTTGTGGGTTATTCATCAATTGGAGTATTTTTTTTTTTGAGATGTCAAATTGTCTTACTTTACTTCACAGGCATTGCAGAATGTGGAATGGCCAGAACAGTTCCCCTTCAAGGACGAGGATTTCTAAAAGTTTGATGAGTAAATAATCCAAACTAAAATTTGCTGCTTAAATTAAACTATGTTGAATTAAACCAAACTATGATTAAACCACAAGTCGATTGAATTTGTTATTTCTCGTGGACTTAAGGGCTTCATTCCTCAATCATCCTATATTATACCGATTACATAGTCCAGTGGTTCAGTCTAGCATATACTACCATTTAACTGAAATTTCACACTTTGTTTCGATCATTATTCTCTCCGAGTTTTATCCTCAATGTCAAACGTATTGATCAATTTCAGATTTTTCATAGTTGTAAATCACCTTTTTATATGTTTCACATCACCAGATTCATTGTTCTGTGAAGCTCCACGCTTTGTTGCACATATTGATGATGCAGCCATCGCTGCAATTGCTAAGTACTATTAAGAGGTTTTCCCTCCCAGCAATACTCCAGGAGTAAGCATTTTTTATATGTGCAGCTGTTGGGTAAGACATTCTTAATGTTGACATCAACCAAGAAGATGGTTGTTTTGGAAGGGAAGTGAAAGTGAGAGGATCAAATTGTAAAAAAAGGTCAAAAAAAGTTAAACTTTAGAAAATAGGACGTAGTTGATCAAATATATATGATTTGAGACTAAAACTGTTATTATACTATATAATGTCATCATTTTTGTTCAAACTTAACGAAACTTAACGGGTGACGAAAATGGAAAAAATATGTAACGTTAGTGACTCTTTCGCTAAAAAAATAGTTTGGTGATCAAAATAAAAAAAATAATAGTTCGGTAACTACCGGTGTAGTTTATCCTTTAATTTAATATGTTAATTTTTCAATGAACTCAGTCCGTGACTTCACTTGCATCATTTACTCCATCCATCACAAACAAAATAAAAAATTTTATCCTGCTGAACCTAAAAAATTAGGAGTATTGTGGGGAATAATGCAAACTCAAATAATTAAAATTTGGGAGACGTTGGGATATATTTTAGGATCTACGATAAATTTTACAGTGCAGGTCGCCACCTGCAAATGGCGACTTGGGGGAAGACGCCATCTGCAGGTGGCGGCGACTTTACCCTAATTTTGTCTTGAATCGATAAGAAAAAATATTAAACTATTACAAGTCAAGGGGAAGTCGTCACCTGCAGATCACGTCTTCCCCCAAGTCGCCATCTGCAGGTGGCGACTTCACCTTGCACTGTAAAATTTGTCGTAGATTTCAAAATATTCTCAAAAGTACCCTATTTTCCTAAATATTCAATCCATTTGGATTATTTGTCCAAAGCTGTCAAGAAATTATTCGTATACAAACAATAATATATGTAATAGATGGAAAACATTAGAACCCAACAAGTGTCTCAATGAAAAAACGAATGATATTTATTTTAGAAGATACGAGATCATATAGTTTTGTCTACAAAATATATGTGCATTGTCAAAAAATTAAAATTATATATAAATAGATACCGCATTATAATCATCTTTAAACTATTAAAAAATTAAAAAACATTATAAAAAAAAGTTGCATCAACCTCGTAATAAAACAGTATTAAATAACTATTCTAAGAAATCATTTTTCTTATTTAATATTAGCTTCATGTCTGTGTATATAATCTTACCCAAGACATAGAAAAGAAAAGAAAAATCTTATCCAAGCAGTTGTGCTAAAAGGCATTTTCTTGATTTATCATCCTTTAATATTTGCCCACATCTATGTTACTTATCCCATGAACAGATATGCCATCACGTTTATTTTGTTTCTTTTAAGTTTTTTATTCTAATTTAATTTACAAAATAATACTTTAATTTGTTTTAGATTTAAATAAACCTACACATATCTGTAGACCAAGCTAATCAAATTTAAATCACCTAGGAAGAATAACTTACGGAGTGACATGTGTTTTGTTATATAGAACATATAGTTTGGTATCGCTTAAGCAAGTCTCGAGTTCGAGACGTTGTGTATGCAGAAAATCCCGTTGAGAGACTCACCCACCTAAGCTAGGTGTGCGATGCATGTCTGTCCAGATTAATCAGAGCGAAGCCCTGATAACCAGGAGGACAACTAAAAAAAATTATACTCTTAAATATTATGACAACAATAATATCAACTAAATAATTAAATTGAAAATGAAAAAAGTAAATAAATAAATAAAAAGGACATGGATGAATTTTATTAACTGAGACCATAGATGCGCTATGTGTCGGGCTCATCTAATAATTTTTCCTTAAGAAATAATAAACTAATTAAATCACGAAGTATACACTTGATAACAAAAGTAATAATTTTTTGACAAATCTTAAATCTAATCTTAATCCTACCTAGAGGAGAGGAAAAAAGAACGCTCTTAGTGGGTCTAGAACCATGACTTAAAAAAATATGTGAGAATAATAATGAGCAACTTGACCAACCGGCCAAATGTGCTTGCTCAATAACAAAAGTAATATTATGACAAATAAATTGTGTAAAATTTAATTTGTACGGAATCAAATTATATTTTTGATAAGAATAAATAAAATTAGATTGATGATTGGATGAAACGAGCGATTCGCTCTTATCCTCGTCTTCACGTTACTTTCGTCTATCTCATCAAATTTAGCCAAATCTTGTCTTCACTGAACAACTAACCAGATTGAAAACAACCTTAATATAAAAGAAAAACACTTGGTTCGCCATACAAAAGATTCCCCTTCTCGCTATGAAGCCAGCAAACTGAACATATGACCTAACTCATATTTTAACACTAGAAAATATGCATGTTTATAATAAGACAACTCTTATAACGTTGGACAATGTGTCCCATTCAGCACTCTCACGAATCATAAATTCATAATTCCTCCATCCAATTTCTCAAGACACTTAAAATTCGAATTCCTCCTTATCCTTAGGTTGGAATCTATTAATATATCTTATTACATTTTCAAACGGTTTTGATCGATGTATGTTGATAATAAAAGCAGGATGACAGTGGTTTTTGTTATAACCAAGGCATACCCAAAACACAATTGGTATGAAAACTAACCCAATATCTATTATGTCAAATCATCAAGAATAATAAAATACTAGATGCGGAAGCATACCTGAATTAATCGATAGAAAACCTTGAATCTTGATGTTGAAATCCCAAACCGATCTTTGGTATTGATCTTCCAAGAAGATAGATTATCTCTTGACGTAAAACTCTCTGGCAGGGAAAGAGAGAAAAACAAGTTAGCCTATTTCTTGGGACCACCACCTCTTTCTATAGATGATTATTAAATCAACTATTAAATATTTATAACTCTGCCCCTCATTGAATTATAAATATATCTTATGGTATCTACATTTTTATTTACATGACACTTTAATACATATGACACGCCTAACATAATTGGTCACTCGATTTCGTGTCATACTTTATAATAGCATCATACATTTTACATATGTGCCCACAATTGCGGGTTCTAATCCAACAATCTCTCACTTGGGCAATATATGTTTCCTGATAAATGCATAACCTTATGAGCTCAAAAATTTGCTATTATATAATAGGTATTCTATAACAATCTCGTCCATCAACTATATCCATATAGGATCAAAGCAGCCTTTGCCATATCAATCATGACTAGACCCATCAATGGTCACATATACAAATATAGTCAAATGACATAGATCAATCATGGATGCCTGGTATGAAAAATTACATGAAATGTGAACCGAACATGTCTATTTCTAACTGATCCTCCTAAACCTTAGTGGGATTAAACTTTACTGAATTCAGAGTGTGCATAAACCAAAAGAACTTTATTTCTACAGAAAATAATCTTAAATGACTTTAAACAAAAGTAACCGAAATTGTCTCTAAAACAAATGAGTATTTTTTTTAAAATTACACTCCTACTAAAACTGAAAATCTTTAAATAACATTACACCCACACGAGTAGTGTGCTCATGAAAGACCTAGGGTGATAATTTCTTAATAAGCGCACAATTATAGAGTTTGTACCAACATGCTCTGTAGACACACAATCACTCTGAATTTTCTTTAACGACTAGAAACTTAATATTTGTGTGATGTTCCTATTGTTTATAGAATAAATTAATGCATATTTATCGTCACAAAATAACTGAAGTGGTCTTTCTATTCAATCTATAATTAGCAGCTCATGTGACAAAATTCTTTTGTATCAATATTCTTTTAGAATTGAAGTCTGTAAACATGATGATCTCTAACTTATCAGAACTCCGATATGTGAGCATATAATTTTTATTCTCTAAAAATATCTCATAACCCTATTAGCTGCTATCCAGTGGTACATACTAAAATTACTTAAATATATGTCTAATATTCCAACAATGTACGCAATATTCTAACGCATACATACTTGAGCATAAATAAGATTCTCAATAGCTTGTATATATGGAATCTTTTGTATATATTTTTTATAATTTCAAGGTTACTTTTAGGGCATTGAGTAAGACGGAATTTGTCTTATTTAGTAATATGAGTATCACTTGGTTTACTCCCACTGAACTTGTAGTATATACAATTGTCAACCAAATTTATCTCAAAACCAAACAAGATAATCATTATGAAATTTGTAATATCATTAATGGGAGTTCTACTTAAGCTCGTAGATGAACTTCTTTAATTTACGTATCATTGATATTGTATCATAAGACACAACTCTATGATTGTACCATATAAATAGTTTCTTCAATGTCGCTATTGAAAAATAAGCTTAACATTCATCTAATGTAGCTTAAGATTAAAACGAGCAACAAGTGTAATAATTATCGTGAAAGAGTCTTTCAATGAAACTTGAGAGAAATTCTCTACAAAATCAATGTCTTCTTTTAGAGTATATCGTTTAGATACAAGACGTGTCTTATACTTATCCACAATATCATTTTCATCCCTATTAGTTTTAAATATCCATTTACAACCAATTGGTTTGCACCTTAAGGTAATGAGACAAGTTTTTAAACTTTATTGCCTTGCATAAAATTATATTCTTCTTGTATGACATCAATCCACTTTTGAGAGTAATAACTTTTTTTGTGGTCTGATAAGAAAATAATCGAGTCATTGTTATCCTTATTTTTTTTTGAAGAAATACAATATAATAATCTAAAATAGTATTTCTCATTTCTCTCGTGAACCTCTTTAATGACACTTGTTTTTGAGGTTGTTGAGTTTGTTCTTCTAAAATAATTGCATTATCTTGCATGAGAGTTGTTCAACAATGTTTTGTTGAGGTTCTTGATTCACTTGTTGATCAATAATATGTGTGAAAACCTAAAGATCGTCAAAAGTGATAGTAGGAATTAAATTATAGTACAATTCATCCTCAAAAGCAATGTATCTAACCTTATTTCTCTCTCCAAACTCAACATCCTACAAACTTATAGATCTCTCCTTAGATAATTTCTAATTGAGGGATCATAAAACTTACAGCCCATGGATCACTCAAAATAACCGAAGTATTTGCTTGCGTTTGAAGTTTAATTTCTTCAATTGTGCCCTAACTTATACAAAAGAATCAACACTTTGTAACTTATTGTTGTTTCTTTTGAGTAGGACCTTTAGCAACTTTATTATAATATTTTTCTTTTATTGCCCTTATTCTTAGAGACACTAACTAACTGGGCACTAACCAAATGAGTAGTTGTACACTTATAACGCTTCAACTTTTCTTCCTCTTTAACCCAATGAGAAATGAGCTCAGTTAGAGTCTACTTCTTCTTTTGACTGTTGTAACTATTTTTGAATTGGTTAAACTGTTTAGGAAGCGGTACCAATAGCATAAAAACAAATAATTGCTAGAAAGTCCGATCTTATGTGCCTTAAATTTTGAAGCAATGTTAAACATTTTCATAGTGTACTTGCTCACATTTCCTTGACCCTTATATTTCATAGAAGTCAAAGAAGGCATAAGTAATGCCATCTTAACCCTAATGTTTTGGGTAAAATATTTCTTAATTTCGTCAAGGAAACTCTTAGTATGAGTAATCTATTCAGATTTGTGCTCCTAAAAACTTATAAAATGTTATTTTTTATGATCATAAAACTCATCCGATTTGAACGACCTCACCTCAAATGTTGTTTTTTATGACCATAAAACCCATGCGATTTGAACGACCTCACCTCTCTAAAACCCATGCGATTTGAACGACCTCACCTCTCAAAAGACCTTTTATGGGTGCTTACCACAGTGAGAGATGTAAGTTGTTATTTCCTTGGTGCAAAGTCTATGCTCATACAACCACCAAATACTATATGCAAGTGTCTTTTATATTTCTTGAAATTAGTTTCACTAAACATGAGTGTAGAAAGTATATTAACAGATATTGTGATAGAAAAAATAAATTAACTAAATATAGAACAAAAATAAATAAGATAAAAACAAACTCACATAAATATTCATAAGTAAACAAATAAATTCAAAATAATGGCTAGTTCCCCTCAAGATACTAAACACAACATTAATATCAAGTCTTTGGACAATAATATTAACTGTAAGCGGTATTCTTGTTGCCGCAACCAAACATTGGCAATAAACTATGTCAAACAATAGATTAATCTTTGGACTAACGTATTGCTCACATAAATACCTTATAATTGTCACACATTTATCGCTACAGTTGTCGTTGTAATTCTGCCAAATATTAACTTTCTTTTGGATCAATTAATAAACACATGAATTACAAAAATCCATAATTATCTTAATATTTTAAAGGCAAAATTGAATACCAATTTTTTTATTATAAATTTAAAAGAAAAATTTATAAATCATTGAACTAAATGCAGTCAATTCTTAACTTTATAAATCACCAAAAAATGAATTCAAAACAATCAATAAACTAAATGTCCAAAAAACTTCGACATATTGCATAGCATAATAACTTAATACCAAATTCACATAATTGAATAGCGGTGAACATGACATCAAAGTACAACATGTCACTGTCTGTCGACTAATTGATTATAGAAATAATAAAAAAACCGACCCAGACCAAAATAAAATTAACGAAAAAATATAGGGACTAATCTGAATAAAAATGAAACATGGAAGCTAAGAGCGTTGTTGTCCCATTTTTTAATAGAAAGCGAAGTAGTTATTATTATTACCGAAATCTTAAGAAGCCATTCATATTAATAAATATCAATTAATGGCTAAATACCAGAACTTTATGAATTCATGAGAAATCAATTTTTATATATAATTCATAAAACCAAAACCTGAATGAATCGATAATTAGTGTCAAATATTGACTTATCGAACGAATGCAAAGTGCATAGCAATTCTATTAAATATGATACGAATTATATGGGAAATTCAATTGCACTAAACTATAGGATATTGATTGTCTTCCTAATACACAGAACCCTAAATAAACATAAAAAAATTGTAGCCGTAACAAGATTCAATCCCCGTCAATAAAACTTACTTAGAAAATTAAACAAAAAATATTGAACACAAACTGCACACTAAAAATAATAGGAAGAAAAAAAAAACAAACCGTAAATCTGAATCCAAATACCAAATTATTAATCTTAATCCAAATACCAAATCACAATATCAATACCATAAAATTAAGAACAAATCAGCCCGGAAAAAAATAATAGAAAATTTATTAGTTCTCAATGATTTAACACGATGAGGCTCTGATGCTACTTGTTAGAACCAAAACATGCCCCAAACATAATTGGTATGAAAACTAACCCATGATCTATCATATCAAATCATCAAGAATAATAAAATATTAGATGTGGAAGCGTACTTGAATTAATCGATAGAAAATCTTGAATCTTAAGAAGATAAATTATCTCTTAACGTAAAATTCTCTAAAGGGAAATGAGAGAAAAACAAATTAACCTATTTTTTGGGACCACTACCTCTTTATATAGTTGATTATTAAATCAACTATTAAATATTTATAACTCTGCCCCTCATTGAATTATAAATATATCTTACGGTATCTACACTTTTATTTTCATAACACTTTAATACCTATGACATGCCTAACATAATTGGTCACTTGATTTTGTGTCATACTTTATAATAGTATCATACATTTTACATATGTGTCCACAATTGCAGATTTTAATCCAACATAAGTCGTTCGTTTTTTTTATTTGAGCGGAGAGTTGTTGTTTGTGGTATATCAAAGGAAAGAATGAGAGAATAGATAAAAAAAAAAGTTGAACAAGAGTGTGAACAATAGTCTCAAGGTTCAAAAGTCGTTCTTTAATTTGTTCTTTGTGAGTAATCTATATGTCTTGACTGGTTGACGTCAATCCTAGGGTTGATAAGCAATAACGGGATACGGGTAGATATAACCGTCAAGTAGTAGAGTTAGTTGGTGGGTCAGGAGGACTTGACAACCATCATGCAAGGATTATAGTTAAACGGATGATACCCAAGACTTTTTAAACTCCATATATTTGACTTCTGTTTTTTAAAATTTATGAATCAGTCTTTAAATTTTTTTAATTTTTATTAGTTGTGCCCACTATGAGATTTTGAGATTTTATCTATGCTCACCCTTAAGAATTTTATGGATCCGCCACTAGTTGGGTTGCCTCCGGATGAACTTGTTGATTGTGGAGAACTTCTTAGACAGAAGTACAACAATACATTCATACAACTTGTTGGCAAGTGTCCAAATTAAGCAAGTACCAGCCTTTTATCTTGTGAAGATAAGAAATTCAAGACATGCTCTTCACTTAAGGGGGGGAAAGAATGAAACAAATGGGAAAAGCTTAGAAAACTGCTGGAAGCTTGGGTTTACTGACAGACATAAATTTTAAAACAAACCCCTCCCTTTTTTTAAACAAATCAAAACCCCGTCATTTTGTCCGAATTAACAAATGTAAAGCTAACACGCACGAAGAGTGTGGACCACTTCAACGGGAAGACATAAATAAAACTATGTGGTTTTCTTTCCGCCTCCATGTGAGGGACACCTGTTTGCTTCGAATCTACCATTGTGTTTCCATGTTCTTGCTCTCTTAAGAAGCCAAGGTGGCTCCAGATTGTTGCACCCATTTCTTTTCTCAGTTGGAAGGGCCAATCGGAAGCTTTGGTTTTGTTTTGTTTACTTAATTAATCCAATT
Source organism: Hibiscus mutabilis (assembly GCA_019671005.1). Taxonomy (NCBI): domain Eukaryota; kingdom Viridiplantae; phylum Streptophyta; class Magnoliopsida; order Malvales; family Malvaceae; genus Hibiscus; species Hibiscus mutabilis. The sequence continues at coordinate 55,549,161 of CM033726.1, forward strand.
CCCACATCAAGCAGTGGGAAATTTTTTTTTGAGACTAAAACAGCCGACCAAACTGAGGTTTCCATGTGATTGTTTTGGAATCATTATTGCCATCTCTTTCACCTGCTTCCATGACTTGTTCCGATTCAATCACCAGTGCTAATCGTTGCTTCAGTGTCAACACTTTCTTTCCCTGTGATTTTATAATCTATTTTAAATCTTCTATACCGTAGATAGATAACGACAAATATATAATCCCATAATTCTTTCAAAATAAATCTACGAACAAAAGATGAGAAATTTACTAATGTCGAACAATAAAATAAAGAGAATTATAACTTCGCATAATTTGTGGGTTATTCGAGTCTATATTTTAACCCTCTTTTAGAGTATCTATTTATAAGAATTTTATCCAAACTGAATTTTTTTTAAACAAAATATAATTCTAGAAATATAGATGTAAACGAACACTTCTGTTAAGACGTAAATCCACCGCAAATCCCATTATTTTGAGAAATTATATCATGGGTCATTTTCGCCACGTCATCTATGGGACCAACCAATAAAAATCACTCATTTTATTATTTTTGTCATATTTTTACCAAGTGAATTTTCACTTGGTAAAAACTATTTTTAAAATTGATTTACAGTAAATATGAGTGAAGATTCACTTAGTAAAAATATGACATGGAAAAAACTAATGAGATGGATAATTTTTATTGGTTGGTCCCATGAATGACGTGGCGGGAATAGCCTATGATATAATTTCTCCATTATTTTTCTTCAATTTTAAACCGAAGTATAATTATAGAAGCAATAAATTTGATTCTAAATCACCAAGAATAGTACTAGAAATAAACTCTTTTGTAGGCCCATTAAGTGGAATGGATTGCCCTACGATTTCCATCCGAGAAGGTTGGTTATTATGGAAGTAGATTCCCACACATATGGGAGTGGTGAACCTTCAGCAATAATATTTGAGTTTTGGTACATGGGAACTTGGAAAATGTAATTTTTAATATTAAGAAAATTAGGTTAACATCCACTTGTCTATGATTCTCAATTTCACACTAATAATTGTCCCCAAAGGACAATAGAACTATAACTTTGAGATGTTACTTTCTGTTGTGTCTAGTATTCTGAGATATTTATGAATTATCTTTTTTTTCCCATTGTGTTGGTGTTTGACCTGGATGATAAATAACAAATGAATATATTTTAACAAGAGCAAACTAAGGAAACAACATGATTGCGTTGTAACTTTAGGTTTAAATATACATTTTTGTATCCCAACTTAATCTCATGCTTCAGTTTGGTACCTAAATTTTTATCCAATTAAATACTTGAACAAAGCTTTTTGGCTTGTATTGTAATCTAAACTCGATTTTATGGTTCAAATAAGCTACTTAACGCACATGCCAATTTGGACCCAAAAAAAAGTCAAATTCGAGTATGATTGACACAAGAAACCAAATTTATGTACCTAATTGGACCAAATTAAGTTTAGGTATCTAATTGAAAAAAAGAAGCTAAAATACCAAACTGAATCTTCAAGTCAAATTTGGATACATGTATATTTACCCAATTTTAAATGGCCATTGCTAAAACACTGGGGGAGGGAGGAAAGAAAGGTACAGTGTAAGTGCATATAATTTGGAACAGCTTGGACAACGAAAATGATGGAAATTACGAGGCACCGACCTCATAATGTAAGGGTATATACACCATAAGTGATCTTCAATTTCTCGTATTTAATTTTAATAATTAAATTTCTTACAGAAAAATTGATGATCTGAAACTTTGTTAAGGAAAACCAAATCAAAACCAACTCTTAACACTCTTCATACGCTTGCACTATATTCGAGCTATACTATAACCTATACGAGAAAATAAAACTATGGAGTTGGGTCGGAGAGGTCGAGGCGGCGGGGGGAGGCCAGATCTATCATTATACACATAAACAACAGTCCAATTTCACCGGGACAAACATGATCGAAGCAGAACGGGACCGACTGAGGAGCTAAGCATATCGCTGAGAGCTACCTGCACCTCATTTGAACCATGCTCAGCACTTATCAAGCTCGAAATAAGAGGGAATAATTGAGGTAAGTTCTTCTCGAACAAGGTTTCTCCCAAGCTACAAATGGCCTGCATAGTCATCACAACGAGAGGTGCTCGGGCAGCCAGTTCTCTTCGTTTCCCAGAACCTAAAGGAATCACCCATTGTGTTTGTCCGTTGGTAGATGTTTCAGAAGCCTGTCCAGTGCATGTCGTTTCGATATAAAACTGCAATATCTCCCGGCAAAGATCCACGAGATGGGACTCTACTTCAGCCTCCTCATGACTTGGAGGCCTGTCCAATATCAGATTCTGCAGGAATGTAAGGCAAAACTGATACGACTCATTCTCAAGGCGCAATAGCGGCGGATCTTGTAGTTGGGTCATGGGACCAAACTCTTGAAGCTTGGAACGTAGTACGGTATTGTTGTTGATCCTGTGAGCATGGGACGCCACAGCATGCATTGCCTCGAAGAGGACTAAGATACTCTTAGCTGAAAGGTGAGTTCGATACATGTTGTAAATTTCCATCATTGCCTGTTAGAAAAATAAGAACATCAGAATGACACCCAAGAGTTAAAGCTAGTCCACTTTAAACATAAAATAAAACCATTATTTAGTTACATCTTAGTACAAACATAAAAAAAAAAAAGTAAAAAAGATCAATTAACGGCAACGCTTGATCATTTTAGAAATTTTCAATTTCAAAATAGGTCTTCAAACAAAATCGAGCCTTTGTTCCATAACTTTAACCATGCTAAACAGCTGTGTTAACTATCAACATTTCTAGAACTTGAAACACTAGGTAGGAGGGGACTAATTCCAGAAAATTAAGTTGGATGAACCATAATAGATCCAAGCCCATTGTCTAAGATTAAGGAAGCACCATTCCTAGTTGCACTACCGCTCTTTCCATAGCATGGACTTTTTGTGTATGCAAAGATAGTGAGCCTATCAGAGTAGAAATTATGCACAGATTCAAATCTTTTAAAACAGCTTTAGCACACTCATTCAAAAAGTTTGAAGAAACAAAAACTATCTATTTAGGTGCACAATGAAAAAATACTTGGTTTTCAAAAAGTACCACTGAAACTTAAATACTTTTGCACATTTTATTTTACTGGCCCCGTAACTGTAAGAGAACTTGTGCATAAGAGTCAAGAAGTCAAAGGTGTAAGCTTATGCTACAAATTCTTGAGCATTATATAGGGAGGGGTAAGACACCCTTTAAAAGTTTGAATCCTCCCTCGCCTAACCCTAAATTAACAACAAATTAAAAAATGAAGTTTATATCTCCGTTCCATTCTTTACTTTTTACGACATGAGGAAAGATTTCATTCAGTTTTTCAACATTCAGATGAAGTCTTACCTGAATCAATAGAAGCTGAACAGCAGCTCGGCACTTAGCATTGGATAAAAGATCATAAAGATGCTGTGTTCTCAAGCTCTCCGAATAACCATCAGATATGTCAGAACCAGCAGAAGCCTCGTTGCTTTGGCTGTTCGAAGCATGTCCAGTGCTTCCAACCATGCTATCCCCACTAACAATGAAAGAAAAATCAGGAAGTGTAGCATTAGCAGCTTCTTTTAATGAAGAAACTACTTCTAGCCACTTCTCCTCCGAAAAAAGATCACCTGAATTGCTCATCAAACGTACAAATGCAGCAATTCCTATACCAGCTAGGCTTTGGTGGGGACGCTTGATAAAACTTGCAAGTAATGAAAGAACCTTCTTCAAAAGAGGATTGACGGTATTATAGAAGCTCACAAAGAGATCTACAACTAATTGGAGTGCCAATGTACAAGTCTCATAGAGCCAGGCGTCTTGATCATGTTCATCCATGTCATTAAAAATCCCTGGCTCAGGTGAGTCGCTGCCTGATGGATCAATAGCATGACGCACATAGTCAAATATTGGAAACAAGACAGACTCAAACACCCTTTCCCACAAAGGTAGTGAGAAGAGGTGACCATGGTTGCGTAAAGTTTCAAACAAAACTTGTAAAGCACTCTTCCTAATTTCTGGCCTCGGGTCAAAGCTGAGTTCTGACAAACCTGAACAACAAAATTTGATGCGATTTGAGAACAGAATGCATCCATAAAGTATTAGGATAAAAGTACATTTAAAAACTCAAACAATTTCAGGATAAAAAGTAACTTTGAAAACGAGCAATTTCAAATGCATAAAAACAACTAGTTCATTTTTCCTTACCAGCCAACAAAGGGAACCAAAAATAGAGATTGTCATCCTTATCTACTGGCTCTCCATTATCTTGTCTTCCATCTTTTCCCTTGTTAGGTGAAGATGGAGAAATCTTCCCAAATTCCTCATCTTTTGACGAGCCAAGATCCCCTTCTGCAAGCTTTGTCGCACAGAAACGTAGAAAAGCAATTGCATTGAGACTAATGTCTTTGTTGAATCTACTGTTGGTGAATGCAATTAGGCAATTCACACAGTCAGTAAAGGTGGTTGTTTCAGTTTCGGTAATGTATGGGAAATAGTCTCGAATAATCTTTTCCATTATTTCAAAGGCTAACAGTACAATGTTTTTGTGGTCATCATATGCTGCAGTAGTGAAAACCTGAAAAACATTTCCCAGTTCAGTAATAAAATGATTAAAGACTAAGGTGGTTTCACAAAGTTATTAAAAATTCAATACCATGAACATGCTCTTCCATCCTGATTTGACATTATTGACTCGAGATAACACCATCTGTGAGACACATCTGATGATTAATTCTCTGATTTCAACAGCACTGCTCTTGCGCATAACAATGACAAAAGGCTTCATAAATTCATTCTGAAAATTGTAATTAGACAACTCTTCTCGCTCCAAAAATTTCATTGATAGCTGCCGTAAAGAGTCCATAGCAAAAATTGCAATTGACAGGTTTTCAGAACAGCCAATAGTCACAAAGAAATCGGAGAGTACAAGCCAGATGTTTGACCATAGAAGCCTGATCCGGTTCATGTTATAGTGCCTGTCAGTAGATCAGAAAACTAACAGTTCAGGAATATAAACAAATATAGAGCATTAAAATAAGACATAAGAAAGAAGAGTGGAATGAATCTTACGCAATCTCAACAATCTTTGTAAGGCTAAAAACCCGAGGATCAGATGTTGACCGCAGCTCCTCCATGGATACCTTGCAGAGAGCCTTAACAAAGTCTATGATAGCCTCACTATTCAGTTTTTGACTACGTGTGAATATACGATTCATTTCACCAACTTGTTCTAACATGTTGAGATTAGAGACTAAATGGTTCATCTGTTCAGATGTGACTGCCCCAGCAGAGCTAACTCCAATACCTGCACTATCATATGAGCCCCTCATCACAGAAGCAGCAGCATACTGAAGTCTCCCAGGTCCCTTCTTCTTCAAAACAGGAAGGACAGTTGGCTTAGCTTGCTTAGATTTTTCGGACTCATTCTGAGGAAAGGAAAAGAAAGTGGCATCTGGAGGAGCACCCTCCCCCAAGAGATGCAAATGCTCAAACCGAGACACACATGTCAAAATATGCTCCCAAGCTTCTTGTAAATAATTTCCATCTTCATCAGCAATTGTAACTATTGCCTATTAAAGATGGAAATTCAATGTTAGAACAACAAGCAAATGAAATTTTCTTTCAAATAAAAGTATCATATTAACGAGCTCCCTACGGCCACTTGTTAACGTTCCAATTCAAAAATTAATTTCATGCAGGACATGAGGAATGATCACATTCAGTAAAAAATAAAAAGGATAAACTTAGCTAATGAATAAATAAAGGAGTTCTTGTCAATAGGAATATACAGCATCACATAGTTTGCCAGGTTACAAGCACTTGAATGGGATAAGATAAAGGTAAAAAACACAAATTAAACACCATCAAAAACTTTAGATTAAGAATATAAGAAGCTTATTAACAACATACTAACCCTGATAGCAACTATATTTTTCTGCTTGATATCTCCAGGAGAATGCAATGAAGTAAACTTAGCTAATGAAGTCACAAAAGCATCTCTATGAGTCTTCATGGACATCACAGCAGTTACATGGATTGCAGAGCGGAAGCCTTCAAGACATAATGCTATCACTATTTCATCATCACTTTGGTCAAGAGGCACACTGAAGGCAGCCAACATAGGTGCCCAGCACACTTCAACCATGAATCTCAGAACAACTACATCTGTAGCCGCATAATAAACTGACCTACAAAATGACAGTACAAAAGAAATCAAGGAATAATTGAAAACAAACTTTACTCTTCAAACAGGAAATGCCATATTTCTTAAAACATGTGCCGTGCTCAGTCATGGTTGAAAATCCTGTTTAACAAATGACAGGGTAAAAGCTTAAAAATCAATTAGTCTTACTCGGATTTACGAGCTTTCTCTTTAAATTGTTCTTGCATGTGCTTGATAAGATCATCACTGGTCTCCATATGCTGGTCATCATTACGCTTGCGTATCACAATATTCAAGATACTGTCCAGACCTAATATTCTGTGGGAGTTCATTGACTGCTTTTGCTGCACAGACAAATCATCTTCTTTCATTTTGATCTCATTTCTCGATATTCGTTCATATAATGATCTTAAGTACTCCTCTGCCAAATCTTTTCCATCATCTATGCCACGATTGTTTCTAATGAAATCATCAGCTGACATCTGCACATATCAATTAGGAAAGGGAGAACTTCATCAGTTTTCTTGCACTGAAAGCCAATAGGATCAGGTAGAGAATGTATACGCACCTTGTTCTTAACCATAGGGTTATGAGCATCGGTATTGAGCAATATGACAGAGTAAGCAAGGACATAAGCTGTATCAGCACTGATGAAGGCCTTTGGATTACATTTGCAGTAACACTCAGAAAACTTTTCCATGATTCGATCAATCTTTTGTGCCTCACCAGGCAATCTAAAACCTTGCAGAAAGGCTCGAATTGCATCATCAAACTCCATGCCTTGAAAGTCAAAGGAGTCAACATAGGCATGCATCACTTTCAGTGATAAATCTTCCCTTTCTCCAAGATAATCACCAATCAATGTTTTGTTCAGACCAGATGCATTTTTAAGAAAAGCAGCAATCTCCTCTGGGGAGTCACCGATCTTATTTGCTTTAATTAGATATTCAATTCCTTTCTTAGGTTTCCGATTAAAAAGTGATATACCTTCCTGCCACAAATTTTAAATTAGATCACATGAACGACAACCATCTAAAATGACGACAAAGTCAAACCACTTCAACATACATTGTGTACATACATACCTGAAGCTCAAGCTTGTAAGCTCGACGTTGCTCGATTGTTAAAGCATCTTCACTAGAGGCTTCAGAATGAGAATCTGATGCTTCAACAACCTCGTCTCCATTTCCATTTGTCATGGAGACATTTTCAGGTTCAGGACTGTTCTCAACTGCTTCAAATCTCTTTGCAGAATGAGGATCTGGAATGCGCAACTGTTTGTTCATCCAGTCTCCCATTGATTTTAATATAGCCACTAAACACTTCATAGCTTCAAGTTTCATTGTTGCTTCCTGAGGTGGCAACAGTGTTGTAGCAGTACCACTAGGAACACCTTGAGCAGTTTTCAGAAGTCCATTGACCATTCTGGAAAGAACCGTAGTGAACAAATGAGAAATATGCAAAAGTCATTAAATTCTACCAAACATATGGTGTTAACTTCAATGGCATTATTATAAGAGTACCAAACATACCTCTCAAATATGTTTGATGAATTGACATCACAATCATAGTTGAGAAAGATATCTACCAAGATCTGTGAATCAACACAAAGCTTGTCCATAAAACGAAGAACTATCGTCTTTTGCTGAAAATTAGGTTGAGCAACATTTTCCAGGACCCTGAGGACAATCATAGGAAAAAATACTCCAATCTCGGCTTTCAAGCCAGCTCGAAACCTTGACACCAGACTAATGAAAATGGAACAAGAAAACTGGAAAACAATTATAAGAGATGAGGCACTGTTCTTCAACAGTGACAAGCACAGGTATTGCTTTATGGCACCTAAAAACCTGTACCACCAGAAGAAAATTTTCAAATTCAGGAAAAGTATCAGTACAGGTAAAGTGAGCAAACAAAACTGAAATGTGTGAAAACAATAAAATACCATGTCAATTCTAATCAAGGAAATGGAATATATTATATATACAGCCTGCATATTGAGGCATGAAATTTAACTTCCAATCCTTCATTTAAAAAAAGAAGTGATCTCAGTTTAAAAATAAAGTAAACTCGCAAGCATTGACAATGAATGGAAGGGAAGATGGAAAAAGAGATGGAAGGAGATTTGTTATTTATATAGTTGAGATTCAATATCAGATTTGTCATTTTGTAACTCAACCTTCCTTTCTCCTTTCCATCCTTATCAAACAGAGTAAAGCTGGTGGTGCACTATGAAGGCAAACTAAATAGGTTGTTGAAATTAAAAAGCAAACGCACTATAGCTTTCTAAAATAAACAGAGGTGATAAAACTAATTGGACAACAAGAAGACACCTTAACAAAACATCAAGAGAGGTTTGCTAAATTTTCATGAGTCCATGGCCACAAGGTTACCACAAAGAGATTAAAATATTCAGCGAATTCCCAAACCAACAAGATTTACTTTAACATGCCTCGACATGAAAAGCCACCGAGGTCTTTTCAAACCCTATAAAATGCTATAATTTTTTGGACAGTCCTCCAAGATTAGATACCTAAGTGCTACGCCTTATAGATGTCTCTGGATACATCATATCCCTCTAGCACATATTATATGCCTATGCAGCAAACTAATCTAAGAGGCCATGTCACTTTTCAAGAACATAACAGGCACAGCAAAGAGAATGAATAACCAAAGAGCTAACAATAAGAAACTTTTCAAAAGGCAAGTTGATATAATCACAAAAATCAGATAAACGTGTGAAAGAGGAATGTTAAAGATACCTTTCACTTGTTCTAAATACAGCTCCAGCATTCTCTAACAAAATCTTCAACAACTCAAGTGCCATAATCTTCCCTCTCATCAACTGGGGGTCTGCCAAAGCCTCTTTTGGTGGTGTCTTCATCGACAACTTGCAAAGTGCTCTAAACACCAAAAAGGCATCCCTTCTCAACTTATTCCCAATCTGAACCTCCAAATCATCATCTCTCTCCACTTCACCATCCGCCAACTCCCCTTTCCTCCCTTCCAATGCTGTCTTATACATACTGATCTCCCAATATTTTGCATCCAACATATCTTTATCAGTAGAGTCCAGCAAGTCAGTTGGATTAGTGGTTTCAACGGCGGTAGTTTCAAATGCTCCATCATGGCCACCTAAAGAAACCTTACTCTGTGCCGCTGGATTCAATACTCCATCAATGTCATGCATAATTTTAGTTATAAAGCCTTGAACAAACTGAGTCATTGATCCATCAGCATCGGCTTTCTCAACAGGTTCCAATAGTTCAGCCACAACAATTGGTTGAATCGGAACTGAGGATGAATCGGCCTCCATTCTCCTAAAAACAATCACTAAGATTTGAACCAAAGAAGCTTTTGCTGTCGTTTGATTAACTACATTTTTACTCCCTAAATAAATGTCATAACAAGTTCGCACAATTTGCAACAAGCAATCACCATGAATTCGTAGAGATATGGATGTTACCGACGATAAAAGCGTTTTCAAAACCAGTAATTCAACAGCATCGTCACCTAAATCGTGGCATTTGCAGACGGATTCTATCAGTTTCGATAAGAGCTGAGCCTCGGGACCTCCAGTGGGGTCCGCTTCGCCGCGTAAGTAACCGTAGGCGATTAATTTCTGGATGCAATCAACCGCCGGATCCACGATCTTATTGAAAGCGGTAGCGCAAGCGTTGATCAGAGGTTTTAGAATGATCTCCGATTCAGCAAGGGAATATTCCACCGGGCCGCCGTCATGGAGCGGACCAGGGATCGAGTTATCAGGCTCCGAATCTGACGGAAACAAAGGCGACTTCGTGGTGAGCTTCTCGAGGAGAGATTTGCATTGGTGAGCAAGCTTGGAGTGCTTCCGCCATGAAGCGTTCTTGATGATCTTTTCTAAGGCGGGGGCTACCACTTGGCTCATGCGGGAATCGGCTTCCGAAGAAGTCATTCCCGAGTCGGAGACTGCGCGTCGGTTATAAACACGAATCTATGAAATGGAAAACGAAATGATAGGGCTCGTTCTTTTACCTCTCTTTACTTGGAGTAGGCTGAATTATCCGAGTTAAGAATTGGAATCGAGTTGACTCGGTGAGTCCACACGGTTAGCCTGCCTTTGTTCTAATTGCATATGAAGAATAAGGGAAGGAGAAGAGTGAGCTGTTTTGGTACACGGAGCCAAGCTGAGGGGCTGCTGGTTCAGATCCAGATCGCGTTTTGATTTTTTTTTTTTTTTTTTTTTTGTCAATTCCAGTTTGACAATGAGTAATAGACTGAAATGCCCCTTTGTTAGCTAAGGGATTTTAGCTGCGGGTTATGAGCATGTTTGTGAAAGGTTAAACTGAGATATTGTGACAAGGCGGAGGACAATTAGGGGATTACAAATTAAGAATTTCTTTGAAACTTTTATGATGAACGATGGGACTCATGGATTCGCTCTCCACCCGACTACTTTTCTAGTTTCTACCATTTTGACAAGCGTTCTAATTTGAATATACTTAAAGAAATAGTATATTTTAAATATAATATATTAATTATATTAGGGTAAACTAGACTCCAAGTCACTTAATTACGAGTTTGATAACATACAAGTCACCTTTCTTCTAAAAATTATAAATATGTCACTCAATTAAAATATTGTTACAAATAGGTCATTGGCTCTTATATATTAGTCCTCAAAATTTATACAATCTTGGTCATAATCCAAAATAATTTAATAATTTGACCCTTCATTATTTTAGTTTTTGTTTTTCTTACATAAATGTTATATTACTTTCCTGGTATAATAATAGTTTTAACATTAATTTGTTGTTTTATAATAGAATGCAATTGTCCAACACTACTTTGATCCGATGGACTTTGACAATATCGTAAAAGGGACTAAAATGATAGGATTTTAAAATATAAAATATTAAATTTATTGAATTATTTTGAATTAGGATAAAATTAATATAATGTACAAGTTTTAGAGACAAAATATGTTATACAATGCCACATTAGACATATGTTTCAATTTTAACGATAGAGTGACATGGTTATAACAATTATTTAATTTAGTGACTTGTTTGTAACTTTTAAAAGAAAAGGTACTTGTTTGTTACCAAAACCACAATTAAATGACCTTGGGAGTAGTAGTAATCCGCACAATATATTAACATATAATAGATATAAATGATTGATTTTTAAAATGAATTTAGAGGTAAAATCAAACCACTATAATAGTCCATACAAAATATAGATTAATTAAGACATGACACAAATGTAATACAATAAAATAATTAAGCACTTTTATGACATGCAAATAATATAAATATAACAAAATTGCATAAACATATAAAATATATACAAATTAAATAATCAGTGCGTAAAAAATGTAAATTTATACTAATATTTTGAAATTAAAAAAATACAAAACAATTTAATTCAACCCTAAAAGCACGAAATCAATTAATCTCAAATATATGAAGCCCAAATTTGAGAATTTTATTCCAATTAGAAGGTCTAACCCCAATGCCTATTATGCCCCTCAAATCTCAAGTTTTCTCATTGCTTAGCTGCCTAAGTCGAGAGTAGAAATTGCTTGACCTTTTTCGATGCCTCTATTTATAGCTCATCATTCAAAATAGGTTTAAAGTTTAGAATTAGGGTTTAAGATTAAAACTTAGGGTTAGGTATAGAGTAATAGGTGAAGGGTTTATTTTTAGAGTGTAGAGTTTAAGATTTAAAATTTAAGGGTATGACTTATGATTTGACGATTTAGTGTTATGGCACAAAGGGACATATGATTTTTGTCCCAAGTCGAGCCCTTTCGAATCAAAATTAAGCAATTCTACGACCTTGGGGGACAAGTTTTATTTATTTTTATAATTTAGTTTTGAAAAAATTATAAGTACTTTGACACACATAAAAGCAAATGTTTTTTTTTTCGAAATTGGCTGATTTTGTATTGATAAGTTGGAAAAAGTTTACAAATCATCTGTCAGACAAACGTTACAATTAAAAACAGATTCGAACCAAATATATCGAATTGATATTTTTTAAAAAAATATTTATTTACAAAATATTAAAAATTTTGTTTATAAAATAGAAATGGAATAATTGGATTGAGTTATTTTAGTATTTAATTTCATATTTAGATTAACTTAATTAAACTTATAAATGTGATTTAAAACCTTATTTATTTCAGTCGAATTGAATTATAATAATCAAATTGAATAAACCGTCAAAACTGAATAAACTAAAAAATTTAAATTAATTTATTTTAACCTCTATTTATTCACTAACGATCAAGTGTTAAAATTCCACTTCTCTTGATTTAAAAATATTGAAATCCTAGTAGCAATATATAATGTATCTCACATGGACTTACATTGATTATTGTAATCATCATCGAGCGGAAGATCTAGATTTCGTATTAAGTGAATTCAAAAAAGTTAAACTTAAAGGACCAACTATCAAATGGGTTCAAATATATTTAATTTCCCCTTTTACCCTCAAAATTTTCTATTTTTACAAGATTCTCTAGAATCAAGCTAAAATCCACTTAAATCCGCCCGGTCGAGGATTCACACGTGTCAAAGACATGAGAGTGTCTCAATTTTTACGTTTTCAAAACATATTTTGTAAATAAAAATAAAAAAAGACAACACTTTTGTGTGTAATGAATTAAAAAAAATGTGTTGATCCATGAAATATGATAACTTTCTATACTTTACACGTGAAGAAATTTAAAAATTCATTATCCTTTGTAAAGAAGTTGCATATTATAATATTTAATGCAGTCAAGTATATAACATTTTTTAATAGCATATGTTTAATTCTTATTGATTCATATATATAATTTTAATATTATTTAATTAAAGTATATTGTGTAACAAATTCGAAAATTAAATGTTAAAATTTTAAGTACGAACATATATAATTTAAAAAAGTTTGGTATCAAATTACACTAAAAAAACACACCTAATTATACAAACTTAAAAGAATGAGAGGCGCTCATGTCTTCTTTATTTTTTATTTAATAACAATTTTAATCTTAAATAGTTTAAATTTTGTCAAATTAAATCTCGTCCTTCCAAAATTTTAAAATAAATATTGATTAATTTTTTTAAACAAGAGACCAGCCAGCATTCAAACACAAAACAAAGGACGGTTACTGATGAACCGAAGAACAAGGGATCGAAGAACAAAACAGATCAGAACAGAAATTCAGTCCAAAATAGAGGACTGAACAAGGACAATAATAAAAAAATCATAAACAGAAAACAACAAATCCAACAACCGAAGTCGAGGAAGCACAGAGCCAGCAAATTCAGAGGCTTTATCTGCATGTCGTTCCGGTGGTCGTCGGAGGATAAGGTCGGTTCAAATGAATGCAAAGAAGACAACCCAACAAATCATCGCGTTCAGATTTGATATCGCTGACGTTTGAAGGAGAGGCAGAGCCGAAAAGCGTCGCAAACGGCCATCGTTGACGAAAGCAGAGAGGATGAGACAACGGAAGGTCACAAAGACATCTCATCACTCACCTCAGACTTGCAACAGAGGGAGGAAGAAGAAACACGGGCAAACGCAAAAAGCTAAGCTAAAGAAAAACAAAACAATGATCGTCGGAGGTGCCGTCGAGCCCTCAAACCGACACCGAAGCAATCATCCACCTAAAGCCGAGAAAAGCACCGGGATAAGATCGGTGGTCTCTCCCCAAAACCTTGCCTGAAAAAGATGAAAAAAACTGTCGAACGACAAAGATTACCGCTCTTAGGGGGCACAAATGACCTATCAATCGGAAAAGATATTTATTAGCCGAGGGGAGACAAGCCGGTCACTAACGACGAGTGACCGACAAAAAAAGAGATGCGATTAGAGTTTTGTCGAGGAAAGTTTAAAGGAGAGGAGATAACCAAAAGCCCTGTGAAGCTAAATACTGATTAAAATTAGATAAAATTATCTTTTTATTGTCTAATAGCGACATCAGTCATCACCATCTCTTATGGCTGCTATATTTTCTGCTTGTTTCGTTTCTGTTTCATTGTCATTTTGCTTTGTTTCTTTGGGCTGTTCCTTCTTTGGCCCAAAACTTTTACATAATTTGGATCTTTTACCCATCAATGAATGGAGCTTGTTGAACAAAGGGAAGAAATTTTTTTTGATATATAAGTCGCGTAAAAAATTATATAATATTCTATTTTGACTTAATAATAAAATAAGTGTTTAAATTATATATTTTTTTATAATAGGTGGATAAAGTATATTTTTAATTGAAATAAGTGTTTGAAGTTTTATTTTTTGCTGAAATAGGTGTATAAAGTTTTATTTTTGGCTTGTTTTAAAGTCAACTGAAATAAGTGTCTGAAGTTCCAACGCCTATTTCAATCAAAAAAATACTTTAGACACCTATTGCAAAAAAAAAAAAACTTTGACACTTATCTTGTAGTTAAGCCTTCTATTTTTAAACTATAAAATTTAAATCTTAAATTCTAAAGATTTCATACTCCCTAAACTCTAAAATTAAAAAACTAAGCTTGTAGCCCAATGGCAACAACACCAGCAACTGGGGTGCTTTATAAAGTTGAAAAGATCGTGGCCGAAGAGAAAACTTGACAATAAAACCTTGTGAGGATTTCTTACTTTCTATTTGTGAAGTTTTTTTCTATTTAATTATAAGTATTCGGCTTATAAATTGATTAATCTAAATCAAATTTATATAAATTGCACAAAGTCAAGATTTGAAATTTAATATTTTTAGGTATTAAATATTTGATCAGTGGTGATGGAGAGAGACCAAATCCACATTTTGGAAATACTGGTCAGGGTGAGTTGGGGAGTGGGACAGCTCATCTTAAATGATCTTTGAAAATATATTCAAAGAGTAGGGCCCTTGTCTTCACTCTTCATACTCCACAGTCACGTGCATCGTGCACTTTACACTAAACCAAATGGAATTAATCAAAACATTAAAACTTAAAATTAATATGAAAAATTAAAAAAAATCAAATGGAATTATTATAAAAACCCAATCAAACTGAATTAAATAACGCATTCATATATTTCTAAAAATTTGTAAATTTAGTACGTTTTTTTTAACGAGTGATAGGCTATAAATATGATTCAATTTCCGTACATGATGTAACACATTCGCGTGCGAGAGAAGAGATTATCCAATCATATCCGACCAGCAGACAATCTGTCTTTCACCTGCAGGTGAAATGATCACCGCTCATTATTATCATCAACGAAAAATCAGAAACGTTAATAATTAAAATATATAAAAAAAATATTACTTTCTCCGTCTCATTTATTTTGTCTATTGTTAATTTTTTACATAGTTTTAAAAAGAAAAGTTTGTGTAAAAATATGTAAGAAATATGATGTAAAATAATTAAAACGACAATTTTATCCTTAAAAAATTAAATTTTATTTTGTTGGGGAACTAAAAAAATAGTATAAAAAAACGTGTCTTATAAAAATTATTGATTTTTTTAATAAAATATCTTAAGTGAGAAAATTTTAAAATATAAAAATAACCTATTAAATAGGATAAGAAGATCATATGCGAAGCACATATGAGTTAACTTCACTCTTTTACATTTAGGATAAAATTGGAATACACCATTGCAGCAAGCATGCGAGACAAAACATTCATGGCCATGACAAATAAGTAAGGGGAGAGAGAATCCCTCTACCTCACACCCCTCCTTCCCCTGAAAAATCCTACCAAACTGTCATTAAGAGAAATAGAAAATCTTGGATCCAATTTCTGAACACCACAGGCAGTCTCAAGGCCTCTAATACCTTTATCACAAAGTTCCATCTAAGAGAGTCAAAAGCCTTTTAAAAGTCTAACATCTAAGGGACATTGATTTTCTGTTTTACACCCACGAAGAAGCTCCTGTACTAACAAGGTATTATCCACTATACTCCTATCTTGTACAAATGCTGACTAGTTTTGTGATATCATACCAGGAAATAAATCTGCTAGTCTACCAACCAAGATCTTAGTGATGATTTTATAGATTACAGAACAACAGAAAATAGGCCTAAATTCCTTAGCACGACATGCATTAGGGACTTTAGGAACTAATACCACAGCAGTAGCATTAAAAGCAGGAAGAAGGAAAGATGAACTAAAGAAGTGTCTTACTGCAGCAGTAAAGTCCACACCAACTATGGACCAAGTAGCCCGAAAAAACCAGGAGGTGAAACCATCAGGGCCTGGAGCTTTATCCTTCCCTTGACTGAAGATTGTATTTTTAATCTCTAAGTCAGTGACTTCCTTAACCAGATCAATTTGTGCATTAGCTGGGAAAGAATACTGGAAAAGATCCTTAAGCATCTCAACATTGCAACCATGAACTATATTATCCTCAGCTCTAACCTGATTGGTGAAAAACTTTATAACTTTATTAGACATGTCATCAAAAGTTTCCAGTCTATTTCTTCATCATCAAATAACACTCTAATAGTGTTCCTCTTTTTTGTAGCTACTGCATTGTGAAAAAACTGGGTACTCTGATCTCTCTTATTTAACCATCTAAGTTTTGCTTTCTGTTGACAAAAGAACAGTTCAGCCTTCACCAAATCAATTAACTCAGACTGAAGTTTTTTCTCATTTGTCATATCACATACACCACCATTAGAGAGATTAAAGATCTGTTTTGCCTCTAACTGCTCCCTTTTCTCCAGGACCTGCTTAGAAATATTGGCATAATATTTCTGATTAGATCTCTTTAACCTAGGCTTTAGCCTCTTCAATTTACAGAATAAAATTTGCATAGGGTTCCCATCAACAGGTCCACTCTAAGAATCCCTAACCATTTTTTCAAAATCAGTGTGCAAAGTTCAAAAATTAAAAAATTTAAAAGGCTTCAGCCTAGAAGCAGACAACTCTCTCAAAATCCATACCACTGTAGGGCTATGGTCAGAGATCCCAGGTGCTTGGAATTCTACATGTGAGTCAGTAAGCAGAGAATACAATGAAGCATTGACAAGCACTTTATCTAATTTCCTGGCAAGAAAATGATCATCCTGCTTGTTTGACCATGTAAACAATGGTCTAATATATGAGTGATCCAGCAGACCACAATCACACGTACAATCTTGCAGCTCCTCTATATTAATAGTGCTTTGTGGCCCTAGAAAATCAAAACTGAAACTCTCATTTGCAGCAGCAGTAACATTGAAGTCACCCCCCAACCAAGACATAGCTCTAACTCCAGCCTTAATACTCCTCAACTATTGCCAAAGCCTTCTTCTATTCACAGTATCATTGAATTCATAGACTGCAGTGATGTAAACCTTTTTGTTCTCCAGATCCCTAAGCATAGTAATAGTTTGATATTCAGTTGAAATCACTAAAAATGTAAGCTCTTTCTTCCAGAGTAACCAAAACCTCCCATTACCCACAGATCTATAATTGGAGCAACAAATCCATCTATCAGAAAGTTTAAAGATAATGGAAGATGTATTGTGCTCTCTTATCCTTATTTCGAGCAGACATAGAACATTAACATTAAACTTTTCAGCCCTTTTTAACATCTTCTCGTATTTAAGAGGACTATTAAATCCCCTAATATTTCAGAATAACACTGTCATAAAGAAACAGCAGGAGAAGGAACACCACCAGCTATAACAGCCACAGCATTTTGCAATGCACACTGATCTTTTTTCTTCTCTAATACATCTTTCTTTTTAGATTTTATCTCCTGAAGGAGATTTGCCACTCCTTGAGACGCTGCCCTGGGCCTCCTGTCCTCTTGAGCTTTAGGTTCATCATCTTCAAGGCCACTAAGCACTCTAAACTTGTACTTTGAGCCAGTTTTACTAACATTTCCCTTTCTTACTTTCTTCTGGCTAGACTGCAAAGGAGAAATTTTCTTTAAATTTAACTCTTCCATAGTCTCAATATTCCCAGCCACCCCTGAGGTAACCACAACATCAGATTTTGCACCCTCCACAAGCACCTGAGTATCTACAATATCATTTTTCGCACCCTCCACGAGCACTTGGGTATCCATAGACAAAGGCCCTTCCTCCCCCACAACTGGATCAAGTCCATCAGCTTTTGAGCTTAGGTTCTTTCTCCTCCACATCTAATTCTGGAATAGCATGAATCTTAACTCTCTACTCTTTTGTCTCTTGAACCTCAACTTCAGTGCAATACTTCGTAATATGGCCAAATATGTTGCAATTGGAACAACTAGTTGTTGGATTAAAATCCGTAATAGTGGGCACATATGTATAATGTATATTGCTATTTTAAAGTATGACACAAAATTAAGTGACCAATTATGTTAGGCGTGTCATGGGTATTAAAATGTCATGGAAATAAAAGTGTAGATACCATAAGATGTATTTATAATTCGATGAGGGGCAGAGTTATAAATACTTAATAGTTGATTATTAAATCAACTATATAAAGAGGTAGTAGTCCCCAAGAAATAGGTCAACTTGTTTTTCTCTCCTTCCTCGTCAGAGAGTTTTACATCAAGAGAAAACATATTTTCTTGGAAGATCACAACCACCTTTTAGGCGATCTTCATCAAAAGATTCAAGGTTTTCATCTATCGATTAATTGATGCGCTTCGCATTCGATTTATTGTTCTTGATGATTTGACATGATAGATCCTGGGTTTAGATTTCATATCTGTTATGGTTTAATTCTAACAAGTGGCACCAGAGCCTCGTCATATTAAATCATTGAGAACCTAACTGGTTTATTTTTCAGATTGATTCGTTCATATGGTTTTAAGGATTTAATAGTTTGATACAATGTTTCAATTAATTCAGATTTATGTTGAAATTTTTTAGGTTTTAATTTTATTTATCATGGATTCAGTTTTTCAATCTGTAATCCGATAATTTCTATAAATCGATAAACATGTGCGTATAGGAATTATTTTACGGCGCAATTCGTATTTAATGTTTTTGAATCTTGTTGTCGCCGTATGAATTTTATGATTTTTTTTGGGGCATTAAGTCTTTCAAGAATTCAAATTCAACTAAAGTTAAAATTTTGCTCTAATAATAGAGACAAATGCAGCAAAGAACTATTGAATTGAATTAATAAAGGGGCCATGTGAAGTCTGCTAGTGCAAAATTTGGTCGTTTTTTTTAGTAAGGAAAAATTCTACGTTGAAGTCCTTTTTTTTAGTATGTTCAGTTTGGTCCATATGCACTTTGATTAATTCTTATTTGAGAATTACTATTTTGTTAATTCTGTTATTTGATGGTAAAAGTCAAATTTTCTAGTTCATGTCCCATGCTAATTTCATCGTTATTAATAAGCTAAACTATTATGCTTCTGCCATCATATATATTAAAGTATGGTCATGACATGGTTTAGAAAGTACTTCTATGTGTTATGGTTTGATTACGATAGAAGGTTTGATTTAAATTTGGAATAAATTGTAGTTTGGATTAATTGTGCAAGTTACATAATGTAATTAGTTTCATTTGAATCATTATCATGTTTATGTTTGGCATTGATATATACATTTGGTTTTGGTTTCAGAAAGCATGCCATTAATCTTATGAAATTCATATCTTATTCATTTGAACAAGAATTTCAATTTTGATCATTAGGTTATTATGGATATATTAAAGTTTCATGTGATCATTTTATGAATTGTTCATTTATATGATACTTTTTAATTTAAGTTAAAGATTGGTTGTTTTGAATTCAACTTTTATTTTGGTAAATGCATGTTTAAGAAATTTTTGAGAAACAAATCAAAGATTTGGTTTTTTTAGATTTTTGATAGCCCCATTTGGACAACCTTATTCGGGTTATTTCGAAACTTAAGTGTTATCGAAATTTCATTTTGATCATTGCATAATTTTAAATTTGGATATCGGTATATTTATATTATATATTTTATGATAAATTAATTGAAGCATTAAGTCACCAAAGTGACCTCTATTGTAGAAATTATTTTATTTTAATATATAGAAGGTTTTGTGCATGTAAGTCGGATTATGTTAGTATTAATCGCCCAAAGGAAGGTTAATAATTAACATTATTACATGTGCAATCGTGGTAATAAACATGTGATAATTATTCATTTTATATGTGAGCAATAAATCGGCCCAAAGGAAGATTTACATTTGACATGTTCTTATTATCAATGTTTGATTATTGTACCAAGATATCACTTACAAGTTAATATTTTGTCCAAAGATGAAATATTAATGGAGTGTTCGATATCTTGATATGAGGTTTACCTTTATTCAAATTTATTATTATTTTGGTTATCTTTTAATTTGATTGAAAGATAAAATTAAGATAAATATTTTGAAACAATTAAATTCATATTTTGGTTTTTGATGTCTAATATTTTAATGGATTAATTGAAACATAATGTCACCAAAGTGACCGCTTTTGTGTATATTAGTTTATTTAAAATATTAAGATAATTATGGGTTTTTGTAATTCATGCGTTTATTAATTGGCCCAAAGGAAAGTTAATATTTGGCGTAATTACAACGACAACTAATGGCGATAAATGTGTGACAATTATAAGGTATTTTATGTAAGCAATACGTTAGTCCAAAGATTAATCTATTGTTTGACATAGTTTATTGTCAATGTTTGATTGCTACAACAAGAGTACCGCTTTACGTTAATATTACTTGTCCAAAGACTTGATATTAATGTTGTGCTTGGTATCTTGAGGGGAACTAACCATTATTTTGAATTTATTTGTTTACTTATGAATATTTATATGTGAGCTTGTTTTTATTTTATTTATTTATTTTTGTTCTATATTTAGGTAATTTATCTTTCTTTGTCACAATATCTCATTAAATACATTCTACACTCATGTTTAGTAAAACTAGTTTCAAGGAATAGAAAAGACACTTACATATAGTATTTGGTTGTATGAACACAGACTTTGCACTAAGGGAAGAATAACTTGCACCTCTCACCATGTAAGCACCCATAAAAAGGGATTTTGAGAGGAGAAATTGTTCAAATTGTATGAGTCTAATGATCATAAAGAACAACATTCTATAAGTCTTTAGGAGCACAAATCTAAAGAGATTACTTATCTAAGGTTTTCCTTGACGAAATTAAGAAATGTTTTACCCAAAACATTAAGGTTAAGATGACGTCACTTATGCCTTCTTTGATGTCTATGAAGTATAAGGGTCAAGGAAATGTGAGGGAGTACATTATGAAAATGTTTAATATTGCTTCAAAATTTAAGGCACATAAGATCGAACTTTCTAACAATTGTTTGTTCTTATGCTTTTAGTACCTCTTCCTATATAGTATAATCAATTCAAAAAATAGTTATAGCTGTCAAAAGGAGAAATAGGCTCTAGCTGAGCTCATTTCTCATTGTGTTAAAGAGGAAGAAAAGTTGAAGCATTATAAGGGTAAAAGTACTCATTTGGTTAGTGCTCATTTAGTTAGTGTCTCTAAGAGTAAGGGCAATAAAAGAAAATATTAAATAAAAAAAAAGGTTGCTAAGGGTCCAACTCAAAAGAAACAACGATAAGTTACAAAGGGTTGATTCTTTTGTAATAAGTTAGGACACATGTGAAGAAATTAAACTTCAAAACCAAGCAACTACTTGATTATTTTGAGTGATCCATGTGTTGTAAGTTTTATGATCCCACAATTAGGAATTATTTAAGGAGAGATCTATAATTTTTTTAGGATGTTGAGTTTGGAGGGAGAAATAAGGTTAGATACATTGATTTTGAGGAGGAATTGGATTATAATTTAATTCCTACTATCACTTTCGACGATGTTTAGGTTTTCAAACCTATCATTAATCAAGAAGTGAATCAAGTACCTCAACAAAACAATGTTGAACAACTCTTATTCAAGATAAGGTAATTGTTTTCAAGAACAAACTCAACAACCTCAAAAACAAGTGTCATTAAAGATATCCAAGAGAGGAAGGAGAAATACTATTCGGATTATTACTTTGTATTTCTTCAAGAAAATAAGGATAATAATTGAATGATAGAAAATGATTCATTCATTTTTTATCAAATCATAAAAGTTCTAACTCTCAAAAGTGAAGTGATGTCATTCAAGAAGAGTATAATTTTATGCAAGACAATAAAGTTTAAGAACTTGTCTCATTACATGAAGGTGCAAACCAATTGGTTGTAAATGGATATTTAAAACCAAGAGGGATGCAAATGATAATGCGGACAAGTATAAGGCATGTCTTGTATTTAAAGGATATACTCTAAAAGAAGACATTGATTTTGTGGAGATTTTCTCTCAAGTTTCATTGAAATACTCTTTCAAGATAATCACGACGCTTGTTTCTTATTTTAATCTTGAGCTACATAAGATGGATGTTAGGCTTGTGTTTTTCAATGACGACATTGAAGAAATGAATTATATGGTACAATCATAGATTTGTGTCTAATGATACAAAATCAATGATATGTAAATTAAATAAATTCATCTATGAGCTTAAGTATGACTCTCATTAATGAAATTATAAATTTCATATTGATTATTTCATTCGGCTTTGAGATAAATTCGGTTGACAATTGTATATACTACAGTTCAGTGGGAGTAAACCAAGTGATACTCATATTACTAAAGAAGACAAATTTAGTCTTACTCAATGCCCTAAAAGTAACCTTGAAATTTAAAAAAAAATACAAAAGATTCCAAGTGCATAATCTATTGAGAATTTAATTTATGCTCAAGTATGTATGCGTTCGGATATTGCGTACATTGTTAGAATGTTAGACAAATATTTAAGCAATTCTAGTTTGAACCATTGAATAGCAGCCAATAGGGTTATGAAATATCTTTAGAGAACAAAATTACATGCTCACATATCGAAGTTACGTAAGTTAGAGATCATCAAGTTTACTGACTTGGTTCTATTAGAATATTGATGCAAAAGAATTTTTGTCACATGGTCATTAATTATAGATTGAATAGAAAGATCACTTGGTTATTTTGTGACAATAAATATGCATTCATTTATTCTATAAACAATTGGAACAATTTAAATTTAAAGCACATAAATATTAAGTTCCTAGTTGTTAAAGAAAATTGAGTGGTTGTGTGTCTATAGAGCATCTTGGTACAAACTCCATAATTGCGCGCTTATTAAGAAACCGACACCTAGGTCTTTCATGAGCACACTACTCATGTGGGTGTAATGTTATTTAAGGATATTCAGTTTTAGTGGGAGTTTGTAATTTTGAAAATGCTCATTCGTTTTAGACACAATTTCTAATTACTTGATTTAAGGATATTTTAAGATTATTTTCTAAAATAAAGTTCTTTTGGTTTATGCACACTCTGAATTCAAGAAAAGTTTGATCTCGCTAAGGTTTAGAAGGACCAGTTGGAAATAGACATGTTTGGTTCACATTTCATGTAATTTTCCATGCTACGCATCCATGATTGATCTATGTCATTTGACTATATTTGTATACGTGACCATTGATGGGTCTTGTCGTGATTGATACGGCAAAGGTCGCTTTGATCCTATATGGATATAGTTGATGGACGAGATTGTTCTGTAATACCTATTATATAATAGCAAAATTTTGAGCTCATAAGGTTATACATTTGTCGAAACATATGTTGCCCAAGTGGGAGATTGTTGGATTAAAATCCGTAATAGTGGGCACATATGTATAATGTATATTGCTATTTTAAAGTATGACACAAAATTAAGTGACCAATTATGTTAGGCGTGTCATGGGTATTAAAATGTCATGGAAATAAAAGTGTAGATACCATAAGATGTATTTATAATTCGATGAGGGGCGAGTTATAAATACTTTTAATTCGTTCATTTGGTTTTATGAATTTAATAGTTTGATCCAATGTTTCGATTACATATTTATGTTGAAATTTTTAGGTTTTAATTTTATTTCTCATTGATTCAGTTTTTCAATTGTAATCTTCTTTATCTGATAATTTCTATAAATCGATAAACACATGCATATAGGAATTATTTTACTGCACAATTCGTGTTTAATGCTTTTGAATCTTGTTGTCGGCGTATGAATTTCATAATTAATTTTTTAGGGTTCTAAGTCTTTCATGAATTCAAATTCAGCTAAAGTTAAAATTTTGCTTTAAAAATAGAGACAAATGCAGCAAAGAACTACTGAATTGAATTAGTAAAGGGGCCATGTGAAGTCTGCTAATGTAAAATTTGGTCTAATTTTTTTAGTAAGGGAAAATTCTATGTTAAAATCCTAGATTTTTTGTACGTTCTGTTTGGTCCATATGCACTTTGATTAATTCTTATTTGAGAATTAATATTTTGTTATTTGGTGGTAAAAGTCAAACTTTCTATTTCATGTTCCATGCTAATTTCATCTTTATTTACAAGCTAAACTATTATGCTTCTGCTATCATATATATTAAAGTATGGTCCTGACATGGATTAGAAAGTAATTCTATGTGTTATGGTTTCGGATTAATGTTGAAGGTTTGATTTAAATTTGGAATAAATTTTAGTTTGGATTAATTGTGCAAGTTACATAATGCAATTAGTTTCATTTGAACCATTATCGTGTTTATGTTTTGCATTGATATATACATTTGGTTTTGGTTTTAGAAAGCATGTTATTAGTCTTATGAAATTCATATCCTATTCAATTTGATCAAATATTTCAATTTTGATCGTTAGGTTATTATGGGTATATTAAATTTTCATTTGATCTCTATATGAATAATCCATTTATATGATACTTGTAATTTTGACTTTTAGTTAAAGATTGATTGTTTTGAATTCGACTTTAATTTTAGTAAATGCATGTTTAAGGAATTTTTTTAGAAAACAATCAAATATTTCAATTTTTGGATTTCTGATAGTCCCATTTAGCTAATTTTGGGTTATTTCAAAAACTTAAGTATTATTAAAAATTTCAGTTTTAACTATTGCAAAATTTTAAATTTGAATATCGACATATTTATATTATATATTTTAAAATAAATTAATTGAAGTGATTAATATTCAATGTGTCAAAACATGTGATAATTATTCGCTTTTATATGTGAGCAATAAATCGCCAAAGGAATATTTTTGTTTGATATTTCTTATTATCAATGTTTGATTATAAATTTGGAGATATCATTTTACTAAAATGTTAAAAGATAAAATATTACTTTGACTTACCTGATGTCTATACGAGTATTAAGATCAATTCAAATGTGATTATTATTTTGAAAATATTTAATATTGCTTCAAAAAAATTAAGATACATATTTCAAAACAATTAAAATTGTTTGTTCTTATGATTTTGGTATCTCTTCCTATTTTTAAAAATTCAAAAAAAAAATAATGTCACCAAAGGAGAAATAGGCTCTAAAATGTAGATTATTTCTCATTTAAAAAGATTAAGAAAATTGAAGGTTTTTGTAAAAAACTCATTTTAATTGTGCTCATTTTAGGAAGTGTCTTAATATAAGAATAAAACAAAATAAAATATTAAAAAAGGTTGCTAAAGTGACAACTCAAAAGAAACAACGATAAGTTACAAAGTATTGTATTCTTTTGTAAGCAAAAGGAAGATTAAAAAATCGCTTGACATAGTTTATTGTCAATGTTTGATCCATAACAGTTTTATGATCCATGAAAAAAGATTATTTTAAGAAAGATTGATATAATGTTTTTAGGATGTTGAGTTTGGCCATTATTTTGAATTTATTTATTTACTTTGAATATTTGAGGAGGAAAAAAATTATAATTTATTTACTTATTTTTGTTCTGATATTTAGGTTTTTACACCTATCATAATCAAAGAAGTGAATCAAGTACCTCAAGAAACAATGTTGAACAACTCTCATTCAAGATAAGGTAATTGTTTCAGAAGAACAAACTCAACAACCTTAAAAAATAAGTGTCATTAAAGATATCCACGAGTTGGAAGGAGAAATACTATTCTAGATTATTACTTTGTATTTATTCAAGAAAATAAGGATAATAATGGAATGATAGAAAATGATTCAATCATTTTTATCAAATCATAAAGTTCGACTCTCAAAAGTGGATTGATGTCATTCAAGAAGAGTATAATTTTATGCAAGACAATAAAGTTTAGGAACTTGTCTCATTATGTGAAGTGCAAACCAATTGGTTGTAAATGGATATTTAAAACCAAGAGGATGCAAATGATAATGTGGACAAGTATAAGGCATGTCTTGTATTTAAAGGATATACTCTAAAAAAGACATTGATTTTGTGAGAACTTTCTCAAGTTTTATTGAAAAAACTCTTTCAAGATAATCATGACGCTTGTTTCTTATTTTAATCTTGAGCTACATAAGATGGATGTTAAGCTTGTGTTTTTCAATGGTGACATT
Organism: Hibiscus mutabilis; assembly: GCA_019671005.1. Taxonomy (NCBI): domain Eukaryota; kingdom Viridiplantae; phylum Streptophyta; class Magnoliopsida; order Malvales; family Malvaceae; genus Hibiscus; species Hibiscus mutabilis. The sequence continues at coordinate 55,575,663 of CM033726.1, forward strand.
GAAGAAATGAATTATATGGTACAATCATAGATTTGTGTCTAATGATACAAAATCAATGATTTTTCTCTCCTTCCTCGCCGAGAGTTTTTACATCAAGAGAAAACATATTTTCTTGGAAGATCACAACCACCTTTTAGGCGATCTTCATCAAAAGATTCAAGGTTTTCATCTATCGATTAATCTGTACGCTTCCGCATTCAGTTTATTGTTCTTGATGATTTGACATGATAGATCCTGGGTTTAGATTTCATATCTGTTATGGTTTAATTCTAACAAGTGGCACCAGAGCCTCGTCATATTAAATCATTGAGAACCTAACTGGTTTATTTTTCAGATTGATTCGTTCATATGGTTTTAAGGATTTAATAGTTTGATACAATGTTTCAATTAATTCAGATTTATGTTGAAATTTTTTAGGTTTTAATTTTATTTATCATGGATTCAGTTTTTCAATCTGTAATCCGATAATTTCTATAAATCGATAAACATGTGCGTATAGGAATTATTTTACTACATGCAATTCGTATTTAATGTTTTTGAATCTTGTTGTCGCCGTATGAATTTTATGATTTTTTTTGGGGCATTAAGTCTTTCAAGAATTCAAATTCAGCTAAAGTTAAAATTTTGCTCTAATAATAGAGACAAATGCAGCAAAGAACTATTGAATTGAATTAATAAAGGGGCCATGTGAAGTCTGCTAGTGCAAAATTTGGTCGTTTTTTTTAGTAAGGAAAAATTCTACGTTGAAGTCCTTTTTTTTAGTATGTTCAGTTTGGTCCATATGCACTTTGATTAATTCTTATTTGAGAATTACTATTTTGTTAATTCTGTTATTTGATGGTAAAAGTCAAATTTTCTAGTTCATGTCCCATGCTAATTTCATCGTTATTAATAAGCTAAACTATTATGCTTCTGCCATCATATATATTAAAGTATGGTCATGACATGGTTTAGAAAGTACTTCTATGTGTTATGGTTTCAGATTACAGTAGAAGGTTTGATTTAAATTTGGAATAAATTGTAGTTTGGATTAATTGTGCAAGTTACATAATGTAATTAGTTTCATTTGAATCATTATCATGTTTATGTTTGGCATTGATATATACATTTGGTTTTGGTTTCAGAAAGCATGCCATTAATCTTATGAAATTCATATCTTATTCAGTTTGAACAAGAATTTCAATTTTGATCATTAGGTTATTATGGATATATTAAAGTTTCATGTGATCATTTTATGAATTGTTCATTTATATGATACTTTTTAATTTAAGTTAAAGATTGGTTGTTTTGAATTCAACTTTTATTTTGGTAAATGCATGTTTAAGAAATTTTTGAGAAACAGTCAAAGATTTCGGTTTTTCGATTTTTGATAGCCCCATTTGGACAACCTTATTCAGGTTATTTCGAAACTTAAGTGTTATCGAAATTTCAGTTTTTTTCATTGCATAATTTTAAATTTGGATATCGGTATATTTATATTATATATTTTATGATAAATTAATTGAAGCATTAAGTCACCAAAGTGACCTCTATTGTAGAAATTATTTTATTTTAATATATAGAAGGTTTTGTGCATGTAAGTCGGATTATGTTAGTATTAATCGCCCAAAGGAAGGTTAATAATTAACATTATTACATGTGCAATCGTGGTAATAAACATGTGATAATTATTCATTTTATATGTGAGCAATAAATCGCCCAAAGGAAGATTTACATTTGACATGTTCTTATTATCAATGTTTGATTACTGTACCAAGATATCACTTACAAGTTAATATTTTGTCCAAAGATGAAATATTAATGGAGTGTTCGGTATCTTGATATGAGGTTTACCTTTATTCAAATTTATTATTATTTTGGTTATCTTTTAATTTGATTGAAAGATAAAATTAAGATAAATATTTTGAAACAATTAAATTCATATTTTGGTTTCGGATGTCTAATATTTTAATGGATTAATTGAAACATAATGTCACCAAAGTGACCGCTTTTGTGTATATTAGTTTATTTAAAATATTAAGATAATTATGGGTTTTTGTAATTCATGCGTTTATTAATTGGCCCAAAGGAAAGTTAATATTTGGCAGAATTACAATGACAACTGTGGCGATAAATGTGTGACAATTATAAGGTATTTTATGTAAGCAATACGTTAGTCCAAAGATTAATCTATTGTTTGACATAGTTTATTGTCAATGTTTGATTGCTACAACAAGAGTACCGCTTACGCTTAATATTCTTGTCCAAAGACTTGATATTAATGTTGTGCTTGGTATCTTGAGGGAACTAACCATTATTTTGAATTTATTTGTTTACTTATGAATATTTATATGTGAGCTTGTTTTTATTTTATTTATTTATTTTTGTTCTATATTTAGGTAATTTATCTTTGTGTTGTCAATATCTCATTAAATACATTCTACACTCATGTTTAGTAAAACTAGTTTCAAGGAATAGAAAAGACACTTACATATAGTATTTGGTTGTATGAACACAGACTTTGCACTAAGGGAAGAATAACTTGCACCTCTCACCGCTGGTAAGCACCCATAAAAAGGATTTTGAGAGGAGAAATTGTTCAAATTGTACGAGTCTAATGATCATAAAGAACAACATTCTATAAGTCTTTAGGAGCACAAATCTAAAGAGATTACTTATCTAAGGTTTTCCTTGACGAAATTAAGAAATGTTTTACCCAAAACATTAAGGTTAAGATGACGTCACTTATGCCTTCTTTGATGTCTATGAAGTATAAGGGTCAAGGAAATGTGAGGAGTACATTATGAAAATGTTTAATATTGCTTCAAAATTTAAGGCACATAAGATCGAACTTTCTAACAATTGTTTGTTCTTATGCTTTTAGTACCTCTTCCTATATAGTATAATCAATTCAAAAAATAGTTATAGCTGTCAAAAGGAGAAATAGGCTCTAGCTGAGCTCATTTCTTTCATTGTGTTAAAGAGGAAGAAAAGTTGAAGCATTATAAGGGTAAAAGTACTCATTTGGTTAGTGCTCATTTAGTTAGTGTCTCTAAGAGTAAGGGCAATAAAAGAAAATATTAAATAAAAAAAAAGGTTGCTAAGGGTCCAACTCAAAAGAAACAACGATAAGTTACAAAGGGTTGATTCTTTTGTAATAAGTTAGGACACATGTGAAGAAATTAAACTTCAAAACCAAGCAACTACTTGATTATTTTGAGTGATCCATGTGTTGTAAGTTTTATGATCCCACAATTAGGAATTATTTAAGGAGAGATCTATAATTTTTTTTTAGGATGTTGAGTTTGGAGGGAGAAATAAGGTTAGATACATTGATTTTGAGGAGGAATTGGATTATAATTTAATTCCTACTATCACTTTCGACGATGTTTAGGTTTTCAAACCTATCATTAATCAAGAAGTGAATCAAGTACCTCAACAAAACAATGTTGAACAACTCTTATTCAAGATAAGGTAATTGTTTTCAGAAGAACAAACTCAACAACCTCAAAAACAAGTGTCATTAAAGATATCCAAGAGAGGAAGGAGAAATACTATTCTGGATTATTACTTTGTATTTCTTCAAGAAAATAAGGATAATAATTGAATGATAGAAAATGATTCATTCATTTTTTATCAAATCATAAAAGTTCTAACTCTCAAAAGTGAAGTGATGTCATTCAAGAAGAGTATAATTTTATGCAAGACAATAAAGTTTAAGAACTTGTCTCATTACATGAAGGTGCAAACCAATTGGTTGTAAATGGATATTTAAAACCAAGAGGGATGCAAATGATAATGCGGACAAGTATAAGGCATGTCTTGTATTTAAAGGATATACTCTAAAAGAAGACATTGATTTTGTGGAGATTTTCTCTCAAGTTTCATTGAAATACTCTTTCAAGATAATCACGACGCTTGTTTCTTATTTTAATCTTGAGCTACATAAGATGGATGTTAGGCTTGTGTTTTTCAATGACGACATTGAAGAAATGAATTATATGGTACAATCATAGATTTGTGTCTAATGATACAAAATCAATGATATGTAAATTAAATAAATTCATCTATGAGCTTAAGTATGACTCTCATTAATGAAATTATAAATTTCATATTGATTATTTCATTCGGCTTTGAGATAAATTCGGTTGACAATTGTATATACTACAGTTCAGTGGGAGTAAACCAAGTGATACTCATATTACTAAAGAAGACAAATTTAGTCTTACTCAATGCCCTAAAAGTAACCTTGAAATTTAAAAAAATACAAAAGATTCCAAGTGCATAATCTATTGAGAATTTAATTTATGCTCAAGTATGTATGCGTTCGGATATTGCGTACATTGTTAGAATGTTAGACAAATATTTAAGCAATTCTAGTTTGAACCATTGAATAGCAGCCAATAGGGTTATGAAATATCTTTAGAGAACAAAAATTACATGCTCACATATCGAAGTTCTGGTAAGTTAGAGATCATCAAGTTTACAGACTTCGGTTCTATTAGAATATTGATGCAAAAGAATTTTGTCACATGGGCTGTTAATTATAGATTGAATAGAAAGATCACTTCGGTTATTTTGTGACAATAAATATGCATTCATTTATTCTATAAACAATTGGAACAATTTAAATTTAAAGCACATAAATATTAAGTTCCTAGTTGTTAAAGAAAATTCAGAGTGGTTGTGTGTCTATAGAGCATCTTTGGTACAAACTCCATAATTGCGCTTATTAAGAAACCGACACCTAGGTCTTTCATGAGCACACTACTCATGTGGGTGTAATGTTATTTAAGGATATTCAGTTTTAGTGGGAGTTTGTAATTTTGAAAAATGCTCATTCGTTTTAGACACAATTTGATTACTTGTTTTTAGGATATTTTAAGATTATTTTCTCATAAATAAAGTTCTTTTGGTTTATGCACACTGAATTGATAAAGTTTGATCTCGCTAAGGTTTAGAAGGACCAGTTGGAAATAGACATGTTTGGTTCACATTTCATGTAATTTTCCATGCTACGCATCCATGATTGATCTATGTCATTTGACTATATTTGTATACGTGACCATTGATGGGTCTTGTCGTGATTGATACGGCAAAGGTCGCTTTGATCCTATATGGATATAGTTGATGGACGAGATTGTTACTGTAATACCTATTATATAATAGCAAAATTTTGAGCTCATAAGGTTATACATTTGTCAGAAACATATGTTGCCCAAGTGGGAGATTGTTGGATTAAAATCCGTAATAATAGTGGGCACATATGTATAATGTATATTGCTATTTTAAAGTATGACACAAAATTAAGTGACCAATTATGTTAGGCGTGTCATGGGTATTAAAATGTCATGGAAATAAAAGTGTAGATACCATAAGATGTATTTATAATTCGATGAGGGGCGAGTTATAAATACTTAATAGTTGATTATTAAATCAACTATATAAAGAGATAGTGGTCCCCAAGAAATAGGTCAACTTGTTTTTCTCTTTTCCGTCGTCGAGAGTTTTACATCAAGAGAAAACCTATTTTCTTGGAAGATCACAACCACCTTTTAAGCGATCTTCATCAAAAGATTCAAGGTTTTCATCTATCGACAATTGATACGCTTCCGCATTCAGTTTATTGTTCTTGATGATTTGACATGATAGATCCTGGGTTTAGATTTCATATCTGTTATGGTTTAATTCTAACACTAGTTGGCCCAAGGGATTGTAACCCTAACCACAGTAATGGATTTATCTTTCATTTGTACAAGGATTGTCATAGGAATTTTAGTCCCCACCCCAATTTCAACACATACTTTAGCAACTAATTCCAAGTTTATGTTTATACTTAAATTGCGTTTTGTTTTCATTTTTCATATTTTTAATAAAATCTAATTTTTATTTAAAAATAGTATAGCTTAAAAAAGGTGGGTCCCTCTAACGCCAACTTTCCAGCTTTGAATGGAAGACACAAATAAATAAATATTTTAGGAAAGGTACCAACTTTACTTTTTCTTATTTTATTTTTCATATCCTTTTGATCAAATTACTATTTTACCCCATTTTCAAATTCAATTTACCCCCCACCGGACGTCAAACCCATTCTTAACCAAAATTTATATATCGGGCTTATCAATTTTACCTACTAATTAATATATATTTTACATCTTATTAAAACATTTTTGTTTATTTTTTTACTTTTTATTTTTCCTATGTTCTCTGCGTAAAAAAGTATGTTCAGACAAGGAAAATAAAAAAGACCTGGCCAGCGGTTTTCTGAAACCCAGTTTTTTTTTTTTTTTTTAATCTTCAGGAACAGTTTATTTTAGATTTTTTTTGAAAAAAATTGGAAAAGAAAATTCTGTTTGGTTGGATAGAAAAGGCTTTTGAAGTACTTTGCCTCGGTACAGGAAAACGTGAACAGGTCTGAGAGGAACAGTGTCAGTGAAGAGTTTTTTTCCCCTGGTTTGTGTGCTTAGAATTTGTACAGGTCATGATCTCTACATTCAACATCGTTTTACTTAGAAATTTATTTTTGCTGTTGAAATAAAAAAAATCCCTGCTTTAATGATTTTCTTTTTTCCATTCAGATGAAAAATGATTTTCTTATACAGTAAATTATCAATTTGTGTTAAGGGACTATGATCATGTGAACTGAACTGAAAGCTGAGCTTTTTCTTTTCTTTTTAAATCGAGAACTTTCAGGAAAATTTTAGCTTCTTACACTGTTTTACTGACTGCTTTTTTGTGTGTGTGAAGTTTAATGTATTTCGGAGCTGTAGTGTTCTTGTTTCAGCTGCAAGTGAAGGAAAACTATGAGGACTTTGTATTTATTGTTAGTTTTCTGGTTTTTGATTGATGGATTTCTGTTTTATAGGTGGCTGGCCTGGAGTTTCTGTTAAGTATAATCTAATATTTGCATGGAGATAAATCCGGGTGTTACAGTGATCGGAGCAGAAGCTCCGTCGGCTTATCAAATGGCGCCGAGGACGGAAAATGCCAACCAGATTGGTGGTGGAGGTGGTGGTGGCTCGACAGCTGTGGATGTTTCACCAGTTAGTGTAGGGTTAACTGGTAGCATAGAAAAGAAAAAGAGAGGTAGACCTAGGAAATACGGGCCCGACGGGACAATGGCGAGGGCATTGTCGCCAATGCCAATTTCCTTGTCTGTCCCGTCCGGCGGTGGAGGTGAGTTCTCGAGTAGTGGCGGAAAGCGTGGGAGAGGACGAGGTTGCGGTTACCAGATTAAACATCACAAGGGAACAGACATGGAGACTTTAGGTAATAAGCCCTCTTAGCATGCTGTTGTCTTGGTTCAAATTCGATTTAGTTATAGATTTGGTAGCGGATAGTAATGTTTCTGGTTCGAAATTATGAGCAATTAGTCGTGCACTAGTGTTTCGAAACAGGTCACCTGATGGAATTTGGAATTTTCCGAATGCCTTTTTGAAAGATTCTATATATGAAGTTGATAATACTTGTTGAACTTTCTTGTGGGACCTTATATGAGATGCCATTGTTCTGATCTGGAAGGATATTGCTGGTTTCTGAGAATGAAAAAAGTGGCCTTTTTGTGTCTGTATGAGGTTGAGGAATTTCTTCTAGCGTCTTAGATTTCTTTTCATCAATGATTTTTCGAGATGCGTTCGCCGATAGGAACAAAATGAAACTTGTTAAAGCAGCAAGATCAACTGATTCGTAATGTCTGGTTTACGGGGCTTTGTTCCGAGTTGAAATCCGTTGTTAGAAATCATGTCAAATCTCAACCATGTAGTAGATCTATGTTTGTTTGACAAACAGTGAAATTCCTTGTATTTTTTATAGGTGAATGGGCTGCTACTTCTGTCGGGACAAATTTTACTCCTCATGTTATCACTGTCAATGCCGGCGAGGTATGTTTCGATATGGGAAAGAGAGAGAGGAGCATAGTTTTCTTCATTTTCTATCATTGTCAAAGACTTGTATAGACTTTCTGCTGGGTTCATCCTTTTTCCTAGTTCGTATTTTTCCAAAACCTTGGACCGCCGCACATGGCTACTTTCTATCGTGTTGGGGAGAATTTATTGATCTCTAAGGTGTTTGTTGTCTACATTTTTCCTTACTCCGTATTCGATTTTGTTGGTGTTCAAGGACATTACGATGAAGGTGATTTCATTTTCTCAACAAGGACCGAGAGCTATTTGCATCCTATCTGCTAATGGAGTAATTTCAAATGTTACACTTCGTCAGCCCGATTCTTCTGGGGGCACTCTGACATACGAGGTTAGGCAATTTTCAAATTACTATACATTTTGATATGTGCTGAGTTTCCAGTAATATTTAGTTGTGTAAAAACATTCTGTAAAGATACAAATATCACACGAGAAAGGTAAAAAACAGGATTTATTTTTATGACATGAACTTCTTACACTGTTTTGATTTTCGGATCCTTGATGGAAAACCTCATCTGTCCTATTTTCTTGTAGGGTCGGTTCGAGATACTTTCCTTGTCCGGATCCTTCATGCCTACAGAAACTCAAGGAACAAGAAGTCGATCGGGCGGTATGAGTGTATCTTTGGCAAGCGCTGATGGCCGTGTTGTTGGAGGCGGAGTTGCTGGGCTTCTGATAGCTGCCAGTCCTGTGCAGGTAAAGCCTTTTAGTGCTAAATTGTCCGTCTATCTTCCCTTCTACCTGTAGTCCGGGAAATCTGAACATCTAATCAAACATGTCAGTCTTCGTCTTTCAAAATATCATAGAGAGCTGGGGCCGAATTGATCTTCGGCCTTTACTTTTTCTTTGACAATTTGAAAAGATTAGAGTCTAGACAGTCTCGAACACATTGTTTAATCTTTTGTTGAATCATCAGGTTGTGGTGGGCAGCTTTTTACCTGGAAACCAGAATGACCAAAAGCCCAAGAAGCATAAAATTGAGTCCATACCTGCTACTATTGCGCCAAACCCGAGCACAATCGCTACACCGGCTTCAAACGTGGAAAAAGAGGATGGCATGGATGTACTTTCTCCGCGACAGAATTCAAATGCCCTGAAACCAAACCTCACCGCAGCTTCCTTCCGGAGAGAAAATTGGGTGACCAACATGCAGGAGCCGAGGAATTCGGCAAACGATATCAACATTTCTTTGCCTGCAGGTTAATCAGAATCGAACATCTCGGACTCGGGGTGTTATGTGTTGTTGAATATTTTAATGTAGGATAAAGTAGGGTTACTTAACATTGCTGATATCCGGCTAGGTTTTTAATGTCTCAGCCTCTCAGGCAAAGACATCCCTTGTTTTTTTTCCCCAGATTGATGAATTTATTTATGAGAATTGCCCTATATCTTTAAAGATCTCCAAATTATGGAGTATTAGTGAAAATTTCGTCAGTTTTATTCGATCCGATTTCATCGATATTCAAGCAAAATGACTGTTACATTCTGATAAAAGATGAATTTTAAGGGTAGAATACATGATCGAATTTTAAAGATAATATTGTCGAGAATGACACTTGGGCACAGGGACGGGGCAATTTGAGGTTAAGATGGCAAAACATAAATATTTGAAAGTGACATAGGCAAATTCAGAAATAAACTACCTTAATAGCTCCGTCCCTGTTTGGGCAAGAGTAGTGAAATGTGTATGTATGTAATCCTTTGACCATTTATTTTCTACCTACATTTTGATTATGTTGAGCCAACGACCAAAATCTCGTTTGGTAAGCAACTCAATTAAAGGAAGGTTTCTTTGGATAGATGAGGTGTTTAGGGATGATTATTTAGTATATAGAGTACATTAAAGCATATTTTGTAATCTAAGGTATTTTTTACAGTGTCGGCTGAGAACGTCTCCTACAGAAAGCGTTTTTTATTTTTTTAATATTTTTTAGACAAAAAACGCCGCCGAACGTCTCCTGCAGGTAGGGGTGTTCATTTCCGGGAATTCGGGTACCCGAAATTTTTAGATACCAAAACCTTGGCCCGTTACTCGGCCCATATAAATCGGGTACCCGTTAATTCGAGTACCGGGTACCCTATTTATTTTTTTTAATATTTTTCAAAATCTGAAAATTAAAAAAATCACATAACAAACACATAAAATTTAAAATTTCATAATACATAAATTAATGATTCGAAGTTGCATGGTTTACTATGTAGTTAAAAATAATTCTTAGTATGTACTGTGTAGTTACAGACTGTATGAGACAACCATACTGTAAAACTTACAGTGGCTAAATATTTGATGACAATAAAAAATAATTCTAGGTGGTATATGGACCTCATAATATTTATCAACACCGTCTCCAATATTTGATGACTGTATGGTGTCAAAAAAATAAAAAATAAAATTATGTAGTTAAAAAAAGTAATTTACAGTAGCTCATTCTATGGATTATGTTTGATGACAATCATACTGTATAACTTGGAGTGTGCATGTTATTCGTAATTTACGTTCTATTTTCTCATATTGATTTAAAATACAATCATAATGTTTCAATTTTGACACTCATGTTTAATGTCAATCATATTGTGTAGCTCACCCTATGGAACGTATTTTTTCCTTCGAATCTCATATTGGTAACTTGATATAAATATTTTTGATAATTTTAAAATTTAAAAGTACATAATACAAGTATAAAAAAGAATTTAGGGATTAGAGTAAAAATAATAACTTAAAATAAAAATAAATTTTAAAATTAAAAATATATGTAATAAAAATACCGGGTCGGGTGCCCGGATATAAAAAATTAGGCCCGGACCCAGCCCAACTACCAGTGATTTTTCACGGGTCGGGTACCCGGCCCGAAAAAATCGGGTATTTTCATTTTAATATCCAGTTATTTTAAATCGAGTAGTCGGGTAGTTGAGTCGGGTCGGGTATTTTTGAACACCCCTACCTGCAGGAGGCGTTCTCTATTTTTTAAAATATTAAAAAAAATGGAGAACGCCTCCTCCTGGCACTGTAGAAAATATCATATATTCCTAATTTTGTTCAACAGACCCTATTTTCCAATTTTTTTTCTAAACCCCCATTTTTACCTAATTTCCCGCAATTAAAGTTTAGCTTAGAAAATGAATTTAGCCAAATATGTAATAAGATGGATTATTATTTGTTACGGACTGTGGAGTTGTTTTACTCTAAATTCATTTTAAGTATGATTAGAATTTTATATTCAATGTTTCATGATTATAGGTGATTATTTTAAGAATTTAATAAAACAAAAAATATTCAATTTTAAACTATATTTGATTGTGAATTATTATTTGATATGTACCAAGTTATGGGTGAACAAAGATATTTTAAGTGAAACTGTACATTTTAAAAAATATTTAATAAATAAATAAATATTGATGTAGTAATAGTATAGAGAGATTCGTCTTGTCTCTAATGTTTAGTTGTAATTCTTAGTTGACTTATTTAAATATTATATAAAACTAAGAAAATAAAAATACTCTAAATATAATTAAAAAAACTCTATATATAATAGAAGAATATATTAATTATTTTCAAATTAAGTTGAGATTTTTATAATAAATAAATATATATATATAATAGATAGCATCCCACAAACCCTACACATTTTGTGTATAGACATGCCCGTTTATGAGATTTTTTTGGTGACGTAAAAGCGAACTTAAAAATTAAGTCTCTATTAATAAATATTGGAAAAAAATTCAATTTTAAGAGTATTTATCTAATAAATAGTATTGGTAAAATATTAAAATTTAAGAGTATATACTTAATAACAAATAATGAGAAATACTTTTGGACGCCTAATAACAAGTATTAAGAAAAAATGAACCCCTAATAATAAATATTAAAAACTTAAATTTTAAGAGTATACCATAATAACAAGTATTAGAAAAAAATAAGCCTCTAATAACAAGTATTGTAAAAAGTTGAACCCCTAATAACAAATATTGAGAAAATTTAAATTTTAAGAGTATGATGTCTAATAACAAATATTGAAAAAATATTGAGTATTTAATAAAAAATATTTAAAAAATTAAATTTAAAAATATGCCTATAATAACTAATATTGGAAAATTTAACTATAATAATAAATACGGGACAAAAACAAAACTATTATTTAAATTGGACCCCTCTAATTATATATATTTGGTCCTGGACAGGTGATGGGCCCTGGGTCAACACCCTTATGAGCACGGACCTGTGCATATATGTATATGTATGGGATAACAAAGTATAAACTACTACAGACTTGGTTAATTCTAGAGATGTGATGTGTGTAGTTATATTATACATATATTAATAGGATTTATATCTAATACACTAGCGGTAGAAAATTTTAGTTTTTACAAACGGCTTAATTTTAGGGTTTAGAGATTTAGATTAGGTACAAGATTTAGGGTTTAGGTGAATGTGTTTAGAATTTAGGGATAATGATTAAATTTTAGGGTTGATAATAGGATTTAGGGTTTAAGTTTTAGCATAATATGTTGAGAATTTAGGTTTTAACCTATAAACCCTCATTTCTATTCACAATCACTAAATTCTAAAGTAAACCTAAAGCCCTAAATTGAGTCTCTAAACCCTAAAACTAAGGTGATTGTGAAAACAATTTTTTTTACCACCAGTGTATCAAATAGTTATCCATATTAATATGGTATTATTATTTAATTATAATATAGTTTAGTAATTCAAAAGTTTTACCTTTTTTTTGAAAAGTTCAAAAGTTTTGCCTTTAAGTTTTATTATTACATTAATATAAAAAATTAAATTTGAATTCAAAATATAAATAATTTTTAAAAGTTTAAAACGTAATGTAAATAGAAAATAAATATATAAATTTTCTTTATATTATTTTTATACGCATTTACACCTAAAAAACTTAAAATATGAAGATTAAATATTTATAATACTTTTTATTAATTAATTTGATGTATAATTTTAAATGAAAATACGCTACCAGTCCTAGTATTTTGGCAAAATATAAAGTTCACTCCCTTCATTTAAACCAAGGAAATTTGGGAAATGGTAAACACAAAAAGCTGAAGCTGAAGATGGCAACGATAACAACTAATTTGCTGTTCCTCAATATGTTTTCCTTCAAAATTACAGCAAATCTGCAGCTTCAATTATAAATTTTGAAGCAAACGAGAATTATAATAAGACTTAAAGGAAAAATAGGTGCCCAAAGTATACCTCTTTTGAACTTTAGGTGCCTAAAATATTTTTTTTTTTGTAAAAATAGGTGCCAAAAGTTTCCAAAGTTAGAATTTTAGGTGCCCGACTGTAACTGTAAAAGAAAGTAAAAAAAAAACTGTTATCCATTTAAAACACGACACGTGTCATTTTCATTATCTTTAAATTATATTTTTTAATAATTTAAAATTTTACAAAAAAATCTTAAAATTTTAAAATTTTCTAAAATAGTCTCTAAATCCCTAAATTCGAAATCCTCAAATCATCACCGTTGTCGCCGCCGGCCCTACCCTTTTGGTCGCCTTGCTTAGCCGACCGTTTCCCCTCACCCGTCGCCGGAAATAGACGAACGGTTTGCGAATCGAACGGTTCACGTTCGACGTGAAATAATCGTTCGATTCGCACACCGTTCGTCGGTTTCCGGCGACAGGGGTGAGGGGAAACGGTTAGCTGAGGCCGTCGACTAAAAGAGTAGGGCCGGAGACGGAGGCGGCAACGTTGAAAATTTGGAGATTTCGAATTTAGAGAGTTTAGGGACTGATTTAAATGATTTTATAAATTTTAGTTTTTCTAAAAAAATAATTTTTAATTTTTTAAAAAAAATAATAAAAAAATTAATATTTTATGTCACGTTTCGCATTTTGAATAGTTAACTGATTTTTTTAAGAGTCGAGCACATAAAATTCTAACTTTGAAAATTTTAAGCACTTATTTTTACAAAAATATATTTTAGGCACCTAAAATTCAAAAGATGTATACTTTGGGCACATAAAGTTCATTTAAACCTTATAATAAAGATGATCGGTTTACCTTGGAGGAATTTGGCGGTGGGGTTGCTGCCTTGCTGGGACTGGCAAAGGACTATTTTTGTAATTTATCGAAACTTGCTGACCTATACGGGAAGAAGAAAGAAAAAACTGGAAATGGTCAACAATTTTGACGCTATATATTAACCCACCTCCCCGCTTTGATTCTTTCAAATTCTAAGCTTCCGCCACAAGCTTTTCACTTTCTATATCTTCCTGCTCAGCCTGGCTACCTCACTCGCATTTCAATGGCTCGAAACAAGGTAAAATTCCATGCCTCTGATTCTCTTTCGAACATTTCTTACTTTTCCCCCTTCGGAATTGAAGAATTGCATGTTAATTTTTTTATTTTTTTTTGCATTCACTGCTTATTCGTTCGCTACCCGGTTTTGATTTTCATATATTTTTTGACTTGTTTTAGCCGATGTTTTTCCTGTTCATTTTCTTAGGTTTTAGGGTTTTCATTTTTTCTAGTGATTGATTTGGTAGTTAATTTGGACCAGGAGAAATTAGTGTTATTGCTTGATGTCGGTCCATCGATGCACATTGTTCTTCCAGAAGTTGAAAAACTCTGCTCCATGTTAGTGGAGAAGAAGGTATTGCTTTCAATTCAGTTTTCAATTAATGTACACTCACACTCTTTTTTCAAAATATTATGATATTTTCTACTTCCATTAAATATTGAAACAAAAAATTCAAGGAATAAAAAAAATTCTGATTGTCTTTTGTGTACACAGCTTATTTTCAGCAAATATGATGAAGTGGGAGTGGTGGCCTTTGGAACCGAAGGTGACTCCTAGTTTTGTGATGAATCGTAGTAACTTTTAGTATTAATTTTGACCAATTAATGGTTGCTTCCATATCAATGATTTTTAAGGTTTGTGAATCTTTATTCAAATGTCAATGTTGGATTACTTTAATGGTATTTCCTGTAATTTACAGAAACTAACAATGACCTTACAATGGAAGTGGGTGGATATGAAAATATTACGGTGTTGCAAGATATCAAAGTTGTTGATGGTGATCTTATTGACACTCTACAAAAATTGCCCCGTGGGACTTTAGATGGTGATTGTATCCCGTAATTTTCTTGATTATTTTGTTACGGTAGTTTAAACCGAAAAGTAGTATAATGTTTACCTTCATTCCATTGAGATTTCTTATAGAAAATATTTGCCCGTTGCTGCATTTTTGGTTCCTTAACTTCTGTAGTTCTTGATGCAATTGTTGTTGGTATGGATATGCTGATAAAGAAATATAAAGATATATTCAAAGGAAAGAAACGTCTGTGTCTTATTACTAATGCCATTCATCCTATAAAGGACTCTTTGGAAGGCAGCAAAGAAGATCAGGTCACGACCATTGCTGAGCAGATGACTGCACAAGGCATGAAAATGGAAAGTATTGTTGTGAGGGGAATGTTAAGTCAGGATGCAGATAAGAGAATAATGGACGAGAATGATAATCTCTTGAGTATATTTTCAATGAAAACCCGTACGCGGAATGTGTATGTTGATAGTCCAACTTCATTGCTGGGAGCACTTAAAACTCGACGAGTAACTCCTGTAACAATTTTCAGAGGTCTCCTTGAGCTCAGTCCTCAGATGAAAATTAAGGTTAGACTATTAATTTCAAACCTATACTCTTGATGTAATCACATCCTTTTACTGATCTCTCTCCCTTCACTTCCCGTGGCACCGCTTTTGACTTTATTTATTTATTTTTAGTGAAGGAAAAACTAATTATATGGATCCACTAGGATAAACTTTTTTTAACAGTTTCTCTGATATTTTTGTTTGACTACCTTGTTCATTAATGATAGATGATATCAAATGTCATCTAACAACATTATAATTGCTTTTAACATATTCTTCTGACACATTTTTGTCGCAACAAATTTTATACTCTTAAGTGATGCCCATATGCATGGACACAAAGAGAGATGCTTGTTTCTCTTGAGGATAAGTAGGTGTTTTTAAGGAAATAGAACAATGATTATCAGCATTTAGGTTTTGTGAAGCATTCTACTTGTTGCTGCACATTTGCTTGTACGCCGACTGGCGATCCAGGTTGCTATAGATGGATGATTGTCATCTTAATTTGCACCCCTTTGTGAGAAGATCTGTTGTTTTGAGAATTGCTATGCTATTTCACCCTACTTTGTTTATGCTCCTTGCTTCCAGCTAATGGGCTGCATGGTATGATGCCTCAATGGGTCATCATGGTTCAATGGTGTTGTTGAGACAATAAATTAACATACCACATTGAGGTGTTAGTGTTAGGATTTTCTTCATGTTTGTTTCTCATTAGCTTTTGTGAAAAATAATTCTGATATAAATATGTATAATGACACATAGTTATGGGTTTATAAAAAAACACAAGAGGAGAAGTTTCCCACTCTGAAGAAATACTCAGAAAAAGCACCTGCGTCTAATAAGTTTGCAACACATCAAGTCAAGGTTGATTATGAGTATAAAAGTGTTGGCGACTCCAGTACTACAGTTATACCCCCAGAGCAAAGGATTAAAGGCTACCGTTATGGACCTCAAGTAGTTCCTATATCAATTGCTGACTGGGATGCTGTCAAGTTCAAACCAGAAAAGGGTGTAAAGCTACTGGCATTTACTGATGCTTCAAAAATAAAACGGCAAGTTGCTTTATCTGAGATAAGTATACGTATATTCTGATTAAATTTGATTCAAATGATTATTTATACCATCTTTTTATCCATGTCTTGCCTGGCAATTAACCGAAGACACTGCTTCATGAAAGAGGTCTATCTTTTTATTGCTGAGCCGGGCAATACAAGAGCCACTGTTGCAGTTTCTGCCATAGCAAGAGCTATGAAGGAAACAAATACAGTTGCAATCTTGCGATGTGTTTGGAGACAGGGACAGCAAAATGTTGTTGTGGGGGTCTTGACACCAAACATTTCAGAAAATGATAAAATTGTAGGATTCTATTTCTTCTTCACTTCATCTTTCACTTGAATTTGTTACTTACACATCCTTGTTTCTATAGTTTCCCTTGTGAAACTTGTGACACTCTCTGATTTTTCTGTGCAGCCTGATTCATTTTATTTCAATGTTCTTCCTTTTGCTGAGGATGTTCGTGAATATCAGTTCCCCTCTTTCAACAGTTTTCCAGCTTCATGGCAACCTAATGAACAGCAGCAAAAGGCAGCTGATGAATTGGTGCAGATGCTTGATCTTGCTTCATCAGGCAAAGAGGAAACATTGTTGCCTGAGTTAACCCCCAATCCTGTTCTGAAGGTACTTAAATATGTTTGCTGGATTCTTTTATCATGAAGTTTCTGCTACACGACAAACTGAATAATTACTTGTGATGCATGCAAATGGCTATATGTTGGCTTATAAATGCAAAATTTCCCCCTTTATGTTGTTCAGAGAAAGAAATATTATATGTGAAGTACTAGAGTTGAGTGGTTGCACCGTTGCCATGGTTTCCCCCACCCAGTCAAACCCAAATGCTACATTTGAATTATTGTGTTTAGATAGCATTGAAGCTGGTTAAAGGCCTGCCAAAGGTGGCAGGGGTTTGATGTTATTGGAGTCGGGAATAAGTAACATTTAAAACGCACATATTGTTTCTCTAACATTATTGTTATGTGTTTTAGCGTTTTTATCGCCATCTAGAGTTGAAAGCAAAGCAACCAGATGCAGCTGTACCTCCACTTGATGGAGCACTAAAGAAGATCACTGAACCAGATCCGGAGCTTGTTTCTGAAAACAAGTCTGTTTTTGATGCTTTGCATAGACACTTTGAACTCAAGCCAAATCCTAAGGTCAATTCTATTTAACTTCTTTAAAGTGACGGAATTTATTTATCTTCCGCTTGTTTATTGTGGTAGTGTGATCTGTTTGCAGCTCAAGAAATCATCCAGGCAATTTTATCAAGAGAAACGATTTGGATCAAATGCACATGAATCGGATGGTCAGGCTGTCAAATCCATTGAAAATCAACCGCCAGTTAAGATAGAGAAAATTGGGGATTTAACTCCTGTTCAGGATTTTGAAGCTATGATGTCCCAAAGGGATAACCCAGAATGGGTCGGGAAAGCAATTAAGGAAATGAGAGAGAAGATACTTGCCCTAGTGATACACTCCCATGAAGGAGATAATTATCACAAAGTGGTGGAATGTATAGTTTCCCTTCGCAAGGGTTGCGTCATTGAGCAAGTATGTCCTCCCTCTGTTTTCATGCATGCATATGTTATCAAAAATTGCTGGTCTACATTTTCCTAATTATACAATGATGTTCATGGTGCTTTTGCTTGATTGTATTATAAACTTTGTAGTTCATAATGTGAATTATATCCGAAGGTCAGCATTCGAGAAAACAGTTTTCAGTTCACTACATTGGGTATTGATCCTATGTTACATACAGTTAAAACATTTTCCATTGCAGGAGCCAGGACCCTACAACGATTTAATGCGCCAGCTTCGCCAATATTGCCAGGGGAAAGGAATCGAAAGCCTTCCGCAACTTCTTGCATCGAGGGATCTCACTTTGATCTCCAAGTCAGAAGCTGAAGACAGGTTCCGTATCCCGACATTCTTCGAATACCTTAAATTGTTCTCATTAGTTCTATAAGCCAATCTAATTCCACGTCAATTTTTTAATATATATAATTTTTCTGAGCAGTGATGTTACGGATGAGGAAGCGAGAAGCTTTTTGGTTAAAATGGAGCCAAACCCCTAGGATTAGAGATCTCTGTATTTCTGTATTATTTTTGTAGTTGGTTCTCATTTAATGTGCTGTAAACATAAATAACCCTTTTCTTGTTAACCCGATCTAGATTTGTCAAGAGATATGCTTTTTCATATATCAACATGTT
Source organism: Hibiscus mutabilis (assembly GCA_019671005.1). Lineage (NCBI taxonomy): Eukaryota > Viridiplantae > Streptophyta > Magnoliopsida > Malvales > Malvaceae > Hibiscus > Hibiscus mutabilis. Next base: position 55,594,438 of record CM033726.1, read on the forward strand.
AGACCTATATTGTGTTAATTATGTTTAAAGCGAGTAAACATTGTAATCCAAACATGATATTCAGAGGAAAAGACACGGAATTTTCCTTTTGTTCGAACTCGAGTCTCTTAAAAGATTGTTTTATTTTCCATTAGGACCGTGAAAACTTTGAACATGAAGTTTTCAAATTAAGAAAGCCTCAACATTATCATTAAATTATTGTGCGACTTTGTTTTTACTCTGCTACTACAAATATTATGCATGTAGAGAAAAAAAATAGAATTTTGGAACACTTTTCATTGTAATAAACTCAGAAATTAAGGATTTTTTTATATAAAGAATCCAATATATTGAATTTGATTATTTTTTTAAATTTTAGGTGTACTTAAAATTATGTTATTTATTTAATTTATTTTTAAATAATGATTAGTACCATTTGACGAAATTTTAATCTTATTTGTGGAATTAAAAAAATCGAGATGTTTAAAAAATTGAGTACTCGGTTGGGTTTTAGGTCGGGTTATGTTGGGTCAAGTCAGTAATTCAACTCGAGTCGGGTCGGGTCCGGGTTGACTTGGGTTTGGATTAATGTTGGGTTGATCCTACCTCAGACTTGGTACGGATTCGGGTCAGGTCACTTCTAAGTTCGATCCAAAACGGTCCAGGTCCAAGTGATTAATTATCAGGTTAATTCGGGTTGGATCATTCCAGATATCAGGTTAAGTTTAGGTCGGGTCACGTCAGTTTCAGATAAAATTCAGGTAAGGTTAATTCGCTTTTGGATGGACTTCGAGTCGGTTTAATTCGCGTCAATTTCAGATAAAATTCAATGAGTATATATATAAAATTATATTAAAAATTTAAAAAGTATATGAGTAATCTTTTAAAAAAATATTAAATAACATTATACATCTTTAATTTTTTTAATAATGTTTAAATTTTTTAAAATTTAAAATCTTAATTCAATGAGTATATATATGAATAATCTTTAAAATTTATTAAATAACAAATCTTTTAAAATTATATGAATAATCTTTAAAAAATTTAAAATTTAAAATCATAATTTAATGAGTATGCATAAGAAAAAAATCTTTAAAAATTATTAAATAATATTATAAATCATATAATCTTTAAAAATTTAAAATCTCAATACAATGAATATATATATATATATAATTCTATTAAAATTAAAAAATAAAAATAAAAATCATATAAATAATCTTTAAAAATTATTAAATAACATAAGGAAAACTACAACGAATGTCACCCAACTATGGGTAAGATTATATTTGGGTCACTCAATTATTAAAAGTTACACTTAGGTCACTTAATTATGGTTAATGATACATTTGAGTCACTCAATTATTATAGGTTACATTTGGGTCACTCAATTATGGGTAATGTTACATTTAGGCCACCCTTCATATTTTAAAAAATATATTAATTTAGTCACTTTTCTTCCAAGTCACTTGTATACCCTCGTTAACACTAGAGTCATTCATTTGAAATCATTAAGTAATCTAATACACAAATTGATATACTTTTTAAATATGAAGGGTGACGCAAATGTAACCTTACCCGTAATTGAGTGACCCAAGTGTAACTTTTAATAATTGGGTGACCCAAATGTAACTTTACCCATAATTGAGTGACACAAATGTTACTTTTAATAATTGAGTGACCCAAATGTAATCTTACTCATAATTAAGTGACTTCTGTTGTAGTTTACCCAATAACACAACAAATATTTAAAAATTATATAAAAAAACTTTAAAAGTTTTAAATTTTAAAATCTTAATTCAATAAATATGTATAAATAATTTTTAAAAATTATTAAATAATATTACAAATCTTTAAAAAATATATTAATATTTTTTAAAATTTTAAATTTTAAAATATTAATTCTGTATATATATAATTATATTAAAAACTTTAAAAATTATAGGAATAATTATTAAAAATTATTAAATAATATTGCAAAACTTTATAAAATTATATGAATAATCTTTAAAAAATTTAAAATTTAAAATCTTAATTTAATGAGTATATATATATTACCAAATACAACACATTTTTCCTTTCTCAACTTCTTTCTACAGTCACCTTCTCCCATAGTGGAAGAAAGTAGTATTCAAAACCTATTTTCTCATTTTTCTTGCAAATTAGACCTTTTCACAGTGAAAGTTTTACTTAATGTACTTAACATTATCGTAATTGGTTGTATGGTTTTGAATTAGAGGAAAGGGATAAAGAGTATCTCCATGTTGTTGAAGATTCTTCAGTTTCTGATTTAGTAGAAGAATCATTTATGGTTTAATTGTCATAGTTTAGTATGTGCCCTTTTATATATTTACTTCAATATTTATTGATATTGTTTGTTCACTAATGTTTTAGATTGTTTGCTCCTTAGTGAATTTTTTATTTGGTTTTTTGAATTTATTGGTTGGTCTATTGATTTAGTTTTATATGCTCTAGTTATTTTGTTTAACTTTGCATGTTGTTCCTTGGAGAACTGGGATGATATTAAGTCGGGTCTGTAACAGGTCGGGTCGTTTGCAGGTCGAGTCAAATCGAATTTTAGGTCATTTCAAGTCGAGTTATATAGATATTTTCCAGATTAATATCAGGTTTGAGTTCATATCAGGTCGGGTTCAGTTATCAAATTATTGGGTTCAATTCAGGTTCGGGTCGTTCTCAGTTCAGGAACATGTTCGGGTTAACATCAGGTCCAACTCGAGTTTTGGGTTAACATCAGGTCGAACTCATTTGAGTTTGGGTCATCATCACCTCGGGTTACAACTAGTTCAGACTCGAGTCGATTTCAGTCGAATTTCCAGGTTGGGTCAATATTTTACACCCCTACTGTAAATATATAAAATAATATGTGAATGGAAATTAGTAGACCAATAGATTAACTATCCGTGGATATATAATAGGGCAAAGTACACAAATGGTCCTAAACTATATGTAAAAATACAAAATGGTCATCAAACTTTCAAATGTTATATAATGGGCATTAAATTTTAGTTTTTGTTATAAAATGGTCACTGAGCCGTTAACTGTGGTTAATTGGGTGACGTGACAGTTACAAAAATTTGAATAATATAACATTTAATCATCCATATTGACACATTTAATCAGTTTATTCCTAATTTAACCCTCATTATTGATGTCAAAATTGATTGAATGTGTAAATATTGAGGATTAAATATGTTATTATACAAATTTTTGTAACTGTCGTGTCTCCCAGTTAATGACAGCTAATGGTCCAATGATCATTTTGTTATAAAAATTAAAGTTTAATGACCATTATGTAATTTTTGAAAGTTTGATGACCATTTTGTATTTTTAGAGATAGTTTAGTGACCATTTGTGTACTTTACCCTATATAATAATATATATTCATTATTCTACGTAAGATTAACTAGTTTTTTTCTTTCTTTTTTAATAGAATAGAACTATATATTTTCTTTTAAATATGCACATTAAGACGGAGTGGGTGTAAAGGAACATGGTCCATCTTAATTTTTATAATTTAGTTGTATTTTAAATTTGTTATAATTTTTTTTAGATTTTTTATTGTTCGATGATGACTTTTTTTTCTTCAGACGTTAGACGTTGTCCTCTCTTGAATTAACGAAAATTTTTGTAGATTATCGATAGTTATTATGTAACGATTTATATTCAGAATTAGATTTAGTCCTATAATTATAGGATGATTTTTTTAAATATTAATCTTTTTATTATAAAATATGAATTTAAAATTTTATTTAATAACATCAAACTCTTCATCATTCGCTTTAACAAGTGCATGTAAAAATAATATATCTACATAATATTATTTAACTATTACTCTCGCGACTAGCTTTTAATTATTTATTCTGATTAAATTTTAATTTAAATGATATTTTTTGACGATATGTTGATATTTTTATTATTGTAATATCGTGATGTTCGTGTACTTGAAAATTCATGAGGTAGCTTTTGAAAACTTGAATTTCATAATAATTTTTCCGGATTTAGAGGTTCTAGAGTACGTATAATTTTAGCATTGAATAAAAAAGATCTTTAGATCATGTTTATATGAGGATTTTCAAATGCTGACATTTGTATATTTTGTTTGGATAAATGTTCCGTTATAGAGAAATTTATGATAATTAAATTTGGCCGGCTGACTAAACTGTTCATCTTTATTTCTTCATTTTTTTTAGGTTATGAATTTTAGATTCACTAAAAATATTCCTCTTTCTTCTTTTAGAGTCCTTTCTTCCTTTTCTCATTAAGTAAGATTATGAGTGATCGAGAAAAATTATGTGAAATAAAAATGAACAATTTAACTAATCGACAAAATATACTTACTCAAAAATATACTATTAATAAATAAAATAAAGATAATACAATATGAATATGGTTTGATTTGTAATATATATATATATATATAGATTCTTAATATAAAATATACATCAAAATTAAATAAGAATAATATTTTAAAATTTATTTTTTATTTTATTTTATTAGTGTATTATCTGGGAGAATTTTGAAAAACAAAATCCTATCAGCTCTTATTCACAATCCCACTGACAGGATATTACAGAAAAAGAACCCATTTTCTTTTTCTTGTTTCACTTCCATCCCTGTTTCCTTCTCTACTGTTGTCAATTGGAAAACCTCAGATTGCTTCATCTTCCCAGCCATTCAGGCAACCTTAATCACGACTCCCAGCTCTCAAATTCTTACAACCAGTGTCAAGTGTTAGAAAACGAAAAACTACACACGCCAGAGACCTTGTTTGACTTATCTGTTAGCTTGGGTATTATGCACAGATCTGGAGCAACGATGGCTTGGAACGTGTTCAAGTTTTGCACGGCTCTCAGGGCGCTGGGCTCCATCATGATCCTCTTGGTTTTAGGGATCGTCGGCGTCACTTACTACTCTGTCGTTTTGACTAATTATGGCCCTGCTTTACTCGACGGCGGCTTTCATTCCCTCGCTGCTGCTCTTATCTTGTTCTTGTTTCATTGTTTCGTAAGTCCCCCAAAATGAATCTTCTTTTGTTTCTTTGGTCTTTCTTGTTTACTGGGTTCTTCTTAGGCTTTACATAATTGTGTTGGCTTTGTAATTAGATTAGAATTAATCTTAATTGAAATTAAATTTGAGTTTTGTGTTTCTAGATCTTAAATTTTCTTCCTTTTTGCCTTAGTTGTTATAGATTCTTAAAATTTTCATATTTAGAAAGGAAAAATCTGAAGTATTGTTGCAGTACAAGGGGATCCATTTAGGACCTTTTTTTTTCCTTTCTGTATTTGGGTTCTGGGATTGTGATTAATGTAATGACATTGCTAAAACAATGAAAAAAATGGATCCTAACTCTAGATGTTGGAATTTCAATGTTATTCTGCAGTTGCTGATGCTGTTATGGAGTTACTTTTCTGTTGTTTTGACTGATCCGGGTGGTGTGCCGCCTAACTGGAGGCCAGCTATGGATGAGGAGAGAGTGGAGGCTGACCCGATGAATGGTTCGGAGTTTGACGGTTTGCAGCCAGGCACATTAAGTCAAAGAATCCGATATTGTTGGAAATGCAACCAGATGAAACCACCTCGCTGCCATCATTGTTCTGTTTGTGTGTTTTTCGTACCCCCGAAGTTCTCCGTTTCTTTTTCTTAATTTGTTAATGATGTCGTTGTTATTGATAATCATGATCGGTTACGAATCAATATCATTGTTTCAGGTGGGCGGTGTGTGCTAAAGATGGACCATCATTGTGTGTGGGTTGTCAATTGTGTTGGCGTGCAAAATTACAAGTATTTCCTTCTTTTCTTGGTACGCCTTCTTTATTTTCGAATTAGTTTTCTTTTCGGTACATTTTATGCGCTTGAGGTCCTAGTTGCCTTATTCATCTTAGCTTCAAGAAGTTCCTATTTTCAAGTCTCTTGTAGGAATTTAAATTGAGCTGTGAGAGTGTGTTTCTCTTATAAAAACATAAAATGAGCTTCGATTTTGTTGGCGTTGCTTTGACTATGTATTCGAACATCAATGCAGTTTTACACTTTCCTAGAGACTAGTCTCGTGACTTTGGCCTTGTTGCCACATTTCTTAGCATTCTTTAGCGATGGAGAAATTCCTGGAAGCCCCGGCACCCTTGCCACCACTTTCCTTTCCTTTGGTATGGACTGCTTGGAATTATTTTCCGACTCAGTTAGCTTCCGTGACTATACAGGAATGTTTGACTGTGTTCTCTGGCTACAGTTTTGAATTTGGCGTTTGCATTGAGCGTCTTGGGGTTTTTGATCATGCACGTATCTTTGGTGGCAGCTAATACCACAACGATCGAGGTACTGTGATATTCTCGTTGTCGTGAAGTTTAATTCTATGTCATATTAGTTTGTTTTTTAGCATTTGTCGTTATTTATTATTTTAGAATATAGTACCGTTTCATTATACGAGGAGACATTCAAAATATTTGTTGTGATTTTCTTTTTACTTTTCCCCCTGTCCTAAAGAGGGAGGAAAAGAAGCATTAATGTTGGGAGGAACTCAACTATCATAATGGATTAACTGAATATCCTCAATGAGATTTAGGGCCATCTTTTGGCTACAGTGTGTGGCGTATTCTCGTTCTTGATGTAAAGAATTCTGCACAAGTTACTGATAATATCGGCGTCTGTCTTTGAAACAGGCATATGAGAAGAAAACCACTCCAAAATGGCGTTATGACCTTGGTCGGAAGAAAAATTTTGAACAGGTTAACTGTCTTCTTTTTGTTGATATTATGGTCAGTTGATGGTGTGGTCAAAATCAGTATTTGTTCTTGTAGCTGGCTTTTCGAGCATGCTAGCTTTATAACATGTTTACCAAGTTTTGGTGTCATTGGTCTATATATAGGTGTTTGGAACAGACAAGCGATACTGGTTAATTCCGAGTTATTCGGATGAGGATTTACGACGGATACCGGCACTACAGGGTCTTGAATATCCATCAAAGCCTGATTCTGATCCCCAGGAGTTGTAAAATAGTAAAAGAACAAACCACCTCCACAGACAGGAGAATTTTCTTCTAATGGTACAGAATCCTAGCATGTTGCTCCCTTTGTAAGGTAAAATCAGACTAGGCGGTTTCGGCTTCCGACGGTTCTTTCCCACGAGCATATTCACGTAGAAAAAAGAGTAGAGGGAAAACAAGCAACATATGGCTAAAATGGCCTGAAAATTGAATGTTAGTATTATGTTATTTTCTGAAAATTGCATTTTGGGGTTAGGTTATGGAATGTTAATTTTGTTATTATTGTAGATTTGTTATACGTACTAATTGGAAGGAAATATAGAGATTGCTTTTGGTTGATATATCGTCGTATTTTTATTGCCTCATTCATGATTCAATTAGGAAACGGTAGTGAGTTGGATCTGTTTTTTTTTTTAATTATTTGAATATAAATCTTTTTTAAAAAATTTAAACGTCCTAAAAATTGAGTCGAAATTCAATTTTTTTAAGTTGAGTCAAATTTTACTCACGCCTATATTCAACTAAATGGATAGTGCTACAGATGTACAAAAGACTTGACTTGAATAAACTTAGACTCCGAATTTTTATAAATTTTATTCGATTAGAATTTTTTTAAATAAAGTTTGAGTTATAAAATGAGAATTCGATTAATTCAAAATTTTAGTAATTAGTAGATTAGTTTTTAAGTTTTAGTCGAGTCTCACAACTTTACTTGATATATGTATATCACATATAAAAAAATATAATAGAATATAAAAAAATATATGTGTATATCGAATATGATTATAAAAAGCCGCTTAAACTAGAACTAATTACTACCATAATATTATAAAGGGATAGGATCCGGTTGCACAATGTAAAATATTTTAAGTTTTACACATTTTTTGTATCATTAGACGAGTGAAACTGATGACTGAAATTAACAGTAGAATACGTGAAGATTACCACTTGAGAAAAAAGTAGGGAATTAATCTTAGTCATTTATTTCCCTCATCCAACGATCCAAAAAACGTGTAAAACTTAAATTTTTTTACAATGGGTAAGTAGATCCTTACTCTATTATAAATATCATTTAAACAAAATCTCAAATAACTTGACTTGTAAATAATTTAAATAAAATTTGAGTTATAAAATATGACTCATAAACTTGATTAACTTAATTTTTTTTTACTTAATTTAACTTAATTCGATCGAATGTCCACTTATTCGTCCCGAGGAAAATGAATAAAAACATTACTATTATTTTGTTATCTTTATATATTTATGTCTGAAAATAGAGAGGAGGAAAATGAAATCTTAATGGTTCGACGACGAGAAATTATATCATGGGTCATTTATGTCACCGTCATTCATGAGACCTAATCAATAAAAAATATCAATCTTATTATTTTTTTATGTCATATTTTTTATTAAGTGAATTTTCACTCATATTTATTGTAAATTAATTTTAAAAATAATTTTTACAAAAAAAATTCATTTGATAAAAATATAATATAAAAAATAAATAAAATAAATAATTTTTATTAGTTGGTCAATAACGTACCGGGATGATATAATTTCTCTTCGAGGACCGTGTTCCTAATATAATCGGGAACATTCTAGCCGTAGCCTGCAGAAGAAAAGCGGGATCACGTGTCGCCTTCTTATTAATCCCCGAATTCAAAGGTGGCGAGAACAATTTTGACCACGACACAAAAATAAGAACTTCCCGAAACATCCATTTGAAATCCGGCTCATTTCTCCTGTTATCTTGAATCTCCGCATCGAGAAGTTGAGCAATCAGGTTGATGCTTTATTCGATTCCGTCTTTTTTCATAACTTTTATTCAATTTCTTGTGTATTACCTGAAGCTGAATCCCGATTCCATTTTTAAAACTTGTTGTGTTGTTTTCTTCAGACTGCATACAAAATGCAGAGGGGAAGAGAAGGCAAAATGAACCTCTTCGATGCGGGCGACCCATTTGATGCTATCCAAAGGCTCGGTAGCTTTGGAACCGGAGATCCTTTCGACGATCCCTTCTTCACTCGTCCGCTTGGTACCATGTTTGAGCCTACCATCTTCGATCTGATTACACCGAAGAGCAACGGAGGGAAGGGAATTGTTATCGAAGAACTGAACTCCGATGAGGAAGACGGAGAATCTAAGCATGTTGGATCGGGCAATGAACCGTCTATCGAGCACCCGGATGATAGCGATAATGGTAAATGGAATTCAATTTTTGGATGAGTCCATGTGTTTAATATCTGTTTGTTTGTATGTCAGAATGATTGTTGTTGTATGTTTAACAGAGGGGAAGATTCAGAGTGTTAATTGTAGGAATGACTATGACCAGGTGAAAGGCTCAAAGCTACAGACTCGTAGTTTTAGTTTCCAGACTTCAAGAGTTACATATGGAGGTGTAAATGGAACTTATTACACTTCGACAAAAGGCAGGAAGACGGGCAGCGATGGAGTAAGTATCGTTTTTCGAGTAGTGCTTGGTTATGATTAAATCATTCTTGTTTTAAGTATCTGTGTTGGTGGTTTCAGGTGGTGATCGAGGAGAGAAAAGAAGCAGATACGACGACGTGTCAAGCGACACACATGATTTCTAGAGGAATTCATGATAAGGTAATTTTGTTCTGGGTCCAGGCTAAAGAATGCAGTTATATATGTCGAATCTTTTACGATATAACTGCAACTTTGGGTGTGTTCGAAAGCACATAGCCTCCAAGGAACTTCACAATTCATTGAATGTACAGATTGTGGTACAGTTCCGAACCAAGTTGATTCGCAGTCATCTATTTTGTTGTTACAATGGGACTTAATTTTTAAGGTCTACTTAAGAAACTGATGGTAATTTGCACGTTTAATTTTGCTAGGATTGAGAATGCTTTCTTTGTTCATGCAGGGCCATTCTGTCACAAGGAAGCTGAATGCAGATGGTAAGGTGGACACAACACAGACATTACACAACTTGAATGAAGGTTTGTTCCCTGGTTGCTTGCCTTGATTATTGGAGAAAATTGTGCTTGAATGGAACTGATATTTTTTCATATTGCAATTTACTAGATGAGTTTGCAGAATTTGAAAAGGCTTGGAAAGGTAATAGTGAGGGTCATTTGACTGGTTGGAGTGATGGACTTAGCATGCCTGCAAAATCCGGTAAACAATTTTTTCACCTTTATGATTGGTTATTCGTAGAGATCTTATCGTTTATTCTAGTGGAGTATTACTTAAAACGTTACCTATTACATAGAAGGTTTCATTTCACGGGATTACCTAAATATTGAGGTTCAACCTTTATCATCATGCCATTTGACATCACTTCTTTCATTTTCTTTTTTCAATATCCAATGTGACTGTAGGATCCGGAGGCCATGAACAGATGGGGTTGGCAGTGAAGGACAGTTGGAGACATCCATATAGAGAGCAGGCCCAAAACACCGGACATCAAGGAGCAAACACTGAAGCAAGAACCACTTCCGGGGGTAGAACCAAGAAGGTCGTTAGGATTAATATAGAATGAACCAGGTATGAATGTATAACGGTTATACCGTTTTGGTCCCGGCCCTAGTGCTCATAGGGTTCTAGCCGTAATACCTAAACATCAGCCTTTTCTTGGGTTAGTCGAACCATCTATCATCCTGCTAGACACTTGCAACGCAAGGATTAATATAGTATACTGCAAAACTCTTTTCTTGTTTGTGTGAAAAGTTCCTTTGATTCTTCATAATTGTTGTTTGTATATGTGGGCTTTAACTGGGCCTAGCTTACTTTTTGTAATAAACGACGTCGGTTTGATACTTAAATCGACTTTATTGCTGGACGACAGCGACACACATGGATTTTGGCCGTTGAAAAGCGTTAAAAGATGATAATATCTAAAGCTTTTCCCCCCCGAAAGCTAATATCTAAAAAGACTGCAGAATCTAAAACCCAGAAACCAGAGTTAAATGCTTATCTGTGCGAATCTAAACCAGCCAACTTTAGTTCTTCTCCCGAAATGCAAGACTTCGAACGACGTGAACCAAATCCACGCCCGTCTGATAACAACCGGTTTCATCAGAAACGGAATTCTCACCACCAGAATCGTCCTCGCCTTCTCCCCTTCATCGTTCACTCCTCTAGTCGATTTCGCTCGCTATGTCTTCTTCAAGCACATTGCTTTTCGCTCGACTAAACAAGATGAGGAGGACCCTTTTCTTTGGAACGCTGTAATAAAGTCGTACTCTCACGGGCGTGACGCGCGGCAAGCTTTCGTCATTCTCTGTTTGATGCTTGAAAATAGGATTCCTCTCGATAAATTCTCGTTGTCTTTGGTGCTTAAAGCTTGTTCTCGGTTGGGTTTAGTGAAGGAAGGAATGCAGGTTCATGGCTTGCTGAGGAAGCTGAATTTCGGGTCTGATATATTTTTGCAGAATAGTTTGATTTCTTTGTATGTACGCTGTGGGTTTATTGGATATGCGCGTCACTTGTTTGATAGAATGTCTGTGCGGGACTCTGTTTCATATAACTCGATGATTGATGGGTTTATTAAAAGGGGGATGATTGATTCAGCAAGGGAGTTGTTTGATTTAATGCCACCGGAGGATAAGAACTTGATAACTTGGAATTCCATGATTAGTGGTTACACGCAGTTGGAAAATGGGATGGATTTAGCATTGGGATTGTTCGACAAAATGCCTGATAAGGACTTGATTTCCTGGAACTCAATGATTAATGGGTTTGTAAAGTGCAGGAATATGGAAGACGCTCAGGATTTCTTTGATAAGATGCCGAAACGGGATGTCATCAGTTGGGCCAATATGATCAACGGGTATGCAAAAATAGGTAAGATTGATCTAGCTAGGTCTTTGTTTAATGAAATGCCAGAAAGAGATGTTGTCGTGTGTAATGCCATGATGGCGGGTTATGTCCAAAACGGATATTATGCAGAAGCTTTGGAAATATTTTATCATTTGCAAAGGGATGGTCATTTGCAACCTGATAGTACCACATTGTTGATTGCTCTTTCAGCAATTGCACAATTAAGGCATATAGACAAAGGGTTGGAACTACATCGTTATCTTAAGCAAAAGAAGTTTTCTTTGGGTGGAAAACTTGGGGTTGCTCTTGTCGACATGTATTCGAAATGTGGGAGCATAAACAATGCCGTGTTGGTTTTCGAGGGTATCAAATCCAAGACTGTTGATCATTGGAATGCTATGATTGGTGGGTTAGCCATTCATGGCATGGGTGAATTGGCTTTCAAATTGCTCATGGATATGGAAAGGCTATCTGTAGAGCCTGATGATATCACATATATTGGGGTGCTGAATGCTTGTGGCCATGCTGGCTTGATCAAGGAAGGTCTGATTTGCTTTGATATCATGAGAAGAGTTCACAAAATGGCACCGAAACTGCAACACTACGGATGCATGGTCGACATCCTAGGTCGGGCAGGGCAGATAGATGAAGCGAGAAAGTTCATCGAGGGAATGCCTATCGAAGCAAATGATGTGATTTGGAGGAGTTTGCTCAGTGCCTGCAAAAACCATGACAACATCGATGTTGCAGAGCCAGTGGCCAAGCGGTTAATCACATTGGACTCTCGTAATTCGAGTTCGTATGTACTATTATCCAACGTGTATGCTGGTCTGGGTATGTGGAATGCTGCTAGTAGGGTTAGGTTGATGATGAAAGAAAGAAATCTGAAGAAAATTCCCGGTTGCAGCTGGATTGAACTAGAGGGAACTGTTCATGAGTTCTTTGTTGAAGATAAGTCTCATCCCCAAGTTATGGAGATATATTCTCTGTTGGATAGTTTTTCAGCATCCAATTCAGGAGCCAAACCTTGTATGCTACTTAATTAATGTAAGATAATTTTCAATTAATTCTTCTTCAATTACATATTGATAAAACTTTTCGTTCTGTCCTCCATTCTGTTATTCAAGCAAAAACGAATCCAAGTAAAAAAAAAAAAAACTCTACTAGATATATATATATATATATATATATATATATATATGAACTATTCCAAGTACCTCAATTTCAAACCATAAGTGAATTTGTTATTTAACAGCATAATAAGATCATGCGATACAAAAAGTTAAGTCTTGTCTGCCTATCCTGGAGAATCTCGTTAGAAGCGTCAGAGGATGGTTCAGAATGCGAATTTTCTAGGCCACAAGAGTGCTGGCAGTGGTTGACTCGCTGGTATGTTAAGATTTACAGGAGAGTAAAGGCAATAAACCACAGAAATGAAGCATGGAACAAGTACACACTATTTCCACACAGGTGGTAACTTCTTTGTCTTCTTGTAATAGCGGGCGAGGTGGTGGATCCTGCTCTCCACCAAGATCAACCTAAACTTGGAATCCTTGTCTTTCCTGTTCCTCTCAAGATGCTTTCTGATGGCAACGGCTTTCTTAATCAGGTGGTACAGATCCTCGGGTATTTCGGGAGCAAGACCTGACAAAGACAAATGGATGAGTTAAATCATGAATGTCAATGTTCCGATCTGAAGGCAAAGACAATACCAAAGAATGTCGAAGAAAGATGTACCATGAGCTTTCAGTATCCGCAAAATCTTGCTGCCTGTAACACTCTTCACCTGAGCAATCCCATGATGCTTCTTCTCAGAATCATAGGGTTGTTTAGGATTGGGGTTAGGATTGAAAAAACAAATGTTGAAGAAAATACAAACCCTCGGCTGTGCATACGACCCATGATGCTTCTTCTCTCCTCTAATTGCAATGTGAAGCAAATAAACCCTAATCTCAAAATGAGGCATGGGCTAAGCTCGCCCTTACTTCTGTCCCAATTGACTGTTTTGTTTATAAATTAAGCTATTGGTTTATATAGCCCAAGAAAGCTTCAATGAGTAAATGAACCTAGCAGCAATCCTTGTGTACTTGGTGAAAGAATAAATGGGCGAAGGACCAACAACACCCTCAGATTCTTGCCTGTTAAAAGTCAGTTAAAAAGTACAACTGATTTAATCGAATCATACATTTGATTTTGTCAGTTTCGGTTAAGTCAGTTATTTTGGCTAATTCGATTTAGTCTTCTATTAAAATGGTTAATTATGAGTTATTTAAAACAGGTCACTTTTACCAAAAACAAAGTAAAACAGGTCACATAGAGACATACAGGCAACTGTACAAGCCTCAAAAGGATACAACCACAACACGAATTTTGGATGACGAATTTATGTCATGAACTTCCCTTATGGACTCAAACGCAAACATAGCATCTTCATTTCGACTTAAACACAGGTGAGCTAACTCAATAGATGCAAGAGGCAAGTGCATAAAGAAGTCTTAGTTTACCAGATGAGAACATCTTCAATCTAATCTAACACTTCATGAAATACTGTGATATTCTAAGTACATTGTTCAAAGAGAGAACCCATCCGTGTCGATGGAACTCTAAAAGCATTTATGATTCTGATTTCCGAAAGTAGACGAATGGTAAGTCAAAATGAAACCCACAATAATGCAACAAAAGAACTCCTAGATAATAACAACTACTGATTTAGCTGTCGGACTCGGATCCGGAATTTCATATTTTCCTTTTGATGAACAATCCATGCAACTTCATCATGCCTACATAAGTTATGCTCACATCATATAGAATGAGGGTTTTCAACCACGGAAGACTTGTAAAGGCACCACTTTCCATGAAAATGCAAAAGCTGTAATAAACTACATCAAAAGATGACTTTAAGAGGACGCTTCTAAAGATAAGGTTCTTTGAGTAGTATATGGACCAGACCATGAAGGAATAAAGATCGTCAACGATCGCCTAGCATCCCACTATTTGTTATCCTAAATGATTCTTCGATCATGTACCAATGCTGGATCGCACTACTTAAAGAGTGTACAAAGTTCGAATAATCAAAAAGCAAGTAACAACAGAATAACCATTCCTAAAGTTCAACAGCCAATAGACACAATTTTTTCAAACCATAAATGGTTGTCAATTCTTAAACAGTAACTCAATGAAACATATTTCAGAAACCATATCATATTTATTCATTTATATCAATCTCAAAGAAAGAAAGAAAGAAAGATTTTCAATTGCGACCAAAGGAAAGATCATATTATCCAGTTCTATTTTATTGGAATTGCATACAAATGATACATGTCCAAGGATCAGCTTATGCTCTATCAGTTCATGAATTATAAATTCCGAAACTACACCAGTAGCATTCCACGGGACAGAAAAATGAAGGGAAAAAAAAGATTTTCCAGTATTCTTTTGAAACAAGGTGTGCCTGGCCAGCAAAACTTCTTTCATGTAGAACACAATATGAATTAGCTAATGAACATGAATTCGGAGGATCCTACCGCAATTCAAAGAAAGAATTAGCTAGCAGCATTCTCCCCGCCCGAATAGTAGCTGAGATACCACCTGACAAATTTCTTCAAACCAGTCTGCAAATCAGTTGAGGGCTTATACCCAAGCTCCCTCTGAGCCAAGCTAATATTGGCATGAGTAAACTGAACATCCCCGTTTCGTGGCAACTTCATAATTTCCCTCTTAGCATTAACTTTCAAAAGCCTTTCCAAGATACTAACAAGACCCGAAACCGGCACCGGTGAAGTATTCCCCAAATTATATACCCTCAATTGAGCCGGGCCCTTCTTCTTCCCTCCACTACCAGTACTCTTCTCTGCAGTATCCAGCGCTGCCAAACACCCTTTCACAATATCATCAATGTAGGTAAAATCCCTAGCAACTGTACCATGATTAGCTGCCTCGAATATAGGTATGGACTTCCCCTTCAAGATATCCCTAGTGAAAAAGTAATATGCCATATCCGGTCTTCCCCACGGACCATAAACGGTGAAAAACCTCAAACCAGTTAATGAAAGTCCATATATATGATTATAAGTATGTGCAATCTCTTCACCAGCTTTCTTAGTAGCAGCATATAAACTAGCAGGCTGATCAGTCCTATCTCTCTCAGAAAACGGAACTTTGGTATTAAGACCGTAAACGGAACTCGACGACGCCCACACGATCGCCGGCTGTGGATTGGCTGACTTACAAACTTCTAGTAAACTAACAAGACCAGCAATATTGCTATGCACATAAGAGCTAGGATTTTCCATTGCATACCTGACCCCAGCTTGAGCAGCCAAATGCATAACGTGGGTAAATGTAACGACCTCGAAAAGCTTCCTTAAAAGAGCCGAATCATTGATATCTCCTTCCACAATGAAAACCCCACTTCGTTCCAGAAGAGCTTGCCGAGCTCTTTTCAGTGAAGGGTCATAATAGTCATTGAAATTATCAAGTCCAAGAACACCATCCCCGCGCCTTTTCAAAGCAGCCGACACGTGGGTACCGACGAAACCGGCAGCTCCGGTGACCAGAACGGAGATGCCATTGCGGGAACGGACACGCGCGGAGGAACGGACCCTTTTCTCCCAAGCGGCTCCGCCCCAGTTGTAGGTACGGAGCGAGCGCCGAGAGGGATCTTGCGGGAGGGGATTGGATGAAGGAGACCGAAAGAAGAAGATCAAGATCAGGCCCAAGAAGATAAACGACCAAAATGTGAGCTTTGCAAGAGAGGAATGCCACCTCAGCCTGTTGTGTACGAAGTGTGGTCTCTCCGTCTTGAATTTCCCCGGCGTTGATGGAACGTTGTCAAGATTTGACATTTGTTTCGACATTTCTGAAGCTATTTCGAGAAAAAAAAAAGAATT
This sequence comes from Hibiscus mutabilis, assembly GCA_019671005.1. NCBI lineage: Eukaryota > Viridiplantae > Streptophyta > Magnoliopsida > Malvales > Malvaceae > Hibiscus > Hibiscus mutabilis. Next base: position 55,611,095 of record CM033726.1, read on the forward strand.
CGAATTCGGATATCCTTTTTTATTTATTTCATTAGGATTTGGAGAAATGGGCTAACTCTGCCTCGGCGGTGGAGGCGGCGGAAATGAAGTTTTATCTCGTGCTAGCTCTATTTTATCTTTGAAAGGAAGGGTTTGTTCGTTTGTTTGTTGTTCGGTTTGGGTTTAGTTTCCCTTCCAATGGCTTTATAAACAAAACAGAGAGATCAAGATATGATTTTCTTTTTCTAATTAAAAAAAAAACAACTTTATTAAAAACAGTCATCTTCTTCTGTTAATCAAAACAAACCAGAGGCAATTAACAAATTAAAATCAAAACTTGAACTTGATCACCGATATAAGATCAAATGATGAACTGAAAAATGGGATTTTTTTTAAAAATTTGATTCATGTCCAAGTTATTCCCAATATAAAACTACATTATGATTCCACTTACAAATGTTGTAGTCTTTTTCACATTGCAATGAAGGCAGACAAAAGCAACCAAACATTGTAAATTTTGAAGAAAGAAATATTAGACTAAGCTTGTTTCAAAGTTCAAACAAAGCTTTGCTTTTACTTCATCAAAATTAAACATGAGTGAGCTTCAAGGTTTATTTTACACCAAACTCTTGACCAACAACGTCCTTATACAACGTTTCCCCTCTCCTATCATCTTCATTTCCTAATTTCATGGCTTAAAACCCAGATTTTTTCATTAACTTAGCTGACATTTTGATAAGTGTTTCCCAGATTTATGGACATTGTTGAACCTTTGGTTACTGAGCAAGATGAACATGTAGATCAATTGTGAGGGGAAAAGAATAAAGATTCTAAACTTTAAAGACACACACCATGTGAGGATTTGGTGGAAAGGAAACGTCTTTTAAGTCATCTTTTTTACTTTAGAGCTGGCAAATTGGCAACGAGTTCCATGCCTGACTAGTTAATGTGACCAGGAACTGGTAAAACAATGCTTGTTCTTAATCATTTATGGAAAATACGTATATCCCATGATCAACTAAAGCTATGCCTATCGAACAAGTTCCTTTCTGGTTACCGATACGCCGGTGTCGGCTTCGATCTAAGCTGCAGCTGCCGCTGCTGCTGTTCCAGAGATTCAATGAAGTGAATGGGCATGGCAGAACAGAATCAATCCTTAATTGAACTCTTTACTTGTAAGTGTTGTTTCATTCCTTCCCTTGGTATGCAACGGGCTTTCCAAAAATAGTACAAAGAAATAGAATGAACCAACATTAACCTTTTAAACAAATAAAGATCTCTGAAAAATGCTTTGCAAAAAATGATTGAATCCACATCTGTGTGAAACGATTATTTTGCTGATCACTTCGGATTTTGTTTTTGTTTATACAAGATTCGATGATGAAGGTTGTGATAGTTCACAAAGGGGGTGAGCAAACACAATTTTTTTTAAAGTTTCGAGTTATTCGAGTGAAGTTATTCAATTCAACTTGAATTAAGGAATCACTTTTTAATTTTGATTCGAATTTAGATTTTTTTACTACTTTACGATTCTTTTTAATAAAAAAATAGGCCAAGACCATTACATAAAGATTTTAGCTACGATAATGAGCCGAACCATGGAGGTCACTACTTAAAACTGAAAATAATGAAAAACTCGTGGAGAACCATCATCTTGGGTAAGAAGTTTAGCGAAGAGGTCAGCCGCAAAGTTTGCTTCACGTCGGATAAGCACAAAGTCTACAATCCAAGGTCGTCAACAAAGAAAGCAATGGCACGAACCAACGTAGAGTCACTGGAGCGCGATAACGAGGATGAGATCAGATAATACGCTTCAGAATAATCAGTTTGTAAGATAACTCTTTTGATTCCCTGTGTCCAAACTAATCGAAGACTTTCATAAACACCCAAAAGCTCAGCTAAAAGTGGAGAGGAGTTTCTAACACACTTGTTAAACTCAATGATCCAATCAACTGCATGATTTCGAATAAGACCACCGGCCGATCCTATAGACGTCTGAAGGTGAATAGCACCGTCTGTGTTGAGAGTGCACCGACACGATTTTATTTTTGATTTTTTATTTCTTCACTTTGTCATTCGTTTTAAGTATATTTTTATCAAATTTGAGCCATATACTCTTAAGTTATTATAGAATATATGCGTAGCTTTAATTTATTTTTATAAAAATATATATTTTTTAAATTTAATCCTTCGACTTTGTAAGATTTTCTCATTTCTTCAATTTTCTTTTTCTAAAATTTATTTTCTAAATTTGAATCACTTGCATGTAACTTTAATTCACACTTTTAACAATTTTTTTTAATTTTGTCCCTCAAGTTTTTATTTTATTCATTTTGGTCTATTATATGCATTTTATTAAATTATTTTTTATCATCAATTATTTGACTTTTTTATATTTTCATCAATATTTTTTTTAAAAAAATCATTCTTTATAAATAACATTAAAAATATATTTTGTAATTTTAGAAGATATGTAGATTATTAAATAACATTACTCTTACACATTGGAACAAATATGTAAATATTTATCTTATATGATTAGAAAAATTAGTTTAAATTAGAATCAATTTGTACCATAATATTATAAATAATTACAACTAAAATTTGAAGAGAATTTCGAACAACTCAATTCGAAAAAAATTCAAAACAAATTAAATTATAAAATAAAATTATTTAACTCGAATAAATAGATTTTTTACTCAACTCAATTCTATCGAATAATCAGATCAAAATCAATAAACTTAAAATCACTAGACACCGGCCGAGATGCTTTCAGATGGATCATTTTTTGGGTCCCAAGCATTAACCTGGCAAACTTCTAAAAAATAGAATTTTTCGCTTCTGGATTATGAAATATTTTATTTTATATTAAACTTTAATTAAAATTTAAAGTTAGTATTTATGTTTATGTTTTAGATTAATATTTAATATGTTTTAAATTTGTGTTTTATATTAATATTTTATTTATGTTAGATATATTTTTATTTATGAGTCAGATTAATATTTATGTATGTATGTTTTAGGATAGTATTTTATGAATTTGTTTTTATGTTAGATTAATATTTATGAATATTAGTATTTTGTTTATGCTAGATATGTTTTTTTATTTATGAGTTAGATTAATATGTATATATGCATGTTTTAGTCTAGTATATCATTTATGTTAGATTAGTATTCTGTTATGTCAATATTTATTGCATTTAAATATTTTGCCATGTTTTATATTTTTTGCCACTAAGATTGCATATGATATATAAATTGTTAATGCGGTGTCCTTTTATCCGAGCGTAAACGGGGCCAGTATCAAGCGTAGTGATAGTGGTTGGGCGTTTATTTTCGGATAACGGGATCCTTAAAATATATTCGCAATTATGACCGAAATTTAAAATAATCGTCACTCTAATCCGGAAAATCCAATACTAATAAAGCGGTAATTATTAAAGTACCAATTTTTGGGCGGTGTGGGGTGCTAATCCTTCCCCATCCGTAACCGACTCCCGAACCCTGTCTTTTTGAATCTCTGGTTTTGTGGTGTCCGGCCTACCTAAGTGGCCGGTGGCGACTTCATTTTTATGAGGTTTTTGTAAACCCCACGGAATAAATATTTTATATCCAAACACCTTTCAAAAACACCGTTCAAAAACACCATCGTTTTTTTATTTAGCGTGCCTTCGCTACAGATGGCGACTCCATTTTTTAATACGGTTTCTTTTAAAAACCCCACGGAATAAATATTTTATATCCAAGAGAGTCACAAACACCTTTCAAAAATCCTTCGAAAAACGATCGTTTTTATTTAGCGATGAGAAGTATCAGAAAAAGACATCGCTACATCACCTACAATGTATCGTCATGCTGGCAACTTGGCTTTGTCAAAATCATTTCTCAAACAAAGGGGATGAGGATGACATTAATCGTGTTTAAGCATTAGATTAATTTCTGCTTTGTCAACCAACCATTGGATTAATTAAGAATCTAAAACCAAAACCAAAACCAAAACAAAAGCCGAATTAAAGTCATAATCGATCGATCTAAGATTAAAGTGATATTCTTTACTAGTACATCACAAATTTGATCAACATCATCCTTGGATACTTGATTCTGTTGTTAAACTTCTTAATATATATGGATGGTTGATTTCTTCTCGTTGTTTGGGTGGGATAGTGTTATGGCATGCCTATTTGAACTTGTGTTGATGTCTTGTTTTTCTCGGGGTATTATGTCTGTTTTACATTATTAATGTTGTACTTTTTTCCTTCATTTACAATTATAAAGGTTTTTAATAAAACACGTGCTAATGTTTAGTATATATGATTACATCGTTAATAAAATCATACGACTTGCTGATAAAAAAATAGTATTTGTTAAATTTGTTATTCGTCTTCAATCTTAGAAAGCATAAATTATAAATTTAATTTTTTATTTTTTAATTTGATCTCATATAATCCAGTCATATTATATTTGTACCGTCTGAATCCTAATTGAGATTTTAAAATTACTTGTCATATATAATTATTTAATATATAAACTATGTAAACTTTAGAGTCCCCAATTTTTACTTATTTAAATCTATATCATATGTCCTATTTACTAAAGTTGTAATTTCCCGTACTGTATCAACTATGGGCGAAACCACACTCACAACCAATTTTTTTTTATAAAAAATGTATTTTCTATATAGTCTGTATATAAAATTTAAAAAATAATTAATACCCCATTATAAATAAAAGGATAAGTACATATTTTGGTACTCCACCTATGCTCACGATTCTGTTTTAGTATTTCAACTATTTTTTGGTAAAATGATACTTAACATTATGTTTCGTTTTTAAATTTATACTTTTGCTATTTAAAATTAACGGTTAAGCTGATGTGGTATTTTTTATTATTTTTTCTCTTTCATGTCTTCTAATCAGAAAGTATTTTTATAATAATTATTTTCAACCAATAAGATAGTGACACATGTCAACACCCCATCAAACAAAATAAAATCATCAAGCCAACAAACCTTAACATATTTTCATGAGTTAGTATATTTATGTTATATAATGTTCGTACCAGAATTAAAAAGACTTTCACAAAGAATCTAACATGAGACTTTCTACTCAAATATAAAATACTAAACAACAGAGCTAACCAAGAGTTCGCTTATATCTTACCAACTATTTTATTTACTTTATTTATCGCTAAACTAAATATCATGCTAAAGTTATTTTTTCTCTTCATTTGATAATAAAATTAAGGGTAAACTACTGGAATAGTCACTTATGTTTAGAGTTTGTACAATTTTGGTCATCGATTTTTAAATTCGATCGTTATGATTACTTACGTTTTTTATCTGTAAACTTATGGTCAATAGGATGTTTGTTGTTGTTAAACGTTAACGGAAGGCTGATCTGGCACAATGAAAAGAAGGATAAATTACCTAGATAGTCCCTAAACTATTATTTCACTCCTATTTTGACTACCAAAATAAAAATAATTTGTACAATTACACATTTAATCCTCCATATTTACAATTTTTTATTTCTTCTCCCCTCTACCATCTTCCATATTCTTCTTCATCTAACCCAATCTCTGATTTTCTACTATATTAATCCCCAATTCACACCGTATATTTTTTTACTTTCCTTTTTACTGCTATATTTATTCAGCACTTTCTTCTCCTCATATTATATATATTAAACTGAAGAGAAGCGAGCGGGTGTTTTTGGTGAAGGAAACGTAAAAGCGCCGTATTAGATAGTTTTTGAGTCGCAGCCCACAATGAGATGAGAAATCTCGTGTGTTAGAAACCTCAAATTCTTCTGCAGAAGCCATTGTCAAGTTCTTTGAGAGCAAAGTAAATGGAAACGCAAGCGGGGAAATGGAGAAAGATTTCTTCTTGCAATGGGGAAACAGAAAGAAGATAAGATGTTCCAACAAACTCAAAAAACAGCACCACTTTCGCAACACCAGAATCGGCGGCGGCAATAAACGTTTAACAAAAGCCATTGTTTTTATTTTAGTGATCAAAATAGGAGTGAAGTAATAATTTAGGGACTACCTAGATAATTTATCCTTTTTATTGTGCTATATCAACCTCCCGTTAACTTTTAACGGCAATAAACGTCCAAGTGATCATAAGTTTACATATAAAAAACGTAGGAGACCATAACGGTCAAATTTAAAAATCGGTGACCAAAAGTATACAAACCCTAAATATAAGTGGCCATTCCAGTAGTTTATCTTAAAATTAAATATTAATATTTTTTTTTCATAAAATTAATATTAAATCATTAGAAAAATTAAATTTATAAAAAATATAAATAAATATAAACTCTTAGTTAGATAGGTGGTTTTTTAATTATATTCTCATAAAATTAATATTAAGTTATTATAAAAATTAAATAAATGTTATAAAAATATAGATTTTAAAATTTATAGATACTAACTCAGTAGAATATAAAATATTTATTTAATTTGTACATACTTTAAAATTTATATACTATCATTATAAATTTAATTTTTATAATGATTAATATTAATTTTATAAAAATATATAAATATTTATTTAAATTTTTAATTTTATTCTTAAATAAAGGGAGGAAATAAATTTAGTTTGATATATAGTTTAGCAATAAATAAAGTAAATAAAAACGTTGGCGAAATCTAATTAATTTCTTGGTTAGTTCAGTGGTTTAGTATTCTATACTTTAGTAAATTGTCTCAGGGTTGAATCCTTGTGAAAGTTTTTTTAATTTTTGATGTGAACATTGTATAAGTTAAATATACTAACCCGTGAAAATATATCAAGTAGGTCTTTCAAAGATTTGATTTTATTTCGTTTAATGGGTGGTGACATCACCACCCCATTGGCCGAAAATAATCATTATAAAAGTACTCTAAGGGCTCCTGATTAAGAGAGAGGAAAGAGAAAAAATAATAATAAATGTCACGTCAGCTTAATCGTTAATTTTAAACGGTAGAGGTACCAATTTAGAAATGAAACATAACGTTAGGTATTATTTTGTCAAAACAATTAGCTGGGGTACTAAAATAGGAATGCGGGCATAGGTGGGTATTAAATATGTAGTTATCCCTAAATAAAATAACACATTTTTTAAATAATTAACTCCTCTTAAATATTATTTAAAAAATTAACACTCTTTCGATAAATTCCTGGCTCCGTCCCTAGACTATCAACACATCAATTAAGTGAAGTAATGGTATAATTTCTCTTGATTATGTTTCCCCATCAATATTAGCTTCAAGTATCGAAATACGTATAAAATTATCCTACTGAATTTAACTATGAGTCAACAATCTTTAAAGCAGATGATTAAATTTCTCAGTTGATATCTTCTCTTTTTTTAAGTTGCGGGTTCAAGTCTCAGTAAGAGCAAAATTTATCTTTCCTTCCCCTAAGTAAAAATTGTTTAAAAAAAAATCTATGAAAAAGACCCAATACCGTATGTATTGCTTGGGTTTTTATTACAAGCGTAGAATTGTATAAATTCCGTGTTACCAACTAATTAAGAAGTCCGTTTATGGCTAAAATTAAAACCCAAGCAATAAAAAGTGGGCATATATAAATTAAGAAGAAATCTGAATGCAAAAGTTTTTTAATTAATTAATTAATTTCGGGTGGATTACGTATTTATCAAATGAGCCATATTTGGCATGGAAACTGGCTTCCCTTGACCTTGTTTAGGGTTTTCGTTATATCTATAAGTACTTTGTTTGTGGAATGTAGAGTAGATTAGAGTTTCTTTTGCGTGGAGTGGAGGCATGGGGCACAACGTTAAGATTTTATATATTTTAAGTAAATAAACCAGGACTCTCCATTCTCATTCAACAAGTAAAGATTAGTTCATTTGTTTTATTATTCAGGATTTAAATCCTTTTTTATTTTCTATGTATTGGTCGACGAAATATTCAAAATTGGTTTAGATAGGAACGGCATTCATAATAATAATAATAATAATAATAATAATAATAATAATAATAATAATAATAATAATAAAGGAAACGCAACAAAATGTACAATATCGTGATTTTTTTTACAAAATATTAAGTAGACTAATTACATTAAGTAATTATTTAAAAAAAAATATCAAAGAGCAGAAACTAGTTGTTGAATAATGAAAATATGATCTTATAAAGAAGGATGCATTCATAATAATAGAACATGACAACACCTTGATTATTGATTTCATCACAACTCAAGCACAACATATTTGGTGTGATTGCGAGCATATATAGAGATGAAAAATCTAACTCGATGTTCTAAAGCAAGATAGTTAAGTAACTACCAACTAAAAAGAAAATAATAAATTGAACTTGAAAAAAAATACAACAAAAATAAATAAATATAATCGTGTTACAATAACAGATAAAATAATTTGTAAGTTTCTTAAGAAAAAAAATATTAAATAAAGATAAATAAAAAAAATTAGATCTATACAACAAAATCTACAAAAATGAGAAAGAAAAAATGTAAAGAAGAAAGATGAAGAAAGAAATCTATGCCGCCGCACCCGACTATATTTCTTTAGCTTTTTTTTTAGAAAAATTACTAATATTCAACTCTGATCTCTTTAAAAAAAATTATCTTTGTTTGTAAAATCATTAAAAATAAATTGTTTTATTAAGTTGAGAAATATTATATTCTTAAAATAAATATCGGGATTTAGATACACACAAGGTAAAAATTATTAACGTCTTTAATCATTCGACCAATTAGTTAATTTTTCAAAATATTTTTTTAATAATCTACCTTCTTATTTATTTACAAAGGTATAAAGTTATATATACATGGGATTTAAAGTTTTTCTATAACAATACTTTATGGTAGCATTTGAGACGTTTTTGTAATTACCACAGAAAAAGCGAGTTAACTACTAATTAATTTTGTAGGCCAATTTATCAAATCGAACTGCAGTCCGTTTAAACAAAGCTTTAATGCAAGCAGTACAGACATATAAAAAAAGTCAAAACAAAATGAAATATTAGAGCAGAAGATGAAACTCAAGACACGAACGGTAAAAATAATTACATAATCATTTTACCATCTCATGAAACTAAAGTCAGACGCGACGTTGAATCTTTCGTAAACCATTTCATTTGCTTTTTAATTAATTATTTCAAAATGAATGAAATCAAGGACCCGTTCCATAGTTTGTTACATGACATTTGCATATAATTCATAAGGTCAATGCATTCTTTCTTCTTCTTCTTCTTTTTTTCTCTTCATTTCATACTATAAGATTTTATTTCACTTTCCAAACAGCCATCAACCAGTTTTGTACCAATTACTGTTTGAGAAACTGAAGAGTTTTCAACCTTTCGATGGACTTGAACTTCTATATAAAGAGCTCGCACTGATATCTCATGTAAACCATAACCTTTCGAAGAATCGAAACTCATTTATGGCATTAGCATATCCTCTAATCTTTATGGCACTTTTCATAGTGTCTTGTTCTGTTTTTCCCGTTGTTTTAGGTTACAAGACAACCGATGTGAGATCATGGTGCAGGAAAACACCGAACCCGGTGCCGTGTGAGTATTTTTTGAGCAATGATCAAGAAAATACACCGATAAAAGAGGAGCCTGATTTCCTTAAAATCTCCGTCCACCTCGCCTTGCAGCGTGCCACTCTTGCTCGAAGCAACGCGTTTTCGTTGGGTCCGAAGTGCCGGAACAAGCGCGAAAGGGCTGCGTGGTCCGATTGCTTGAAGCTCTATGAGCTAACGGTCCTTCGTCTCAACAAAACAGTTGATTCCAGCGCCAATCTCGACAAAGACGACGCTCAAACATGGCTCAGCACGGCTTTAACCAACCTTGAGACGTGCCGGAACGGGTTTATCGAACTCGGGGTACCGGATTATCTTCTTCCCATGATGTCGAACAACGTGTCCAAGTTGATCAGTAACACCCTGGCTCTCAATAAGGCACCTTACAAGGAACCAACGTACAAAGACGGGTTCCCGACGTGGGTGAAACCCGGTGACAGGAAGCTGTTGCAGTCATCCCCGTCGCCAAATATCGTCGTAGCGCAGGACGGTTCGGGGAATTATAGGACGATAAAAGACGCGATATCGGCCGCTTCGAAGCGGTCCCGAAGCGGAAGGTACGTTATACACGTAAAGGCAGGTACGTACAGGGAGAACGTTGAGATAGGAAGCAAGCTGAAAAATATTATGATGGTGGGCGATGGTATAGGGAAAACTATTATTACAGGGAGCAAAAGCGTCGGAGGAGGAAGCACTACGTTCAATTCAGCCACCGTCGGTGAGTAAAAACTTTGTGTTTTTTGAATATTTTCCTACGGATATAGAATTATTTCTTACACTACAGCAAAAACGGACGACAGTAATGTTTTACCGTGTCCTGCAAGGAAAAAGCAAGCAATATTAATAGGGTAAACCTCATGCTAAATACTAGGTTTAGGCTGGGTACCAACTACGCAACTTACTATAACTAAAGACTTAATCTGTTTCAGAAAATAGAAGAAAAAGGCTTTAAAAAATGGGTCATCGTCTCCATTATTTTTCAATTAATTACTAATATGACTTTTGAGATAAATCAGCTTACAATAATAACAATTGTCATTAATTTATTTTCTGGCGAAGCAACGGGGCTATTCAGTATTCACCTACTCCTAGTTTTCAAAAAAAAAAAATCACCTACTCCTACTTGTACATATAGCTTAGTACATGCATAACAAACCTATAAATCTAGAACTAATGAGGCACGTACTCATGCCGACTTTTTACATGATTTCATGTTGCTTGTTGATATATATATATGGGATCTTTTAGGGGGCTAGTGGGGATACAACACCTTAAAATTTTAGAAAATTTAAATTTTGTCTCAATTTTTTTAAAAATTTAATTTGACCCTCTTAAATTTTTTAAAAATTTATATTAAATTTTTAAATATTTTTAATTAAATTCTCTCTTAATTTTTTTTGTTAAATCTCTCAAAATTATTAAAAATTTTGGTTAAACCTTCAAATTTTTTGAAAATTTTTGTTCAAGCCTCCAAATTTTTTTAAAAATTTAACTTTATCCCCTCAAACTTTTAGTCTAAGTTCTACCAATATATATATATATATATATACACATACAAAATAACATATTTCATGTATGATTTCATTGATGATATGTTACAAATATTTTATTTTTATTGTGAATTAAAAAATTATCACATGTATTGTTTTTATGTGTTATTTTATTATATTTTAATGAAATTTAATACTTGATAACGATAAATGATTTTTCTAATTCCGTATGTATATAAGATTACAAGTATTTTTTAATAAATTTATAGTTTAAAATATTTTGGAATTTGAGTGAAAATTAAGTACTAAATATAAAATTTTGATGAACTCAATAAGTCGTTTTACTGAAAAAGAGGATAATGTTCATCCTAATAAACCTGAGTTCAAATCGCTTTGTCCGTAGGGTGTGTGAATTGTTAAAGAGTTAAGAATATCTATGAACATATACTACCTTGTCATCACTTTACGACTTTTTAATAAGAATTTCTATAGTTATTTTATTGATTTAATAGAGATATTATATTTTTAAGGTAAATATCAAGATTTGAACCCATACAAAATTATATAACAAAAATCTTTAGTCACTCAGTTAATTATTTGATCTTTATAATAATTTTATTAATAATAAAGTTTACCGCCTTTTACTATTTTCTCTACAACATTGCTTCTTATTTAATACTTAGACTTTGGTAACAACATGGGCGGAATGTACAAGGGATTAGGGGTTATGTCCCAAAATTTTGATAAATTAGAATTAGAATTTTAAATATTTTTCAAAAAAAAAATTAGTTTGACCCTAATATTTTTTTAAAATTTTCAAATTAAGCTTCAAATTTTTAAATATTTTTAGTTAAATTTTTTCTTATAATTTTTTAAAAAAACTTATTAAATCTCTCAAAATTATTAAAATTTTTAATTAAACCCTCAAATATTTAAAATTTTAGTTTATACCTTCAAATTTAAAAAAAAAAATTAAGTTGGCTCCTCCAATTCTTACCTGAATTTCGTCACTGGGTAACAAAGTCGTATATTTCTTGTTAAACGAAATAAATTAAGTGGAGAACATCGTTCCAATCAAGATTGGTTGAATTTTGAAATTGTCAAATCTTGGTTTGAGTATACATATTAGAGGAATGTAATTGGGTTCTTACAATTTTAACAAATCCAAGGGATATTCATAGAAAATATATCCGTTTTAGTCAAGGAAATGCTTTGAAAACAATGACAGCGTGAATCATCAATTAGATAGATGTGATTTGATCTGCAATTAATTAATTTTTTGGTCAAATTTTAGAGTGAAAATGAAATATTAACTGGCTTTTTTTTTGTAATAACGTCTAAATTTCAGCTGCTGTTGGAGATGGGTTCATTGCTCGTGACATTACGTTCAGAAACACCGCCGGTCCTAGAAACCACCAGGCAGTGGCTCTCCGTTCGGGCTCCGATCTCTCGGTGTTCTACAGATGCAGCTTCGAAGGGTACCAAGACACACTTTACGTCCACTCCGAGAGGCAATTTTACAGAGAATGCGACATCTACGGAACCGTAGATTTCATATTCGGCAACGCGGCTTGCGTGATGCAAAATTGCAACATATATGCACGCAACCCCCCTAACAGGACCAACACCGTGACCGCGCAAGGGCGGACCGACCCGAACCAGAACACCGGAATTATTATCCACAACTCTAGAGTTACAGCTGCTTCGGATTTAAGGCCGGTGCAAGGCTCGGTCAAAACATATCTAGGGAGGCCATGGAAACAGTATTCGAGGACGGTTTTCATGAAAACGTTTCTCGATAGCTTGATTAACCCGGCCGGGTGGATGGAATGGGACGGTAATTTTGCGCTTGACACGTTGTATTACGCCGAGTACATGAACACCGGCCCCGGTTCGTCCACGTCGAATAGAGTCAAATGGAGAGGTTACCGTGTTCTTAGGAGCGCGAGCGACGCGTCAAAGTTTACCGTCGGTAATTTTATAGCCGGAAATTCTTGGTTGCGTGACACCGGCGTGCCATTCACCTCGGGTCTTTAATTTATTACGATTGATTGTATATATTATGAAATAAATGTAATTGCTGCTGGTAAAATAAATAGTAGTACTTAGTTTAAGGCTGTAAGTCTGTAACCATTAACGTTGTACCGAAAATGCTTTTTTAATACAGTGATGTCATTAATTCTGTGTGTAACGTACGGATATATAATTTTTTTACTTTTCAATTTTGTTTTATTATCGTAGTTTAGCTCATGAGCTTATTTTTTTTGGCTTAAATTAAAAAATAACCCTCAAACTATGCATTTTTTTTTGCTTTTGGCCCTTAAACTATGATTTGGGCAAAATAAGCCCTTAAACTATCATTTTTGGTCACTTTAAGTTCCTAAACTATTTTTTGGTCAAAATAAGTACCTAAACTATATCATTTTTCTTCTTTTAATCCCCAAAACTAGGGGTATTCAAATTCGGGTACCGGAAGTACCGGGTACCTGGATCTTCGGGTAGTAGAAAATGCGGCCTGTGTCCTGACCCGGTTTTTGCGGGTACCCGAAAATTCGGGTATTTGGGTACTCGGATATAAATATATATATATATATATATATTTAAATATAAAATATTTTATTAGTTTAATATAAAAATATAAAAATATGTATTTATTAGTTTAATATAAAGATATGTATTTATTAAATATAAAATATAAAAAAATATTAGATTTTTTATTAGTTTAATATAAAAATATGTATATTGAATATAAAAATATTAATTTTAAATATATCCGGGTACCCGATTGTAATCGGGTACCCGAAAATTCTTAATTTTGTGACCCGGGCCCGACCCGAGAAGTGACGGGCCGGGTACCTAACCCGGGTAAAAAAAATCGGGTAAATACCCGGTTATTTATGTTCGGGTAATCGGGTCGGGTCTTTTTGAACACCCCTACCCAAAACTATTAATTGGTCAAAAAATCTTTGTGATGTGTCAACATCTTATTAGTCGAAATAATTTTCTTTAGACTTAAATAACTATCGGACTTAAAATGACAAGAAATGATAGTTTAGGGGCTTATTTTGATATATGATATTTTAAAATTTAAAAAGAACATAAATATTTATATATGTTAGAAAAGCCTATAAAATGATATTTTTGTAACTATGGACTTAAAGTGACCAAAAAGGATAGTTTAAGGGCTTATTTTGCCCAAATCATAGTTTAGGGGCTTAAAGTGGCCAAAATGATAGTTTAAGGGCCTATTTTGCCCAAATCATAGTTTAAGGGCCAAAAGCAGAAAAAAGACATAGTTTGAGGGTTTTTTTTGGTTTAAGCCTATTTTTTATAAAATTATAATGATAAAATTGATCCTCGATATTTACACCATTTATTAATTTGATTTTACTTCTAATTTTTTAAAAAAGTTAAATTATGCTGTGATTAAAATAACGAAGAACAACGAACAAGAATAAAAGAACAAAGAGATGGGAGAAAAATGGAGATTTGTATTATTCTTAATATTGACTTTTGTATACAATGCTTTCATCAAATCATCTATTTATAGGCATAAGAAGAACATAATACATTAAACTCTAATTAACGGAGATAATATTCATAATGATAAAGTAAATCAAATCTCCTTGATAAAGTTCTTATCATGATAGACATCCATATAGATAAATATTCATAACACTCCCCCTTGGATGTCCTAAACTATGTGCCTCATTAAAACCTTACTAGGAAAAACCCAGTGGGACAAAAACCCAATGAAGGAAAAAGAGTACACTATCTTTTGATACGCATAACAGGTTGCCTCATTAAAAACCTTACAAGGAAAAACCCATTGGGACAAAACCTTGGTTAAGGGAAAAAGAGTGCAAACGTGTATTTACTCCCCCTCATTTATGCATCACTAAGAGCTCTAAGACGACGCAATCCAATGTTAAAAACTAACTTCTCAAATGTCGAAGTAGGAAGCGCTTTGGTGAATAGACCTGCTAAATTTTCACTTGAACGGATCTGTTGGACATCAATGTCTCCATTCTTTTGTAGATCATGAGTGAAGAAAATTTTTGGTGAGATGTGTTTTGTTCTATCACCCTTTATGTAACATTCTCTCAATTGAGCAATGCAAGTTGTATTGTCTTCATATAAGACCGTCGGAGTTACTCTTCTGGAGCATAAGCCACAATTTTCTCGAATGTGATGAACTACAGACCTTAACCATACACATTCACGACTAGCTTTATGAATAGCTAAAATCTCAGCATGATTAGAGGAAGTGGCAACAATTGTTTACTTCATAGAGCGCCAAGAAATTGTAGTACCACTATATGTAAATACATAACCGGTTTGTGATCGAGCATTATGAGGGTCAGATAAGTACCCTGCATCTGCAGAACCAATCAATTCAGTTTTGGATAGATTAGGAAAAAATAATCCCATGTCTTTCGCACCTTGGATATAACAAAATATATGTTTGACCCCATTCCAATGTCTTCGGGTTGGACATGAACTAAATCTCGATAGCAAATTTACAGCAAATGATATGTCAGGTTGTGTATGACTAGAAATATATATTAGTGCACCAATGGCACTTAAGTATGGTACTTCCGGACCAAGAATATATTCATCCTTATTCGGGGGACGAAAATGATCTTTATTTACATCTAACGACCTAACAACCATTGAGGTGCTTAACAGATGTGCGTTATGCATGTAAAATCTTTGTAACACTTTTTCTATGTATGTTGATTGATGCACAAGGATTCCATCCTTTAGGTGCTCAATATGTAATCCAAGACAAAATTTTGTCTTTCTAAGGTCTTTCATTTCAAATTATTTCTTTAGGTATTCCATTGTCATTGAGATCTCTTCAGGAGTCCCAATGATATTCAAATCATCAACATACATAGCAATAATAACAAATATGGAGCTAAATCTCTTAATAAAAATGCATGGGGAAATTTGATCATTCTTATAGCCTTCTACTAATAAGTATTCATTGAGGCGATTATACCACGTACGTCCAAATTGTTTTAATCCATAAAAGGATCTATTCAATTTGATTGAATATTGTTCTCGAGAACTTGAATTAACTGCTTCTACAGTCTAAATCCTTCCGGAAGTTTCATGTAAATGTTATTATCAATAGGCTTATACAAATAGGATGTAACAACATCCATTAGGCGAAAACTAAGCCATTTCATTTATTGCCAGACTAATCAAAATCTAAAAGTAGTTGCATCCACCACCGAGGAATATGTTTCCTCATAATCAATTTCATGTATTTGTGAGAATCCTTATGCAACCAAACGAGCTTATATCTCATGATTTCCCCCTTTTGATTTTTCTTTCTCACAAAGGCTCATTTATATATCACAAATACTTCTCTTTTTGAAAGAGATTTTAGTTTCGCCTCAATTGCCACTTTCTATTTTTCCAATCATTTCTTTATTTACATTATCTAATTGACAAAAGTTCATGATCCACATCAAAATTTCTAGTGCTATATTGCATGCAAATGTATTATCGACGTCGATTTGATTTCGGTTCCATTTATTTCCAGACATGACATAATTTATTGAGATCTCTTTATTATCAGGTACCTGAGTCATGTATAATGTCTTTGTTGGAGACCTTTTAATCTCTTCTAGAGATTTTCATAATTCGTTGATTCCTCGATTAGACCATTATAAGATATAGCTCCTTTTCTTTTTTGAGGATTTTTATCTTTAAAACCTAATTGTCTACTACGCTTTAGGCGTGAGTTAAACTTATTAGCAACTAGAGTTTGTCCTTCTGGGACATCAATTTTCAATTAGAACATTTATAGCTGGTATATGCAACTTAGTCACTCTTTTAGGGTCAGTAAAAGCATCTGGTAATTTATTTGCTAATTTTTGTAAATAAATTATCCTTTGAACTTCTAGTTCACACTGTTGGGTATGTGGATCAAAATGATAATTCATTCCAACTTATTTCTTTGCCCAGTTGTTTATTCTCTCCCCCTAATGTTGGGAAAACTGACTCATTAAAATGACAGTTAGCAAATCGAGTTGTAAATAAATTTCCCGTTAAAGGCTCGAGAGAAGGAGATTCAAATCCAATATATATTCCCAACCTTCTTTAAGAACCCATCTTTGTGCGTTTTGGTGGAGCAATCGGAACATGTACCACACACCCAAAAATTCTAATATGGGAAATATTTGGTTCCTGACCAAAAACCATTTGTAATGGGGAGAACTTATGATAACTTGTTGGTCTGATGCGAATTAGTGATGCTGCATGTAATATGACATATCCCCAAGCATAAATTGGAAGTTTTAACTTCATCAATAACGGTCTTGCAGTTAATTGAAGACGTTTAATAAATGACTCTGCAAGACCATTTTGTGTATGAACATGAGCTACATGATGTTCAACACTTATTCCAATTGACGTACAAAAATCATCAAAAGCCTGGGAAGTAAATTCACCAGCATTATCAAGACGAATTGTCTTTATAGGAGAATCTAAAAAAATGTGCTCGTAATTTAATCAATTGAGCAAGTAACCTCGCAAACGCCGGGTTGCGAGTTGATAATAATGATACATGTGACCATCTAGTTGATGCATTAATTAAAACTGTAAAAATATCTAGATGATCTGTAAGAAGGGTGTATGGGCCCACATATATCACCCTGTATCCGTTCTAGAAAATTAATAAATTCACAATCTATCTTAGCTGGCGATGGTTGAATAATCAATTTGCTTTGAGAGCAAGCATCACATGAAAACATTACTTTGAAGAATCTGTCAGTTATTCAATGAATAACCACATGAAGATTCAATAAATTTTCTCATCAAAATTGAACCGGGATGGCCTAACCGGTCATGTCAAATAATAAAGTTATCAATAAACTTCTGGTTTACAATAGCATGAGCTTCAATTTTGTACTAATTCTTGTGTAGTATAATCCGGATGATAGTGCATGTATTTTTTTTCAAGATTTTCTTATTGCGAGTTATACTCGTAATATGGAGATAGTTAGCATCCTCTTGACTAATAATCTCAATATGATATATATTTCTTTAAAATTCAATAAGCCTCTTTGCGACTTTGACGAGTATATTGCATTGTGAATATGAAATTGAGTTCCATTTGGCAATAGCATATTTGCTCTTTCGGAGCCTTCTATGATATTAGTACTTCCGGATATAATACTCGCATTATTCCTTTGCATTTTAAATGAGAAAAATATGCATAATTATGCACCTTTCAATATGTGCTTTGTTTCATTCACTTCGGGGAATGAAAAATATGTGCTTTGTACCATTCACTTCGGGGAATGAAAATATTAAATATAGCACATCATAACAAATCGGTTATCTATCAAAGATAATCTCTCAAGAACTTATTGCTCTTCCGGAGCATTGATATTTTAGTACTTTGAGATATAGTACTCATATTTTTTCCTTGCATTTAAATGTAAAAATATTTCTTATGCTTTTGTATAGTATGAGTGCTTGCACTGTTTGCTAAGCATAAATTGTCACAATTTATTGCATATTTTATTCCAGAAGTAATCATATTCTTCAAAGGATAATAAATTAACATAAAGCGTAAATAAATAATATGTAAAACAAATTAACATAAAGCAAATTAACATGAATAAATAATAAGTAAAATAAATTAACACAAAGCAAAATAAATAAAAGATTAATTATTCCCTTTAGGGATTATAAGGAAATAAAATAAATTGCGAATTATTCCCTTCAATGGTTATGAGTAAATCAACAATATCCAATTGAGTTGGACCAAGAACGCCATAACTATTTTCGCCATTATCTTAAAGAAAAATTGTTTATATTTTCTTTCCTTTATCATTCTTGATTGTGGATAAAGGTTCATAATACTTCGACATATGGCAAGTACGAGCTTAATGGTTTGTACCATTGCATAAACCCACTTCTGGTGGTTATATGCATTCTTAAAATAATCATCTTGCCAATGTATGTTCATGGCCACAATTGCGACCATAATTGCTAATGTGTCATTTATTCTTTCCGCTTAAAATGTCACATTCACTTCAGGGAATGGAGCGGAGCCAATAGGTCTCTAAAACCTTTTCACAATATTGTGTCTACATGACAACATTAATTGTGTGAAAAGTGGAGTATGTTTTTTTTTCTAACATATCCTAATCAGTAATATTTTGACCACATAACTTCAAATGTGAAGTAATTCAAAACATAGCAGAGTTACACTCGCTTACTGATTTAAAATCTTGCAATCTCATATGCAACCAATCATATCAAGCTTTAGGGAGGATAACAATTTTTTGGTGGCCATATCTTTCCTTTAGACTATTCCAAAGAATAAGAGGATATTTCACTGTTAATTATTTAGATTTTAACCTCTCATGGAGGTGATGCGAAGAAGTATCATGGTTTTGGCCTTATTTTGAGCAGATTCTGCATTCCCCTCCTATGAGACCAATGATTTAATCCTCGTATGCGGCATTGTTAAACCAGTTCACAAGGTCCTTTAGAAACCTCATTTGAGACCAATAGCCTCGTAGAACGGGATGTCCAGCCAATATACTTGGATTAAACCAACAAAATAAAGAACTGAATACTGATTTATCATGTTTGCATTCACTTCAAGGAATGCCTCCCAAAAAAAAATCTTAGATCAAGACGAATTTTCGTAAATTAAACTTGGGAGAAGTCTATAGTTGAGTTTTTTTTTGACATAGAAGAAATATTGGCAAATATAGACTTTATAACAACTCTTCCATTCACTTCAGGGAATGGAACAAATCTAATCGAACAAACATATTAAGAACACTGAAACGTTGAAACATCCTTTCTTTCGTTGTAAAAACACTGAAAACAACAACTAATATAAACATCAAATCTCATTAGTAATC
Organism: Hibiscus mutabilis; assembly: GCA_019671005.1. Taxonomy (NCBI): domain Eukaryota; kingdom Viridiplantae; phylum Streptophyta; class Magnoliopsida; order Malvales; family Malvaceae; genus Hibiscus; species Hibiscus mutabilis. Next base: position 55,631,018 of record CM033726.1, read on the forward strand.
AATATAAACATGTAGCATTGAATAATCTCATAATTGAATTTATAGAAGTATGTAAAAACTCAACTGGAAAGAAATAAATATGAAACATATCTTTCTTAGATCTTTTAATAAAGAATCCACGGTTATAATAATTTCTCTTAAAAAAATCTTAATTATTCTTTGTTGGTGTATCGATTAATCATATCCTCCATGATTATGTAGCAAGTGTTTTCAATAGAGCATATGAAATAAATGACTAATAATAAACGAAGTTAATTAACGGGTACTAAAACCAATTCATCAACCATTAAAAGTTGATGTCAGTTTCTATAAGAACAATTTTATGAGTAAAAATAAAGGTATATTTTACCATGCGCCCTACCATAAAACATAGATGGCTTGAGTTAAGATTGTGCTTTAGTAGGGTGATCAGTTGGTGCAACTTGATAAGGCGAGGGGGGAAATAATTCAAGAAAACTTTTCGAGAACCACCAACAAGAATCAAGATAATTGAACGAGATCGTGCTGACAACGTGTTGTGAATAAAATAACGAAGATCAGCGAACAAGAATAAAAGAACAAAGAGATGAGAGAAAGAGATTTGTATTATTCTTAATACTGACTTGTATACAATGCCTTCATCAAATCATCTATTTATAGGCATAACAAGTACATAATACATTAAACTCTAATTAATGAAGATAATATTCATAATGATAAAGTAAATCAAATCTCCTTAATAAAGTTCTTATCATGATAAGCATCCACATAGATAAATATTCATAACAAATTAGTATTTTTAGAAAAAATATAGAATAAAACATCAATCTTTCTCAATTTGACGAGCAGTAGGGTGGAAGCTAGTGAGGATTAGGTGCAGTGGCGGATTCAAATTTTTTTAGAGTAGACATAAGTTAAAATATCTATAAGGGTGAACACATCACACAAGTAATAAAAAATTTAAATTTTCAAAATGAGCACAAGTCATAAAAAATAAGGATTAATTCATAAAAACTAATGAAGGTGAACTTTGAAAAGTTTAGGGTGAGTACGGGCCCACCTAACCCTTAACATGGATCTGTCCCTGACTAGGGGGCATTGTTACCAAAATTTTGAAAAATTAAAATTTGACCCTTAAAAGTTTTTTAAAAAATAATTTGATCTCCATAAAATTTTTGAAAATTCATATTATACTTTAAATTTTTTAATATTTTTAATTTAATTCTCTAATATAATTTTTTAAGTGTTCTCATAAAATCCTTTAAAATTATTAAAAATTTTAGCTTGACACTTAAAATTTTTGAAAAATTTAATTTAAGCATCCATATTTTTTAAAAAAAATTTAAGTTGCTCTCCCCAAACTCTTTTACCAAGTACTTGTGGATTTTACATGTGATATCATATTAACATCGTTAAAAATGCATCATTTTAGTCGGCATTTTTATTTAAAAAATACAGTTCATTCTTTTTAAAAAGATATATGGTTTTATTCAACTCTTTAAAAAAATAAGGGTTAAATTTAACACACACAAAATAAAAATCAAATTGATAAAAAATATAAATATTGAAAATAAATTTATTACCTTTGATAAACTCAGACAACGTGATTATGTTCGGTGGCGGATTTACATAAAGTTTACTGGGGTTAGTTGACTCGACTTGGCGATTTGAGTTCTAGAAATCTTTGTAAAAAGTAAATAAGTTTGGGAGAGAAAAAAAGTATTTAAACTTATTTCATCCAAAATAAAATACCCTACCCCTTTTCGATGTCTCTTTCTATGCTTCAACACTAAAAAAATTAAATTATAAGCCTTAAGCCTAAATTCTAAATCTTAAATCTTAAATCCTAAAAAATAAACCATGTCCCAAATTTCTTAAATAATCTTAAACCCTAACCCTAAATCTTAAACCTTAATCATAAACCCTAAAAATAATCTTTTAGTATAGGCATCAATAGGGACACTAAAAATGGTAGAGAATTTTTATTCACTTGATCCACAATTAAATTTTTTTGATTTGTTTAATTTTAACTTTAACTTTCTTGAACCCGCTTGCTACGAAGTTTAGATCCGCCGATGACTAGGTTAAATGGTATTAGTTAGTTAAGGTGTTAACATCAGTAAATCACCAACCGAAAGTATATTTTTTCTTCCAAAGACGAGTTGGATTTTCGTAAGACATGCCGAAGAAAAGCAAACCAACTAAATCAGGGTTTCGTTATTGTTTTGTTGGTCAATTAGTTTTGCAAGTACGAAACCTTGTTTATGTTTGAAAATGACAATGATTCATTTTCAAGGACGTTTCTGTTTTTTAGGACAACAAAGTCAACTTAAATTTTATTTTTAATAGGCTTGAATGAAAGATAAGTGTTTAAAGTATACCACTCCAAGGCTTTAGGTGCATAAAGTATTTTTTTATAAAAGTAGGTTCAAAAGTTATAATTTTAGAAGCCTGGAAGTTAAAAGAAACTGTTATCCATTTAAAATTGGACACTTGGCATGAATATTGATTTTTTAATTATTTTTGAAAAAACTTTAATTTTTTTTAATCTCAAAATTTACAAAAATATTCAAATCAGTCCATAAATCCCTAAAAATCCCTAAATCCTAAACCTTCAAATTCTCACCGCTGCTGCCGCCGTCGTCGACCCTACTCGTTCGATCGTCGAACCTAGCCGGCCATTTCTCCAACTCGCCGTCACAAAAAATCAGCGAACGGTGTGCCAATCAAACGGTTATTTCATGTTCGACATTCAATGTTCGATTGGCACACCGTTCACCGATTTTCGGCGACAGGGAGTGGGGAGAAATGGTCGGCTGGGTTCAGCGACTGAAAGGGTAGGGCAGGCGACGGTGGCAGCATCGGTGAAGATTTGGGGATTTAGGATTTAGGGATTTGGGGACTATTTTAGGAAGTTTTAGAATTTCAAGATTTTTTTTCGTAAAATTTTAAATTATTAAAAAAATTAATTTAAAGAAATTAAAAATGGCATGTGTCACTTTTGGATTGGTTAACGATTTTTTTAACGGTATTTAACTACCAGACACCTAAAATTATAATTTTTAAAACTTTAAGCACCTATTTTTACAAAAAAAAATACTTTAAACACCTAAAATTCAAAAAAGGTATACTTTAGGCACTTATTTTTCATTTAAGCCTTTTTAATAAGAAAATATAAAATCAAATAAATTTTATATAGTATAAGTAGATCTCAACTCTCACATTTTGTTCGCGAAAGTATAAATATAGTTTTTAGTATCTAATTTTAACATTTATGTGTAATATGATATTCACATTTTTTAGTGTACAAAGGTACCTAATCATTTTTTTTCTTTGGTGCGATTAAGTTCTTAATTTTTTTCTTTAGTGCAGTTACATATCCAACATATTTTTAATTATGCATGTTTAATTATGATTGATTCGTACTTATAATTTTAACGCCATTTAGTTAAAATGATAACACGTGTTGCATATTCAAAAAGTTAAACATTAAAATTCTAAATATGACCACATACAGTTTAAAAACGTTAGCTACTTAATTGCACCAAAAAAATAAAAATTAGAAACTCAATTATATAAAAAAAGTTTAATATCTAATTATATCATTAAAATATGTAATATCCCAATTTTTGGCTAGTGACCAAAATGTAAATTTTGAAAGTTTTGTGGCTAAAGTATAAGCTTTGGAAAAGTTTAGGGATCAAAGTGCAATTTTCAAAAGTTATGTATTTTATGAATAGTTTACCCCCAAGAATGACGTTTCCGTGTTACCCAAATTTTTCGTACGGAGTTTGTATTAATGGCTATAAAGCGATAAAGTTTGAAAAAATATTCTGATAATCAGATCGAGCTAAAATTTCAGAGATAGTTCCATGGACCTTAGAAGAGTCGTAAAATATTATTTTATGAATATTTGGATGTTAAAAAGATCGGAAAAATTTAAATCGATTGAAATGACATAGAATGAAAATTTTGTGAATAAGTTGATTAGTAAAGGGCATTTTGGTCATTTTGCCAAAAAAGACATGGAAGGAATTTTGATATTTCTTTTATTGATGAATAGTGGCTGATTAGAATCCAAATAAGTCTAGTTGGAATGTTACGAAATGGCAAATTAGAAATATAAATCTAGTTGGAGGGTATTTTTGGAAAGTGAAATTTATTGAATTAAAAATTCATTTTTTTCATAATACAAGTGTCTTAAATACATGAGATATGAAGGGATTATCAGCCAAATACCCTCCAAAACCGTGGTGAAGAGAAAAAGAAGAGAAAAGATTTTGCAAGCTTGATTGAAGCCTCGAAACTCGGTTTTTAGGTAATCTTTCAAACTACAAAGTTGTTCTACTCTTCAAGCTCTATCTTTTGATGTAAATAATTCATAGAATACTTGATTGGTTGATGAGATTTGATATAAGGAAGAAATTAAGGTTTATGAACAAATTGGGGCTTTTATGATTTTATGAATCCATGGTTGATTTTAAGTTAGAATCATGCTTGTATGATGTTAGAATCATGTTATTGAGTTGGGATTTAAAACCCTACATATTTCGGTTTATATAGATAAGATCAGGGTTTATGGATTCAAGTCTAACATAGGGTTTGTGCTGTTGGATTAATGATCTAGTAAGCTTGATTAGTTGTTTCGAAGCAAAACCCTAAGTTAAATACATAGGGACCATTTTGGCAAGCTTTAAAATTAAGGGACCAGATCTGATTTTTATGAATTTGATGTGTATCTATATTATTAATGATGTTAGAGGCATGAAAATGAAGTTAAAATGCTAAACCGATGATTAATCGCATTAGTGGCCATTTTGACAATTTGTCAAACTTGAATGGTCTATTCGGCAAAAAGGATATGTAGAAGGAGTAAATCTGATTTTTTTAAATGATGAAATTAATGTAGTAATGTTGATTTGAGGACTAATTTGCAAAGTTAAGAAGCTTGAATTCTTATATTGGAAATTTGATGACCATTTTGACAAATAAAGAGAAATTAGAGGAGTAAAGGTTTTGTAAAACCTATGTTTGATTTTGATATAACAAATTGTTTAAGGACTAAATTGTAAAGGAAAATAAATTTTTAAGTATTCAAAAGTCTCACAAAAGGACAAGGAAAAGTTTTCCAAAGTTATAAACTTAAACCAAAAAAATTTCTAAGTGTTTCAAGCCAAAAATACACAAATACGCCCAGGCGTATCGATACACCCCTTGGTGTTTCGATACGGTTTTTAGCTACTGGAATTTGTTTTTGCAAAGCGTACCGATATGGCTTAGCTCGTTTCGATACGACCTTCATCTAGGTAAACATTTTAAGTGCAGCGTTTCGATACGGCTCACACCCGTTTCGATACGGTTTGAAATTTGGGTTTAAGAAATTTGTACTCGTAACGATACGATATACTATGTTTCGATACAGTTTGAAATCTGGATTTAAGATATTTCAAAACGTACCGATACAGTTAACCCTGTACCGATACGGTTTGTCAAGATCTTCAAAGATCCTTGCATTAAATTTTTCGACCGTTGCTTGTCAGTTATTGGAATCCTCAAACTTTAAACTTCGATTAACCTGTACCGATATACCCCTATGTGTATCGATACACTTTTTCATCCAAGATTCCAGGAGCAAAATCCGTACCGATACGACCTTGTCGTTTCAATATGCCCCATGTTTTACACTATGATCGTTTTGATAAAGCCTCTCGCGTATCGATACGACTTGTACAACGGCTATATTTTTGTTGTAACAGGTATCGATACGGGCCTTCGTATACCGATACTGTTGTTCACCAAACAACATTTATTGCGGGAAAGATGGTCCCTAACGACTCTATTGATGACTTCAACCACCCAAACGGCTAGAATTCAATAAGGGGGTATAAATACAAGTCTCCAATGCTACAACAACAACTAATGAACCTAGATCGAACAACATTCAAGTACTCAAGCAAAAATCCAACCCTTGTGTTCTTAGAGTCAAATCTTTGTACCCAACTTGTGTATTTCATTGTAATCTTTTATTTCAAGTTTGGGGTTGAGTGTTCTTGTAAATTGGGCAAATATATACCTTGTGAGGATCTTATTATTTTGCCATTTACTTTTCTCGTACAAGAGTGAATCTTGATCAAGCTTTGGGTAGAAAGCTTTGATCCTTTGTAACGATTGCCTCCTTAGCCTAGAAAAGGGGAAGATTTCATAGTGAAATTGGTTGAGATCCTTAGTAGGAAGCTAAGGTAGTGGACGTATACCTTGTTAGAAGGTTGAACCACTGTAAATCATTGTGTCCCATTGTCTATCATTTTCCATTTGCTTCCAAAATTTTTAAATTGCCAATTCACCCCCCTCTTGGCCACTTTGGGTGTTGATTGATTATCCTAACAAGTTTAAACTTATTTTAATGAAGGATGTAAAGAGAACATATGAATACAAAATTTATTCTATCCATTTGAAGTAAAGTGATATGAGTAAATTGACAAGAAGAGAAATAAGGAGAAGTTGGTGTAAATTAGAAGTTATTTATGGAAAGTTATGTTAGAATTTGAATTATGGCAGTAAGTTTTAAAATTCGCCATAAATTCTATAAAAATGTTTAGATGATGAATTGTATACCGTTGTAAAGATTTGTTAGTCTAGTTTTGTTTCCAACAAACGAAAACTGATTTCGAGTTCTGAATTTAAAGATATGAATTTTTAATCGAATGAAGGTCAGAAAAATTACAGAGGAGTTTCTGCTTGGACAGCTATGTGATGTGAATGTAAGGAATTTTTATAATTTTTGTAGATTTTATTGATTTATGTGGCTTATATCTTTAGAACCGTTATCGAATCTAGTTTCTGCGATAGAAAGGAAATTGAGATCCAGTATGTATTATGCCATGTACAAGTAAATCTTTGAAGGTAGTGCAAGCTGTTAAAAAAATGGAATTTGAAACATTTTGTATTTAAATGTTAGTTAGCAAGCTTGGAAGAGTTAATGGAAGTTCAAATTGGTCACTAAAGACCATAATAAGTTTTTGAATAGTACAAGGAAGAAAGGAAAATATTTAGAAATTTTATATTCGAATGATTATATTAGACAACATGTTTAAGGTATTGTTAGATTTGAATCTAACAAATATTTTATCTTATTCATGTGATTAATGAAGTCAAGTCCGAATCAAAGAAGGTTCGAGGTACTATGAAAGAAAGGATCGAACTAGGACTTAGTGAGGCATTGTGTTAAATGGCCAAGGTGAGTGCCTTAATTGTTACTTAATTATGCATGTGATAAAGGGACACTTGCGATAAGCCAACCTTATTTATGAATGCGTGATATGATCTTTGTTGATGTTATGTTCTATTGTTTAAATGTGGTAAGTAATATGGCGAGCAATGTGGGGACAATGTTCCTAACATATGACTAAAGAATTATTTATGATATGTTATGTTCATAAAAGAATTAAGAATAAGTGATGTATTTGATACATGATCACTGCCTGGAAAATTATTCTTAATAAGTAAGCTAATATGGCTTGAATAACATACTATTTCAAGTATGAGAACTTATCTGTGAAATGTTATGATAGTCACTATAATTGATATGTTATTTGAATATGGTAAGAACAAGTAATATGTATAATACATTGTCAATGCTCTGATAGATATCTTTGTTATAGTATACCTGATATTATCTGGGTTATAAACTGCCATTATGATTTATTGATGACATCTGATATGATAACTTCTGATCATGATATACATATATATGTATGCCCAAGTATTACAAAGTGGGATTCGTTGGTATAATTGGCATGCCATAGAGTTCTTAGCAGCTGCATCACTCAAGTTATGATATGATTACATGTTTTTGTGACTACGATGGTGTCACATACACCTTGGGACCCAAGCCCTTGGCGTGCACCCTAGGGATCCAAGCCCATAGTGCTAATGGCACTAACGAGGTGCTTTTATGAGGAGCAAAGAGCGTCATCGAGTACGTACTCATCTGTCTGTTCTGTTTGGCACTACGGTGTCATATTTTAGATGACTCGTGTACCTAAGGTCTCATAAAGTATACTTTGGGCAAATTTAAAACATTAATAAAAGTGCAGGTAATCGAGCTAGTGAGCTTGGCAAATTTCGTTATGTACTAAGTTTTCTGCAAAGTTTTGGTACTAAGTACGAGAAATAACAAGTTCTCCGTACTCTCTATATATCTCTGTATTTTCTGTAAGATCAACATTTTTCCGATTATGTTAAGCTCAATAATATCTGTATTTTTTTGTTTGATATGTTAGGCAAAGAATTAGAATTATGATAAAGTTTGCCATGAAATACCATAGAAACTGGTTATATTATGCTATGAGAAGCATGTTGAAGTATGTCAAGTAAACATGATAAACTTAATACAAGTAATTTATCAGTTATATTTAGATAAGCTAGAAATAAAAAAATAAGCCTTGAATTATGTTCATGTTAGTTATTTGATAACCTTATATGCTTTGCCTCACTAAGCGAATACTTAGCGTGTGTTGTTTCACACGTAGGTTATTGGGAACTTACCGGAAGAGGAGTCAAGCATGTTGATCAAGCTGTAATCTGCCAAACATCAGTAAGACATTCTAATTTATGATATTCTCTAGTGGGCATGTATCAATTTATTCGTTAGTTGTTTTAAAGGTATAAGTTTGATTAATAGTCAAATAAATATGAATTATTCGTATGATTAAAGAATTACTGGTGAAGATATTTAATCGGGTAACATTTTATTTATCGTTTATAGTGTAACGATTTTAAATTCAAGAAATGGCCTAGACAGTATACCTAGTTTTCACCCTAAGTTACATACTTATTTTAATAGCCGACTAACATGTTTTATAAACCAATTCAGGGTCAAAACTAGCAATATGCAAATAGGCTATGAATACCTCGAAAGTCGAGAAATAATTATTTTATAAATTAGTTTTATGTCAGATGTTAAAAAAAATTTACAAGTCTAGAACTCTGTTAAATAATATTGTGACATCTTCAATGTGTATTTGTACTACGAGTATACGTTAAGGGTGTTACATTTGTAACATGATGTATAAATGCAAAAGGTATATTTACCCTTTAGAAAATACAGGTGATGGATATTATGTCAGCTTTGAGAAGGAATCTGCAGTCTTTCGTGAAGTTAATGAAGATTACATGTTCATTAATAACATTAGAGATGTATCGAGGAATATTAGGTAGTCGTATTTCTTAAAAAAATATTTTTTTATATTTTAAATTAATGATCTAATTTTGTATCTAAGAAGTTTTTAAAATTCTACAAAATTAAAAAAAAATGTATTGTTCAACGTAAAATTTTATGTTTATCCCTCTTAACATATTATTTTAAAAATAAATAAATAAATAAAAATCCCAACATTATTCAGTTCTGAAACAAAGAATACACTTTGCATGCACATCTCCCCCAAAATTCTCAACTTCCAAAGCAGGGTCCGATTCATTCAATCTGGCAAAACAAAAGGCTCAAGTTATTATCTGTGCAAATGAGAAAAGAACTGAAGAAGAAAACGAAGTAAAAGAAAGGGGTTTACGCGAAGATTTCCGGCAAATGGAGAGAAGAACAATGAGAACGGCCAGACCTGCTAATACCCCCAGGATTATTGCTACTGTTTTCCCCATATCATCTCCGTGGTGGGAATCTACACACACACAAAAGAAGCAAAAAGTAATCAAAATCGGATAAACATGGCCGAAACTCTATCCTTTTTAATATTCTATAGTAAAAGAAGAGTGGGAATCTTTACACTGTTTAGGGTTATACCAATATTCCCTCTACTGCTTTATTTTATTCCTCACCCAATAATGCTGCTTTTAAGGCACACCAGACGGTTCTTATTCGAATGAGAAAGTGGGATACCTCTCGAATTCTGGATTTCACCTTTTAATGGAATATAACACCTATTTCATCTACCAGTAGGAATTTAATTAATCTTAAAACTGTTTTTGATTTTACTCATTAGCAACACTATATAACTGTGACAAGTCAGAAGTAAATAAAGGTTTTATTCAGAATTTAGCTTGTGAACACAACGTAATCGGGATTAAATATTGAGATGAATAGCGGTCTATTAAAAGTTTAAATCTAAAAATTAAATGAGACAAATATAACATCTAAACTAAAAAAAACATAAAATATTATTTTGCAAAAATCCTAGGAGGGTTGTTTCTCCTACTATATATGGCTCCGTCCCTGCTCATGAAGTATACTTATTTTCTATTTCTATAAATGTTTTTAGTCTAATTGGTACTAATTGTGATATAACAATGACAGTAGGAGCGAATAACTTTTAATTTTTTTTAGTTAAACTAGTAATACGGAATGGTAATTTAAATACAAAATTTGATTAAAAATTAGATAAAAATAGAAAACGGGTATAATTCATTGTTTAACTCGAGAATTAATACTAAATAAATTATAGGGAAAATATGAGATAGGGAATGGAGGCTTGGCAGAGACAATAGGCAGAACAGCCCTAAGAAGAAAGCAACTAAAGTTTTGATGTCTCTTAATTTATGCTTCGTAAGCAAAATTAGCTACTTAAAATTAAATAATCTATGTTCAAGCTTTAGAAATCGGATACGAAAGATAAAAAATTATATGGAATGAATTGCACCTGGAGAGAGTTCAGCATAGTATCCAGAAGCCCAGTATCGAGCATAACACTGCCCTAAGAACACACCAGCTGCTTCAGCCGATCCGCATAAACTCTTCAGCTCTCCCACAGCAACAGCCAGGCACGAAGAGCAATCGCTCGCGCTCAAGTCCCCCAAACACTGAGCAAACCCTTCGACCAAACCCGACGAACTGACCTTAAAACTGATAGCCGATTCCAAGTCGTCTAAAACATCGTCTCTACGCTTGTAGAACTCGACATCGTGGTTCACACTTTTACTGCATTTCTTGAACTTCAGGCTCGTGTCGGGGACCCCCAAGAAATTAGCGTGGTCGTATCTCAAATAGCACCCTTCGAGTTGTAACGAAGCACCGTTCGAGTAGGGACAGACCAAGACTATCTGGTTAATGGCACTTTGCATGCACCTTGTGCAGTCGGCCTTCTGCAAATCACCCCGGCACTGGTACAAGCCATATAGGGTGGCTTCGGGCGGCGTCGAGCTTCCATTTCCAATAGCATACGTATTGTATGAGACTTGAGAGGATGAGCTAACGACTGACGATAGAAAAGAGTTGAGGTTACCTTCGAATGGTGAGCTCGATGCGTACTTGTCTTGAGAGCAGCCGGCATAGATAAAGATATTGGCTTTGACAAAATGAACAAAGCAACTAAGAGAGAGCAAGAGGAAGAAAATGGGTTTGATTGTTTTGTGAGTGGAGTGTGATTCAAAGCTCCCAAACATTTTCCCCCCTTGAATTCGGCTTTGCTTTCTTTTGTGCTCTGTTTTAGTTGTGTGGGTGTGAGTTTGTGAATCGTTAACAATATTCTGGAAACTAATTTTTCAAATTTGACCAAAAAAGTATTTATATTCTTTATAAAAATGTTAAGGCCTACATTTAACTTTCCACGATGGTTAACAATATCATATATATATTTTTTATTGACGTAAACATTGATAGTTAAATTTGGACGATTCTTTCAATTTAGTTGCGTAGCGATATCCCTTTCGCTAAAAAAATGAGTTTTAATGTGTTTTGAGGTTTTTCGGTATTTAAAAATGTGTCCCGTTGGAGTTTTAGAAAAACCATATTTTATTTTAAAAATGAAGTAACCACCGGTCACTAAAGTAGGTCGGACACCGCAAAACCAGAAATTTGGAAACTGTTGGGTTCGGGAGTCGGTTACGGATGGGGAAGGATTAGCACCCCACACCGCCCAAAATTGATACTTTAATAATTACCGCTTTATTAATATTAAACTTTCCGGATTAAAGTGACGATTAAATTAAAACTTGGTTATAAGTGCGAGTAGATTTTAAAGACCCTGTTATTCGAGAGTAAACCGATAAACCACCATCACTGTGCTTGATACTGGCCACGTTTACGCTCGAATAAAAGGGTACCGCATTGACAAAATATATATCCGTTATGCAAACTTAAAACATGACAAATATAAATAAATATTAACATAATAAAATATTAATCTAACATAAATAAAATGCTAATCTAAAACATACATACATAAATATTAATCTAACATATAAATAAAAACAAATCTAACATAAATAAAATACTAATCTAAAACATAAATAAATATTAATCTAATAAAAACAAATCTAATATAAATTAAATATTAATATAAAACATAAATAAATATACAAACTAAAAAATAAGAACACAATTTTAAATTAACTAATACTTCATTAAATCATAAAAATTACAACACAAATAAAAAGTGAAGAAAATATACCTAACTAGAAGCTCGAATGACAAACTCCAACTGAACCCCGCCGAGATCTACCACGACCTCTCTAAAAATTAACTAGATCGGATCCAAAATATGACCCCGATCGAACTGGTTAAGACCGAGGTCATTATCCCGGTCCTTGGCTAGCCGGGAGCCTAAGCCCCCTTATTTGGCCTTGCCTTTGCCGATTCCTCCCCCTCAAATGGCAGGCAGCCCTGCCTTGTATTTATAGGCAACATGGGTTGCTTGTAGGGTTGACGTGGAGCCCCCACATCCATGCATTAATATTTTTTTAATTTTACAATTTTTTTACTTTACTTTTTTTCTTTTTTATTAATAATAATATTATTAGAATAATACTAATTATACTAAAACTCGGACAAAAATGAGTGATTACAGTCGCCCCTCTTTGCTTGTTCTTGTGAAACAAAAACAAAGCAAAGATAAAAATTACTCATTTTTGTCCTTTTTCCTTGTCTATTTGCGGCCTCAGAATAACGAGCTATTCTGGAACTTTTCGCTCTTCCTCGGCAGAATTCTTCGGGTTTCCTGTTTGTGGTCTCAGAATCACGAGCTCTTCTGGAACTCTTCGCTCTTCCTCGGCCACCTCTTTGACCTGTATGCACTTAAATATTAGTCTTGAGAAGACATCCTTACGAAAGGATTATATTAGGAAATCTGTTTAAAACAAATCATCCTTATAGAATGATCAAAATAAAAATAAAATTGAATTTTAAGAGAAATATCCTTATGAAAGGATAAAATTAGAGATTTAAGAAAATCATCATTATGGAAGGATAAAATTGAGAAATTTAGTTTTAAGAAAAACATCATTATGAAAGGATCAGATTAAGAAATCTAGTTTTAAGCAAAACATCCTTAAAAAGGATTAAATTAAGAAACTAGTTTTAAGAAAAATATCCTTATGAAAGGATAAAATTGAGGAATTTAGTTTTAAGGAAAACATCTTTATGAAAGGATCAAATTAAGAAATTCAATTTTAAGCAAAACATCCTTAAGAAAGGATTAAATTAAGAAATTGGTTTTAAGAAAAATATCCTTATGAAAGGATAAAATTGAGAAATTTAGTTTTAAGAAAAACATCCTTATGAAAGGATCAAATTAAGAAATCTAAGTTTTAAGAAAAACATCCTTATGAAAGAATCAGATTAAGAAATCTAAGTTTTAAGAAAAACATCCTTATGAAAGAATAAAATCAAGAAATTCAGTTTTAAGAAAAACATCCTTATGAAAGGATAAAATTAAGAAGTTGATTTTAAGAAAAATATTCTTATGGAAGGATAAATTAAGGAATTAATTTTTTAAAAAATATCCTTAAGAAAGGACTGAATTAAGAAATTTGATTTTAAGAAAACCGTCTAGACATCACGAGGAATCCATCAAAGGTGACGGCTTGAAAATCTGGCGACATTTTTCTCTAATTAATCCTTCTTCTTCTTTCTTTCTTTCTTTTCCTTCTTCTTTCTACCTTTTTATTTCTTCTCCTTCTTATTTTTCTTCTTTTTCTTCTTTTTTTTCTTTTCTTTCTTTTTTCTGGGGTAACCATCCTTATGAAAGGATTCAACTAAAGAAGTTGATTTTAAGAACAACATCATTAAGCAATGATCCACCTAAAGAAGTTGATTTTAAGAAAAGCATCCTTATGAAATGATGTCTTTAGAAAGTTTGGTTTTTAGGAAAACCTTAAGTGATACCTTGGTTTTATCCATCTAAAAATTCGTCAGAGTGGTGGCTCGAAAATTCAAAATCTTGATTTGAAATCGTGAGATAATCTCTCTTTTTTCTTCTTTTTCTTTTTTCCTTTTCATTTTCTTTCTCTCTTTTTTCTTTCTTCTTCTCTCTCTCTTTTCTTCTTTTTCTTTTTTTCCCTTTTTTCTTTCTTCTGACACTCGAGTGTGTGTCTTCTTAATAGGTGCAAAGGTGCACGAAGTCCTATGATAAAAATGATGTGTGCGCATATTTTATGATGCAAATGTGCAAAATTTTCATTTTCTTCTTCTCTTCTTCTTCTTTCTTTTCTTCGGGGTAGGTAAGCTTCATCTTGTGACTACAATCATTCCTCATTCTTATGCCCCGATAAAATTTGCCTTTAAAACTTTATTGTCCCTTCTCCGTTTGAACCTTCCAACCATGTGACCTCGGTCGATATCAACTCTTCGCTTAAGAAAAATCCTTTGACTTTTTCATTAGTCAAATCCTCTTATCTTTGTGTCACTTCTGGTCTCTTCTAATTTGAACTCTCATACGCATGAGATCTTTGCTATTTTATGGGCAATGATGCCCCACTCGCCTTAGTCTCTTCTTTCTTTTCTTTTTTCTTTCTTCTGACACTCGAGTGCGTGTCTTCTTAACAGGTGCAAAGGTGCACGAAGTCCTATGATAAAAATGATGGTGAGCATATTTTATGATGCAAATGTGCAAAATTTTCTTTTTCTTCTTCTTCTTTCTTTTCTTCGGGGTAGGTAGGCTTCATCTTGTTACTACAACCATTCGTCATTCTTATGCCCCGATAAAATTTGCCTTTAAAACTTTATTGTCCCTTCTTTGTTTGAACCTTTCAGCCAAGTGACCTCGGTCGATATCAACTCTTCGCTTAAGAAAAATCATTTGACTTTTTCATTAGTCAAATCCTCTCATCTTTGTGTCACTTATGGTCTCTTCTAATTTGAACTCTCATACGCATGAGATCTTTGCTATTTTATGGGCAATGATTCCCCACTCGCCTTGGATTCTTGTGAGCGAAATATCTCGATTTTTCACGGACAATGATGCCCCACTCAATTTTGATTCAACTCATCATCATTTTTTTGACTCTACATACGGACTCTTCATCTATCTTATCATTAGGGCTGGCAAAATGCCCCAACGCCCTGAACTCATCCTTAATATTCTTGCAACACCTCGATGAGAACTAACTTTTGGTCCCTATAATAAAAGGTTAGTATTTTGGAAATAAACTGAGAAATTTAGGATAAAATGCCAAACATCTTTAAAAATTGACGTTTAAACGAAATGATAAAGAGGAAAATACCAAACATTTTTTAAAAATAAATGTTTGGAGTAAACAATAAGTATTAAACAAATTGAAATTCGTAAGTTGTCAAACATTTTTGAAAAACTAATGTTTGGAATAAATAATAAAGATTAAAAGTATCGACAAAAAATGTCAATTAATGTTCAATCCTAAAATAACAAATGCACTAGAAAATTTGTCTATTTAGAAAATCTTACATATTTTGGCGATATAAGCATATGTATGGTCTCCCCTAGTCCATTTAGGCTTTCGAGAAGAACTTTTCCCATACCTAATTTCTAACCCATTCAATGTGGCTCTCTTGATCTCACCACTCACTATGCCCCCATCCTTTCCTCATTTGGGTGTCGATCAGACACTTCGAGGTTTGACATTCCCTAAAGAAAGGTTAACCCCTATAGGCAGGATGTAATCTGAAGACAAACTTATCAAACTTAGATATCAACATATGATCTGAATGGTCTTTGTAGGCTTATAATGTAGGCTATGGTTCATGGTTATGAAATAAATGATATATAGGCCCAAAATGAGTGTTTAAGGGTGATGAAACCAAATATCATTTCTTCTGGTTAAAATATCTTCTATGTGTTTGTTGATCAGAATGTGCTCAAATAAAAAACTTCTTTGATTTATT
This sequence comes from Hibiscus mutabilis, assembly GCA_019671005.1. Lineage (NCBI taxonomy): Eukaryota > Viridiplantae > Streptophyta > Magnoliopsida > Malvales > Malvaceae > Hibiscus > Hibiscus mutabilis. Next base: position 55,647,084 of record CM033726.1, read on the forward strand.
TCTTGGATCGCTCTAGACTGCTCATTTTTAGGTTTTCACCCTAGAGTTTATTTCTTTCTTTGTAGTTTCGGAATCTGTATCTTGCATCTTGAATGAATGTTGATGCGGTTCTTATTCACATGTAATCGAATCTTCTCTTGTTATCGTTTATTGTACTTTCTAGTGGTGTTTTTAATCTTCATTGTTTCAAACTTATTGTTGGCACACTTTCAATTTGGTTTAGCCAGTCCTTTTGAGGAAAAATTTCTTTTACTGGCTTATTATGATATTTCTCTTGGTCTTCGTGTTTAGGACATTGATTATCATTTCTTGCGCTTATTCATGGAGCGTCATCTTTGTAATGCGGTCAAAACTGGGCGATTTGAACAAAATCCTCTCATTATTTGCCCTAGTGTGGGTGTGATCCTTGGTTTGGGTTCAAATGAAAAGAAACGAGCATGCTCAATGGGGGACAACAAATGGATATTTTCTATTATTTGCGAAAGGGATTGAAGGAATGACATTCATCATCCCATACATGGATATCAAAATAGTCTTCAGAGGGTAGAAGTTTAGGGTTAACACTCGATTCAAGGATCTTAAACAACAAGTGCTTGAGAAGAAAATTTCCTAAAATGGGAACTGTCCATTATCTACACACTTGTTTTGTTCCTCTATCGGCCTAAATGGACTAGCAGATACTTGCATTCGCAATGACCTAATAATAATAAAAAAATGATATGTATATGTGTATGCTTTTTCAAAAATATGTGTATATATGTATGGAAAAAAACTATCTCATAACAATGAACAAAGAATGCAAATATGCTTTATGAATAAATGAAAATTTCATTATGACAAAAATAACTATATTCTGAAAAAAAATGACTTAGCTTATAGATTACTTTTGCATTTTTCCCAAATGCACAGGGATCAACGGATTTGAATTGCCTTTACCGGTAGTTGTTTGCTTCAGGCTAGTTGTATCATTCACCTAGGTACAATCAGTTTATACCAATTATGACATTAGATTTTTCCAAAGGATTTATTTTCCTTTGACCATTCGAAAATGGATTTTTGGTGAAAATTTAATTACAGCTTTGTTTATAGATTTCTTTTGCATTTTTCCCAAATGAAAAGGGATCAACCATTTTGAGTTGCCTTTACTGGTAGCCGTTTGCTCCAGGCTAGTTGTATTATTCCCCTGAGTACAATCAATTTATACCAATTATGAAATTGGATTTTTCCAAAGGATTTTTTCCCTTTGACTATTCGTAAAAATGGATTTTCGATGGATACTTAAATTATCAATTGTCTTAAACTTTACCGTGTTTAACCACGTTATGCCAACATTTCTGTCGGACTTGTTAAACTCTATTGAACTCTTTCCAGTTTTGTGAGCATGAAAACTCACAACCAACTTTAAAAAATTTGTTTCTTCTTTCATCCTTAAGAAATGACAGAATTAAGGAATTCTCCTATTTTTAGAAGAAAAAAACAATCCTTGAAGAGATATAATTGAGAAAAAAACTTCTTAAGAACTACAAAAAACGTTCTTAAGACTGGTAAGATTAAAATATATTTAAGAAAATTTTGAGAGAGAAAAAAAGATCCTTGAGAAAGGACATGATTAAAAAATTTTGTTTTTGAGAAAATCAATTGAGAAATTCTTCTCCCTTTTTTGAAAAAAAGAAAAAATCTTAAGAGAGGAAAGAATTGAGAAATCCATTTTTAACAATATCTTTATGAAAAGATTTAATTGAGAAATATTTCCTTTGAAAAATATCCTTATGAAAGGACTAAATTAAAGGCTCATATTAAAAGATGTCCTTGTGACAGGATCGAAAAAGAAACTCTTATTATTATTTTTGAAATAATGTCCTCATGAAAGGAATGAACAAGTGTATTTGTGAAATGATTGAAAAAACTTTGCTAAAAATATTTATTCTCGTGGGAGAATGAAAAAAAGCTAAAAAATGTCATTGTGAAGGGACTGGATCTAAGAACTTGTTAAAAAATTGAAATGTTCATTCATTTTTTTAATCGCCCTTATGAAATGGCTGGATTTAGAACTTTGGCTGAAAGAATATAGAACTTCATTCTTAAAAAAATGTCCTTAAAAGGATTTACCTTTTCTTAAAAATAATTTGTGAAAGAATTTTTTGGTATGTGATTTTATGCAAATGAGATGCATGCACGTGCTTTCGAGGTGATGCAATGTACGAAATGTAAAAATCATAACAATAATCAACAAATGCAATAATGAATGAAAATAAAGGCTTTGATTCTGCTGGTAATCACCCTTTCGAACGACTTTTATAGGAATTAAAGGGTCCAAATTCTGGAGCCAGAAAAGAAGACTTCTACAGATATGCCCCTCTACATGTTTTTGAGTCGCACTCATGGAAATGAAAGTCTCGGTTAAAATCGCTAGTACTGGGTTCGCCTTCTGCTTCACATATCCAAATGGTTATGTCGATGTTTTCAAGTACCCTCGAGAAAATGATCAAACCCTATATCCCTAAAGAGAACATGTCCATCTTCATCGCCTCATCCGGGTGTGAGGGTATGTTGTCTCGGATACACTATCATGCACATGCTAGCTGTCTCCTCGACTCTGAATCAGGCCGTTGACCTAATCGTCACTCATCCCGGCAAAGGTTTTGAGCTTCAATGGATAATTCTAGTTCCTTGGCGGCTTCGTATAGATCCAATCTTTTGAACATTTTTCTTATTGAGCAAGGCTGTGTACTCTTCTACCATGGGCATCATGTCTTGGCCGTTAAAGGTAAAGCAGCAAAAAACAGGATTCTAAAGCTGGAAAATGGCTCGGAGTAAAGGTTGATTGACTCAAACATACATTAGCTGGGCTATGTCGCCATAACTGTCGGAAAACTGGTATTGTAGTCTTCGGTCCCATCTTTCCTAAATCTCTTTAAGCTCCCACAGATCATTCTGTTGTAGGCTCTCGTGTGTATACTTTGGCACTACACGCTTGCTCGGCAAACTGTTACCTCGGACCTGTTGATTAACCTCTGACCAATGTCGCACGACTATGTTGATGTCGTCCTCCTTAAGATACCTTTTTTCCATGATGAAAGATTTTCTAATCAGGCAAACCACTTGAATCAACACCTTTATGTAATGTGGATGCAATGATAATGCAATAAAAGTATGTGTAAAATAAAAATAAAAATAAAAATAAAAATAAAACACAAAAAGAAATGAGTTAGTACCGGATAAAAAATAATAAATACATAAATAAAAGGTAAATTTAAATAAAGCAAACAAACAGAATAACCTTATATATATCATGTCTAAACACTTAGGTTATCCGCATGGCTCTAAAGGCGTGGGCTTTCTATATTCTCTACATGCAGTGTTGGTTCTAGGAGGTACCCGAATTGTCCTTGTTGTCCTCTACTAAGAGTAGCAAGGCCCCCAATCATCACCCATTATAGGCTCTTTTCAACCGGGTTCAATTCAGGGGGACCCATTCGCTTATGCCCCTACGAAGGAACGATATCCTCACGAAAGCATAAGGTACTCGAGCCCTGAAGGTACTTGTTAGGCTCATACGGAGGAACGATATCCTCACGAAAGCATTAGTGTTTCCCCCCACTTAAAAGGACGGGTTTATATGCCAAATTTTAAATGCGTTAAAATAAACATGCACTTACAATCGAATGTTAGTTTAATAGTTACTTTAATCTGGAACTTCCGATATTAATAAAACGGTGATTATTTAAAAAGCTTGAGTCTCATTTGTTTTTGAAAAACAAAAAGAACTGTCCCTAGCGGAGTCGTCATCTGTAGCGATATCCCTTTCGTTAAAAAAAACGAGTTTCAAGGTGTTTGGATGTCTTTCGGTATTTAAAAATGTGTCACATTGGAGTTTTAGAAAAACCATATTTTATTTTAAAAAAGGAGTCACCACCAGCCACTAAGGTAGGCCGGACACCGCAAAACTAGAGATTTGGAAACTGTTGGGTTCGGGAGTCGGTTACGGATGGGGAAGGATTAGCACCCCACACCGCCCAAAATCGGTACTTTAATAATTATCGTTTTATTAATATTAAACTTGCCGGATTAAAGCAACGATTAAATTAAAATTTGGTTATAAGTGCGAGTAGATTTTAAAGACCCTGTTATTCGAGAGTAAACCGATAAATCACCATCACTGCGCTTGATATTGGCCACATTTACGCTCGAATAAAAGGGTACCGCATTGACAAAATATATATCCGTTATGCAAAATTAAAACATGGCAAATATAAATAAATACGATAAAAATATAAATAAATATTAACATAATAAAATACTAATCTAAAATAAATAAAATGCTAATCTAAAACATACATACATAAATATTAATCTAACATATAAATAAAAACAAATCTAACATAAATAAAATACTAATCTAAAACATAAATAAATATTAATCTAATAAAAACAAATCTAATATAAATAAAATATTAATCTAAAACATAAATAAATATACAAACTAAAAAATAAGAACACAATTTTAAATTAACTAATATTTTATTAAATCATAAAAATTACAATACAAATAAAAAGTGAAGAAAATATACTTAACTAGAAGCTCTAATGACAAACCCCGACTGAACCCCACCGAGATCTACCACGACCACTCCAAAAATTAACTAAATCGGATCTAAAATAAGACCCCGATCGAACCGGTTAAGACCGAGGTCATTACCTCGGTCCTTGGCTAGCCGGGAGTCTAAGCCCCCTTATTTGGCCTTGCCTTTGCCGATTCCTCCCCTCAAATGGCAGGCAGCCCGTGCCTTGTATTTATAGGCAACATGGGTTGCTTGTGGGGTTGACGTGGAGCCCACATCCATGCATTAATATTTTTTTTTAATTTTACAAATTTTTTTACCTTACTTTTTTCTTTTTTTACTAATTATATTATTATTACAATAATAGTAATAATATTAAAATTCAGACAAAAATAGGTGATTACAAGTTATTTCGTTCACAACAGAAAATAAACCTACTTTGATAAGCAATCTTCCACCGGTGTTGGAGACATACAGCAGTGCATCAACAGATTGCCAAAATTATAGGCTATACAGCATCTTTGAAAGTATTATTTATTTACCATCCTCACAAATATATACACACACAAAGGACAGGCAATACGCAATTACAATAACGGAAAAAACTAACCTGACTGAAGTTATTCTATTGCTCGTCTTCTTGTAGTAACTAAGTAACCAATTTCAGTTGTGTCCTGTAGTATTTATCGGCATTATTTTGTATATAATACCAACTCATTTAAGATTAATTTCTTCGTCATAATTATTAATTATCTTAATCAATACTGCCATTTTTATAATTTATAGTTTATATAAACATTAAGACTTCTTCAAAACAGCGAATTTATAGTAAAAATATAAGCAAACACATTTGGCCGGGAAGCTGCTCACTTTTGTTCCCTTGTATTTTCTTAAGTCATAGGGTCTAGACTCACTAGGAATACCCTCTTCCTTTCCCTGGAGGCCTAGAGTGTCTCTTTCTCCTCACATCTAGGTAAGATTAGAACTAAAATTATGATTTGTCAAAAAAAAATTTTGGGGCAATGCTACATCCACCCACTGTGTAGATTAATCAGCTGAGGTGGCATATGATTTGTTAACTAATAAATGTAATACAACATATCTTTTAATAAGCAATAAAGGCAATGCAATTAATATATCTTTTAAGTTTTATCGATAAATAATTTTAAGATTATAACGACAATACAATTAATACATATTTACCCCATAATCAATTTTCATAACTATAAATGTATTATAATTAATATTTTATTTTTAATGGAATATATTATTTTTTAATATAATAAGAAGAGAAACTAAACTAATTAAAAAATATTTTAACCTATTGTAATATCATGTTCCGCTAGTTTTGAAATCAACGAGTGTGACATTGCTTCAAATAATAGCCCTCGAAGAAATATAATATTTTGAAATTAAGATGAAATAGTTGTTTTTGTTCTTTTAGAACAAAAAAATAGTCAATAGTTCATGTATTCTATTTTTGTTAGTTTCGATTCATTTATTTTTTTAAAAAAATAAAATTGGTGGGATTACATGATAGTATAAATGTTCATACTTTTGTAACATTTTGATAGACATACAAATATATTTTGCAAACAAAGCTGCTCGTACCCAGGTCCCTTCAGATAACATAATATAATCTCTCTTTCCATTAAGATCACTCGTTGGGTTCGATCCATAATACCAAATTGACTCATAATACCAAGACATTATAACTAAATCACATGACTTAAATTTTTTAAATTGAAGAATGAGATCACTCGTTGGATTCTATTCATGTACTTTTTTAAATTTTGAAATTCAAATTGAATCATAATACCAAGACAATATAACTAAAATATATGACTTAAAATTATCAAATTGGAGAACGAGAACCAAATCTATAAGTAACATATAATATAAGAAAGTTTTAATTTAATAGATTTTATAATTATTGTACAATAAAAATTATATTTTGTTAGATGTAAATAGGGCATAATGTAAAAAAGAAAAACCTAATTAATTAAAGCTACGTGGCAATAATCCGTGAACGAGACAATGAATATGATAGAAAGTGGGGGTAGACAAACTCCTTTCGTATATAAATGTAAGAGTATTTTATTTATTTTTTCTATACAATAATTTTGTCTAAATTTAAAAATAAAATTATATAACCATGAAAATAAATTATTTTTAATCATTTAAAAAATAAATAAATGTAAAAAATAAGACAATATTTCCTAAAATTTATATCATGTAAATAAAAAATAATTAAAAACATTATTGCAAATGTTTGGATAGACAAAAAAATAAACATTAACCAACGTATTAATTAGCATGTATGTTTTCTATAAGACTATTAAATAAACTCAGATGGGTAAGTTACCCACTGAGTAGAGAAAGTTTTCTCCAAAAAATTTATAGGCCTTGTTTGGTAAATAGCTTTTTGAGCCAAAATTATATGCTTAAAGTATTTTTAGAGGTTTGACCAGTTAAATCCGCTAATTTAGATGTTTGGTAAATAGATATAATAGCAGATCTGAGTGAAACCTCTAATTTTGAAAAAGCTCATTTTATGAGCCTTTTGAGTTAGAGGTTTGAATAAAATACTTGTAAGATTCTTTTGTCCTTGATAATTATAATTTTTTTCTAAATAACATAAATTTGAATAACTAGTAAAATAAAAAAAATCATCAATAAGAAATTAATATATACATATAATTTTAATAATTAATAAAATTATATTCAAGATATAATTTCATAAATAAGAAATTAACATATGCATCTAAATTTAATAATTATTAAAATTATATTAAAAGATAATTTCACAAATAAAAATTAATCTATACATTTTTTATATATGCTTAGTAATGATATTAAAAAATTAATTTTCATAATCTAACTAATATTAACATATACAAAATATTAATAACTAATAAATTATTCAAACAAGTATTGAATATAATCATGTCCTTATATGTCATTTTACTTGTTCAAATAATCAAACAGCTATCAATTAATTTTACCAAACACTTCTATACAATCAACTAATGCAATATATTAGTCAAATAGTTAATGTTATCAGCTAATGTAATCCGCTATCAGCTATCCGCTAATTGTCAAACAATGACATAGTAAAAATATATGAGTAAAGTACGCAAATGGTAACTAAACTGTCCCAAAAAATACCAAATGGTCATCAAACTTTCAAAAGTTACATAATGAGCATTAAACTTTAGTTTTTGTTACAAAATGGTCATTGAGCTATTAACTGTCGTCAAGTGAATGACGTGACAGTTACAAAAATTTGAATAATAACACATTTAATCCTCCATATTTACACATTCAACCAAATTAATCCTAATTTAACCCTCATTATCGATGTCTAAATTGATTGAATGTTTAAATATTCAAGATTAAATGTGTTGTTATATAAATTTTCGTAACTGCAATGTTACCCAGTTAACAACAACTAATGACACAGTGATCATTTTATAACAAAAACTAAAATTTAATATCCATTGTATAACTTTTGAAAGTTTAGTGACTATTTTAAATTTTTAGTATAGTTTAGTACACAAAATATCTCTGTAAATGTACTCATGTAAAAGCGGAAATCTATAACACCGGGTCCTCGGAAAAGTGAAACACATAAGGTAATTAAATTCTACCAAAAGTTAAATTCCGAAAACATCGTAATCACAAAACATTGACCATAATTATTTGTCGTCATTATCAAAATAATCAAGTATCAACCACTTTTACTACCACCGGCAGCAGCCTCCCTATGGCGGCGCTTCCAGAACATTTTCCAACCTCGGGTTCCGGCAGCTATCCGGGTCTGGACCCTTTTAAACTCCGAGAACCCGCAAGGAATCGTGATTCCACCTTGGTGGCTAAATCCATACTCCTCTTCGGCTCCTCGCAAGAGCTCGCCGAACAAAGGGTGATTAAAGTAAATAACCGGCACCAGAACTCTATGAAATTCGCCGTCTTTTTTACCAACGTAAACGGCCAAGTGACCTTTCGGAACTTCCTGTTTCATCGGGTCGTGACCAATGGGAAAGTAACCACACCCGGGTTTCCCTGAGCAAAGATATTTGACTCCTTGTGTCAAGCGGCGAGCCCAGGCAATAAGCTTGGAGTTGCAGAACGATACTTCTTCGGTCATGGGACGGCAGCACCCACGTGGATTCCGAGACTTACGGACGAACCAACCGGAGATTCGGATCAACCTCTTGAAGCCTCTCATCTTCCTCATGGATAACATCATGCAAAAAAGAAGAAATTAGCTGAGGAGGATAAACTAAAAGGGTTTGGTTAGAGAGAGAAGAAGTTTATGGAAAAGGGCCATGGATCGGCGATGGACATGGGAAGGCGAGAGAGAGTAAGGCAAAAGAGACGTCGGTAACTCGGCATATTAGACATTCTTGTTCCTCTCTACAACGGAGTTTATCAATTCGAAACAAGACTTATATGAAAAAAGCAGCATCCTTCTTCTTCTTTTATGTTTAGCAGCTCTGAAGAATTAAACTTGTAGGTGGGATGGACTATGGAGAGAGAGAAAAGGAGCTCGTTTTATAAATAGAAAGTGAAGCAGTGAGAATTCGGAAGGTAAAAAAACAAAAAGGAGTTTGAAAATTTGGTCAACGGGCACGCGTAATTTAATTAGAATTAGAGCGTTGAAGCTGGAAACGAATCAATTTTCTCCCTCGTTTTTTTTGGGGGGGACTTTTTGGAGAATTTGAGATGGTCATCACCGTCGGATTGACATTTTCGCGTACACACTACGAATGTGACTCAACTAATAAATAATAAGTAAATAAAAAATTGCCTAAATTATTTATTTAATTTTAAATAATTATCAATATTTAATTTATCGATCGATTAGCTTAAATTAAATATTAAAGATATTCATTGTATAAAAAATCGTCACAATTTAATTTAATTTATTTATAGTACTAAAATTTAAATACATGACCTTATTTAAATGACTCGATGCCAAATTTTATTATACCAACTAGAATTAAATTATATTTCTTAATCTTACACAAAGAAAATTGTATTGTATTTTTTTCAACTAATATATGATATATTTATATAAATATATATTAAAATATCCCAAGTCAAATCAAATTAATATTTGGAATTTTATTGTGGCTCGTAACGACTAAAGAGAATGTCTACGGTCCATAAACTGCTGGTTGTGGACTGCCCTCACAGTCTGCCCCCCAAAGAATTGTCAATTTGGACTTATTTTTTAATATAAAAATAACAATATGAGACTGTTGCACAAATATTTTAAAATTTATATATTTTTGTGTCTGTGATTACTATTCAAAAATAAGTTAACAATTTTTAGAGCAAGTGATTAAAGTTCTCAGTTGATATCCTCTCATTTTTTTTAAATTGTGGGTTTGAAACTCAGTAGAAGCAAATTCCCCTTCCCTCTCCCTTAAGTAGAAATTGTTCAAAAAAATTATTTTTGTATATAAGATATGAGTTATATTTTGATATACAAGCTGTATAAAAAAATTACATAACCATTTATATTTGAGCTATAAAATCTAAAACCTAAATCCCTAGCCTTAACACCCTAAAACTTAAACCTTAAACCCTACGATCTAAATTTTAACTATAAATCCTAAATTCTACACCTTTCAACCTAAACCCTAAACCACAACCTATATCTATAAACCATAAAATTGAAAGGCTTGTGTTTAGTTTACACATGCTTGTGTATCAAAGTATTTTTCATAAGATATTATCTAAATATAAATCCTCTGAATGATCTTAATGAAAGAGAAAATGTTGTCTTTAGGAGATTGGTTCGAGTAGCTGATCTTCAAGACGTGTGCGTTATCAAAAGGCTAATAAAAATGAGCATATACTACTATGTAATATGCTAAAAAAATATGGAAGATACTTTGATACATGAGCCTTTCAATTTTAGGGTTTAGGGATATATGTTCGGGTTTAGGGGTTTAGTGTGTAGGATGTAGAATTTAAGGTTTATTACTTAGAATTTTGAGTTTAGAATTTATGATACAGAGTTTAGGTTTTAGGGTATTTGGGTTAGAAATTTAGGTCTTAGATTTTATAGTTTAAATATGAAGGGTTGTTAAATTTTTTTACACAACTTAAGTATCAAAATATAACCCAAAAAAATATTACCTAAATATAATTTTATTTTATATAATTTCTAAGTTATAATTTTAATTGCAAACGATATATTTGTATAATTATTTTTAAAATTAATTTCTATAATACATTAAAATATAATCATTACAATATAAAAATGGACGATTAATAGGCGAAATATATCTAAAAATATAAACATTACAATAAAAAAATGGACGATTATTTGGCGAAATATATCTAAACTAAGATTAAAATAACTCTCAACAATATTAAAAAAAGGCTTAAACCAAAAAACAGCCCTCAAACTATGTATTTTTTTTGCTTTTGGCCTTTAAACTATGATTTGGGCAAAATAGGCCCTTAAACTATCATTTTGGTCACTTTAAGTCCCTAAACTATGATTTGGGCAAAATAAGCCCTTAAACTATCATTTTTGGTCACTTTAAGTCCATGGTTACAAAAATATCATTTTATAGTATTTTCTAACATATATAAATATTTGTGTTTTTTTTACCGATAGTTATTTAAGTCAAAATAAAATTATTTCGACTAATAAGATGTTGACACATCACAAAGATTTTTTGACCAATTGATAGTTTTGGGTAGGGGTGTTCAAAAATACCCGACCCGATTACCCGAACATAAATAACCGGGTATTTACCCGGAAATTTTTTTACCTGACCCATCATTTCCCGGGTCGGGCCCGATCACAAAATTAAAAATTTTTGAGTACCCGGTTACAACAGGGTACACATATATATTTTAAAATTAATATTTTTATATTCAATATATATATTTATATTAAACTAATAAAAAATCTTAAATTTTTTATATTTTTATATTTAATAAATGCATATTTTTATATTAAACTAGTAAATACATATTTTTTTATTATATATTTTTATATTAAAATAATAAAATGTTTTTATATTTAAAATATATATTTTTATATTCGGTTACCCAAATACCCAAATTTTTGGGTACCTGCAAAACCTGGGTCGGGACACGGGCCGCATTTTCTACTACCCGAAGATCCGAGTACCCGGTACTTCAGGTACCCGAATACCCGGGTACCTGGATTTGAACACCCCTAGTTTTGGGGACTAAAAGAAGAAAAATGACATAGTTTAGGTACTTATTTTGACCAAAAAATAGTTTAGGGACTTAAAGTGACCTAAAATGATAGTTTAAGGGCCTATTTTGCCCAAAAATGATAGTTTAAGGGCCTATTTTTCCCAAATCATAGTTTAAGGGCCAAAAGCAGAAAAAATACACAGTTTAAGGGCTGTTTTTTGCTTTAAGCAAAAAAAAAACTCTCAACAAAATTCACACGTAGTAAAATTTAGGGTTAACTATAAAATAAGTACTCAAACTATGTCTCTTTTTTGCAATAGGTGCCTAAAGTATTTTTAGGTTAAAATAAGTGCCCAAAGTTTTATTTTTGGTTGAAATAAGTACCAAAGTGGGCGACTCAATTGACTTTAAAACAAGCCAAAAAATGAAACTTTAGGCACTTATTTCGGCCAAAAAATACTTTAGACGCCTATTACAAAAAAGAGACATAGTTTTGATACTTATTTTGTAGTTTAGCCTGAAATTTAATAAGAACAAATTTAAATTGATAACCAATAAATAGTTTTTAGAATAAATCTAAACTAGGATTAGAACAGTCTTCAAGTGAGGTGCCAAAGGCTAATCCCATTACAGGCCATGTTTGGGCCGTGAATGTTGGTTGAAAACAAGCGAAGGGGCCCGAGAAAGAATTTCAATGGGGGACATTTGAGGATACGGTTAATTCACATGGATGACGGTGCTGGAAGGGACAGTCTGACTTTTTAAAATTTTTAAATTTTTTTTATAATTTATATATTTGTATCGATTATTTAAGTTCATACTTCTTAAAATTTTGTAATTTCATATCTTTTAAATTTTTAATATAATCATAAAATTTTGAGTCCATCCTTGATTACTCATGAGGTCATGGATGGCGTTTTCAGGTGCTACAAGAGTCGGCTGATGAAGTTGATAAACCAATTCCCATGGAGTCTAATAAATCAGGTCCGAGTAGGCAGCGATCAAGTCGCATAGGGTTCAAAACGTGGCTATGGGAAAGGCTGGGACCTCAGTTCATGCGAATGTTGTGCCATTGAAGGAAGGTCAGGTCCCTAAAATTTTAAATGACGTGTCTTATAATTTAACCAAATCTTAGGATAAAAACATTTTTTTAATTGTCTACCGTTGTTAGTTAGATGTAGTTACGTAAAATTTATACCGGCGTAAATGTGCTTTAGCTAAATTAGTTATAGTAATTAGTTAGTTTTAGTTAAATTTATACATGTGTAAATGTATCATATATATGCACTTGATTAATCAATAAAATTTGTGAAGTTTTACTCTTTTTACACAAATCTATGGTTTGTTTTTACCTAATTTGATATTAGTGATTGCATGCCAAGTGGGTATGGGCAGGTACGAGTTGTGGTGGGCATCCAGTTAGATAGCGGGTGTGGGAGTGGATTTGATAATGTATCTGCTTGGGCAGGTGTAGATTTGAAGTGGTGAGTAGATGGTAGATATAAAATTTTCAAGTAATTATAAATATGGAGAGGGATATTTGTACCTGGCCCGCTTGCCATCCCTAATTCCCTCTTGTTAGCATTCAGTGGTTATTATCGCGGAAGAATGGGAGGAGCTAAGGGTGGCAAGGATGACAGGTGGTAAGGGAAATCCAGATAATGGGGACATGAATGAACCGCAGCATTGATTCCAGTAATGTGGTAATGGAGGAGGTTAATGGCCTTTCGGCTCTTGACAAAGAGAACCAGATGCCGTCGAACTGAGGTGATCTTGTCTTAATTATTATTATTTTTAACGTTTAAAGCTTTCTTTTAGAATTTTCCGGGTGTAGTTAACCCTATTTTTTCGATGTTACTTTTAGGAATTTATGAGAATTCATGGGCCAAAAATTATTAAGCTGATGGAAACTTGTGTGAGTAAAGTCATTCGGAGTCTTTGTTTTCCAAACTCTTTCCGTATTGAAGCACATAGTTTCAGTGATGAAATTTGGTTATTTTAGAAGGATTCGGTTGAGGTTGATATCTCGAACCAATTTATCCATGACCGAGTGAAGCTTTGTTTGGAGACGTTCAAGGGAAAGTACAAGTTCCCTGTTATCCGTGGCTTGCTTGGTACTTTATCATACATCTTTACTAGGGAGATTCTATTACATATACTATCAATTTCTATACGAATTAACCCTTATTTTCAGGGTCCATTGGAAGGAGGCGTTCAAGAGACACTCTTTCTGTCTGCTGTTATGGCTGCCTGTACATTATTCCTTGTTATCTATTGGCTCCCGAAGTAACCAGAGATACGAGTTATTAAAATGTGAATGTTGAAAGTGGTTGGGTTTGGGTTAGAGAATTTTGCTTTATAATTGTTAGAACAAACCACATTCTCTATTAAGCACGAGGTACAATTTTCTTCTTCCTTGTGCAAGTCATTTGCATTTGGAGTAATCAGTGGGCAGTTCGTTGTCAGGTTTCAACGTTAGGTCCATTCATTTCTAGTTTAGTAAACATTCATCATTTGCACGAGATTCATCAATTGATATCTTTACATTTGAACTTGAAATGAATCACATTGTCATAACAACAGCAGGGCAAAGCAAAAGACAAAGAGAGAGGCTGTGGATGAATGTTGGCAAAGGTACCTCGAGTTGAGGGCACAGCCAGAATAAGAAGACCCCAGCTGTGGTTTGAGGTTTCTGTTGCAGTAGCTACTACTGCTTTCTTTTCTTTTAAAACTTTGACAGTGGAATTAATTTGTTCAGGCTATGGAGGCACTGGGTACTGTGCTTCAGGCAGCAGGCCGAGCCCTGAGATGCAGAAAGAAGCTAATGTGTATCTTTATTGGACTTGTGGTCTACCCCCACCCAACAGGCTTTTCCACCACCCATATACATATATTTGATCAAACCGATATACATATATTTGATCAAACCGATATACATATATTTAATCCTCTAGTTCCTGCTCCTCTATATACATCTGCCCGTTTATTTCCAACTGCATAGTTCCCAAGGAGATATCAGAAGATATACTCTACTTTATACTTTCTGAATACACAGGTGAACTTGTACAAATGTATGAAATTTTCTTGCTTCAAGTGCCATGTTTTCCCGGCATTATCTACCGGTTGAAAATCACATCACATTCACACCGTTTAAGATGAATTAGTTGATAACAGAAGGCGAATCGCAATGCCTTAAGCTTTACTAAAGACAGACATTCAAAGCTGCCCGTGGCGTATCTATAAACAACCCACTGTCATTTGTAACTAATTGACTTGAAATTTTTACCCCTTTAGGAGAAAATGGGAACCCTTTTGCACACATGGGGAGGGTGATAGTTTTCAAAAATGTTCTTAGAGAAATGATGAGATTGACAGCCATCTTTTTCAGCAAAGTAGAAACCCCACCACCATAGATGATAACGCAGATGCAGCTCCAGTGTACTAGGTAGAGGCGTAACTAAATTAGCCAACACCAGACCAAGTCCATGCAATTGCCAATGCATCAGCTCCCAGCAGGTTTACCCAATTGAAAAAGCTGCCACCGACTAGACTGGAACTACTCACAACCATAGTATTATATTACGGCGGTTTTGAAGGTTATTGCAACACTACAATTCTCAACCGCATTTAAAACTACAGTTATTTTTAAGAGAAAAATCACGCCGTAATATTGCAACCGTGACCTCAACCGCAATTAAGTGAATCTCGATTCCGAAATCAAACCTAAACTAAAAGTAAAGAGAAATGGACACTAATTGCATATCATTCAGGGTTATCCCTTCTTCGGCTGTTTCTGAAAGGTTTTTCTTTGTCCTATTGTTCAAGCCTCGTGGCCGGTTAGATTCAAATAAAGCCAAATGTCAATACTTTTTTTGGAGGAGTACAGTAATGAAAAGACAGATGATCCGGCTGTACAAAGAGGTGGCTGGCTTGCGTTGTAGGTTCAATGGCAGATCAGGTTAAACAAATTAAAGCTAAAGTTGAAATCTACCAAGCATAGGTGCCTGCCAAAACATTAACTAAAGACTTTTCCAATGGGTGTTAGATTATTAATTAAAAAAAAATTGTTGAACAGTTACCTGCGTTAGAGTAAATTTTTTTTTGCTTGATTTGCGTTTCAAACAGATGTTTTACGAAAGCTGAATTTTTTAATTTTTTAACTAGTGTTGGCACCGAAACTACAATTTTTTAAGCTTTGCTTAGTGATTGTATTTTAGTTTGGATATTTTTAATTTTATATTACGGTAAAGTTATGCCCTTAATCCTTCTACTCTATTTTCATCATTTTAGTCCTTCTATTATGCGAAAGTTTTGAATTTATCTCTATACTCTAATTTATTCATTTTTAATATCTACACTTTTCAAAATTTTAAATTTCAACCCTAAGTCAAGCAATAACATTTAATTTTTTAATTAAATTATGTTATTTGATCATGTTACACGAATAAATTTTAGATCTAATTCTTGTTATTCAATCTAAACCTGTTAACTTTCTAATTCAATCATTTACTCACATGACTAAAATTACAAAATTCTAAGCAAGCACATTTGGCATATTGGCTAAACTGCTCATATTTATTTCCTCATATTCCTTTAGGTCATGGGTTCTAGACTATTAGAAGCATCCATTTCCTTCCTTTAGAGTCCCCCTTCCCCTCTCTAGGTAAAATTAAGATTAAAATTAGAATTTATAAAAAAAAAATACAAAATTCTAACGGTATAACGATTAAAATTGACCAAGTTAAAGTATTGAGCCAACTTTTGGATAGAACATTAACCGGTGACTGGATTTTACCTATTTGGCACCCTTGGAATTTTAGAGCACCAAGAAAACGCATGCGTGAAAACAACAGGTGATAATGAGCCAAATTAAGTCAATAACCTCCCATGCAAACGTCCCTTTCTTAGCTCTGCCCCGCCTCTCTCCCCTCTCTCTCACATAACATCGGAAAACCCAACCATAACTTTTGGTTTTGCCTCAAACCTAAGCCCTTCGTCTTAATTTTTTTTACAGGTTCCTCTTTATAGAACATCAACAAGTTGTGCTCGGTTCCGTTTCCTATGATATAATCAGTAGTTGCTCTTTTTCTGCATCTTTAGCACAACTTCAAGGCAACAATCAAGAGGATTGTTTCAAGCAGTTAGAAGCCCTATAAAATTCCACACCGAATAGTCAATCTATCATTCAGTCAAATCAAAAAGCTCATAAAAGAATTCAACGAAAGATGTCGTCTTCATCACTTGGTTTTTCACCGGACCAGCTCTGCTACGTCCATTGCAACTTCTGCGACACTGTTCTCGCCGTAAACCCTTTTTTCTTTCGTCCCTTTTGTAGGCTTTTATTGTTTAACAATTACAATCTGATTCTCTTTGTATTTGTATCATCCCAGGTGAGTGTTCCATGCAGTAGCATGTTGAAGACCGTCACGGTTCGATGCGGCCATTGCACCAATCTTTTGTCTGTCAACATGCGTGGCTTGTTTCTTCCTGCAGCTAATCAGCTTCACCTTGCTCATTCTTTCTTTACCCCACAGAATCTGCTCGTACGTGTACATAGTTTCGTTTTCTGAAGAAATTAGGGTTTTTTTTTATGCTAACATACCTAACCAACTTTCTTTTCCACTTTCACTCACAGGAGGAGATCCGAAGTAGTACAACAGCAAACATGTTGATGGTCAATCACCCTGATCCAAGGCCAAGGCCTTTAGCTATTCGAGGAGCAGTTGATCAGGAGATGGCCAAACCTCCGGTGGTCAACAGACGTGAGATTCTTAACATTTTACCATGCTATCGTTTAATGCATTTGTATGAGAAATTCAGTCGATCTTCTTCGTTTGTTTTGTTTGTGATGTATTTGTCTGTGTTTTGTTTTGTCCAGCTCCGGACAAGAGACAGAGAGTGCCGTCTGCCTACAATCGCTTTATCAAGTAAGTTTTAGAGCGTTGGTGCTATTTTGAATGGAAAACAATGGAACAAATGCTTGAGATATTGACATCTACCAAAACTGCAGGGACGAAATCCAACGTATCAAAGCTGAGAATCCTAATATAAGACACAAGTACGCCTTTAGTGCTGCTGCCAAGAATGTAAGATCAAAGATTCCAGAATAATTACAAAATAATCACCAAGTCCTTAGCCTAACCAAAAAAAAATTAAATAAAACAAAAACAAAAGCTAGGGTTTAGTCATGTTCATCATCATGTTTCAGCACGAATTACAAGCGTCTCCTGTCTATTTAGTTTAGTGATGTTATGACTTATGAAATGACTATGTTCATGATGATAATGTACTCATTTTCTTTTTTCAACTATTTTTTTATATTCTAGTGGGCCCACTTCCCACACATACATTTCGGCCTTATGCCTGACCAATCCTTGAGGAAAACAAACGTACGCCAACAGGTATTTCAAACCCTAAATACTCATAACACAAACATTTTTTTATCACGTTTGATCCTTTTATTTTTTCTTTGTATATAAATTTATATATATCACTTTGATTTGGTGTATTATGTTTGATCATGTAGGAAGGAGAGGAGGCGCGGGGCGTTTCTCCCTACTAAATTACTGCTAATAAACAAAGTCAAACTTTTAGGGTTTCCTTGTTGCTTGTCTCTGGTTTTTTAGCTGTTATTAGAATTCGTATTAAAATATTTTAGAACATGTTCTCTTAGAAGACAGTAAAAGCTATGGGTTTCTAAGATTATGCTGGAACATAATTTTAACATATGTACGTTATTTGTACCAACAGAGAACTGATCAGGTTCTTATTCTGATTAATATATGTTTCTCAGACTTTAACCTTGTGCCATGATTGTTCTTCAAATGTCTATGTTAATCTCAGTTAACCCTCCTATTTTCTTTCAATTTCTATGTTGAATTTGCTCTTCAAAGATTTTGTTGATATAAAAATGGCTTAAGGGAATAAGCCATTAAATTTTTGAAAAAAAATTAATTAAGCTTATGAATCTTTTTGCAACCAATTAAGCCTTTATACTTCAAAATTTCTCAATTTAACCCTTTGACAAACATTGACTGCTAAATCTAATAGTTTTTTTTGATGAGACGATACAACTTGTTGTGTTACAATGTTGTGACTTATCATCTCCATAATTTTTTATTTTATTTAAAACATTCTTTAAATGTTCTAAAAATTCTAAAAAATTTATAAAAAAGTTATAAAAAATAATTTTCTAAAAAAATCGGTAAATGTCATAGCAAGATTGTAGTGTGTCACGTGCTAATAATATCTTAAGAAAAAAATCAAAAATTGAAAGTCAAAATTGATAAAAAAAAATTTAATTGATTTAATTTATTGGTTTAGAAGTTTAATTAGGTGAAAAAAATCATGAGATTAATTAATTTTTAAAAAATTTAAAGCTTCAAAAAACCTTAATCCTATAAAAACTAACTAAAAGCATTGACAAGAACGAAAATATCCTTGCAGTTTTCAATGCCCCGAGTCTTTGTCGGGCCGCCCTAAATGGGCTGTATGTATCACAAGATTATATTCTAAATGCAGCAACAGACCCAAAAATCCATTTTAAGTAGATATTGGAATAGGCACCTCCAACCAACCAGGACCTTACACCACTAATGTTTACTCGTTTATTGGGAGCTTGATGAAAATCATAGGCGGACTATAAGTTTGAATCCAGACGTTATAAATGAAGTTGTATTGGGAGGATTGTTTTATTAATAAATTTTATAGTATTCGGATTTAAAAACAATATAATTACTTAATGATGTTTTCATAATCAACATCTTGGGATTCTAAAACTAGACTAATAAAAATATTGATTTTGTCGACCGAATCTTAATTCGATTTTTATTATTGTTATTGCAATGTGAGAGAAGACATAGAATTGATGAGAAAGAGACCTAATAATTTAAATAGACATTGTATTAAGAAAAAGGCTAGAACGTTAAATGTTGACGCCTTTAGGCTATAGTTTTCAAAGTCAAAGATTTTGTTGCCCTCTTTAATATTTTTATATACATTTATGTTTGGAGTAACTTTTGGGTGTGATCAATGACATGAAAACTTGACCAACGCATTGTCGTAATAAAGGTCAGTGAATTTTCAAGAATACTGTAATTAAATTACACAAGTGGTCTTAGTAAAAAATAAATGTTGTTCATCCTAAGAATTCGGATTCAGTTATTTTGTATGCAAGATGTGTGCGCATTGCAAAATGTTAAGAATATATGTGAACATATATTATATTGTAATCATCTTTAGACTATTTAAAAAATGGTTGTGAGCAAACACACGTTTGTGTTAAACTAATCCTTGTTTGACACTAAAATCACAGCGACCACGAACTTGGAATTAGAAAACGCAACAAAAAAACAAAGCCTAAATCCAGAAGCATTCACACAATTATAGCCTGATAGGAGAAATCGCTATCACCTTAGCTTACAAGTTCGTCTTTTATAAACAACCGTGATTTCTCGCTCGAACCACACCATCGCCTGTGTTGTTCACTTGTTTCATGCTATTCACCAGCCTGGATTGCCTCTTAAACTCCTCATCTCACTGCTGTCCTTTGTGCGGCTGTCCCCTGGATTTTCTGCAAAGTTTACTCCACTTCCCTTTCCTTTTTTTTTTTTTCACTTTTTACATCTCAACTCACATGCATGAAAAAATATTGAAAAAAAAATGAGGAAAATGATTTGAATGATAAAATATGAATTGATTTCGAATTTCGGGTCGGTATTGTTTGGAAGTATTACATTTAGTTTGAGTAGAATTTTGGTTTCTATGTCGAGAATCATAATAATCCAAATTGAATTCAATTTTATTTATACTAGTTTTGTTTGAATAAAGTAAAAATGAATATTTTAGATTTGAATGAATGAAAATAATTTTAAAAAATTAATGATGAACCAACCAAAATCAATAAAAATTACTGGTTTGGATCAATTTTTTTTATATTTGATTTAGCTTTCGCTTAATTTTCAAATTTAAAATCAGTGTGTCAAAAGTCAAAAAAATGTTTTAAAAGCAGCCCATTAATTACATGAGTTTAATTTGTTGGAATTGACGGGTCCTTTCGGCCTATATCTTTGCATGGTTTGAGTATGAAAAACGCCGAATCCAGCCTTCACTTTCGGCCTCAAACTCAGCTACCTGTTAGCTATTAGGCTAACGTCATACTTTTACCAACTTGTTCTATCGATTATATATAAGTGGATCAAAGTTAAGGATTATTAAAAATGAGACTTAGAGATCCATTGGTCTGCTTAAGTATATTTATATTGTTCTATATTATATAAATTTGAATTTTGATATTTGAATATAATATCTTTTAATTTAATAAAAAAAAATTAAAATAAAAAAAATCAACTTTTAAATTATGTCTTTTGATTGCTTTTAGTCCTTAAACTGTATTTTTGTCAAAATAAGTTCATAAATTATAATTTCGAGTCACTTTAAGTCTCTAAACTTTTTTTGTCAAAATAAGTACTTAAATTATGTCATTTTTCCTTTTAGTCCATAAATTATCTATTGATCAAAAATCTTTGTCACGTGTCAACATCTTATTAACCGAAATAATTTTTTTGACTTAGATAACTACCGGACTTTAAGTGACAAGAAATAATCATTTAGGGACTTATTTTGATAAAAAAAATAGTTTAAGGGCTAAAAGTAACCAAAAATTATAATTTAGGGGTTTATTGTTCATTTAAGCCTAAAAATAAAAGGGAAAACAACATTGTGGCATTTTTTTATTTTTTTACGTCATCACTTCTCTCCTTGTCATAAAATTAAATAATATTTTTTATTCGACGAATCACGACACCTCTTGATTTTGAACAAATGAAAGAGAGAGAAAAAAAACTCCTTTGGTGCTCAGCTAGGTGGATTCAAACTTGTAACCCTTACATAAGGTGTCCAACACCTAACCATTAAACCAGGCTTGGGATTTGGTTAAGTTTTAATCAAACATATATTTAAGTTATACTCAATCAACCTCAAAAAAAAAAAAACTACCTCTATGGTGATTTGAACCAATAAACACATTACACCAAAAGTAAAGTGTTTAACCACTATGCTAGGTAGAAAACCTATTATATATCCCCAAATTTTAATCTTTAATTTAAAATGTATTATAACCTCAAAATTAAATCAAAGTACTGCTAAAATCAATCTAAAATTATTTTTCAATTTGTTTGAGAATAAAAGACTAATTATTTATTTTATAAAAATGTATTAAATCATTCTAAAAATTAATTAAAATGTAAAATAATTTGTTAATATACATGTCAACGAATTAAATGTTATTTAAAAATTATATTTTATCATAAAAATATTATAAAATTATTTTTTAAAACTCTTAATATTAATTTTATAAAATAAAAAAATTATTATTTAATTATTATTTTTTATTTCAAAATGAAGTGAAACATATTTTTAGTTCGATCTTCAATTTTAATTACATTTCAAGCTAAACAGATTTTTTAATTAAAATAATAATTTTAAATATAAATAATTATTTTCAAATAATTCAAAATTTAAAGAATGATCTAATACATTTTAAAAATAATAATAATTTTTTATTCCAAATGAATTGGAAAAATAATTTTAGTAGTATTTTGATTTATTTTTTAGGTGATAATAAATCTTAAATTAAATATTATATTTTGTGGCTATGTAATAAATTCTTACCCTAGTTTAGTGGTTAAGGATATAGTTTTTAGTTCAAAGTGTTCTTGGTTCAAACCTCTATAGATGTTGTTTTACATATTTTTTTAGGATGGAAGAGTATAAGTTAAATATTAGTTTGGATAAACTTTACATAAATTCTAAGCTTAGCTTAGTGGTTAGGCGTTGGACCCTTGGGGTCCTTGGTTTGATTTTGCCCACATGACCTTGAAGAGTACTTTTTCTCCTTTGATTTGTTCAAAATTTGGAAGTGACACGTGTCACATCCGAGTTGGTCCATTGAAATAATAAAAAATAAGCTTAAATGAAAAATAAAGGCTCAAAGTATGCATTTTTGAACTTTAGGTGCGTATTTTTTTTTGTAAAAATAGGTGCCTAAAGTTTTAAAAGTTATAATTCTAGGTGTTCGGCTGTTAAAAAAATCGTTATCCATTTAAAACGCGACACTTGACATGAATATTGATTTTTTAATTATTTTTTAAAAAAACTTTAAATTTTAATTTTAATTTTTTTTAAATTTACAAAAATCCTTAAAAATCCCTAAATCTTAAATCCCCAAATCCTCACCACTGCCGCCGTCGGCCGCCACCGACCACACCCGTTCGGTCACCGAACCCAGCCGACTATTTCTCTCAACTCACCGTTGTCGGAAATCGGCGAACAATGTGCCAATCAAACGGTTATTTCATGTTCGATGTTCAATGTTTGGTTCGCACATCGTTCGCCAGTTTCTGGCGACGGCAAGTGAGGGGAAATGGTCGGCTGAATCCGGCAACCGAAAGGGTGAGGCTGGCGACGGCGGCCGGCAGCGACAGTAGTGAGGATTTGGGGACTATTTTAGAAAGTTTTAGAATTTTAAGATTTTTTTTGTAAAATTTTAAATTATTAAAAAATAATTTAAAGAAAAAATGGCACGTGTCAATTTTATATTGGTTAGCAGTTTTTTAACGGTGGTTAACAGCCGGGCACCTAAAATTATAACTTTTGAAACTTTAGGTTCCTATTTTTATAAAAAAAAAAAAACACTTTAGGCACCTAAAGTTAAAAAAGACATACTTTTAGTACATATTTTTCGAGTAAGCCTAAAAAATACTATAGAATATGCTGATGAGGAAAAAGAATGTTGACATTGAAAATAAAAAATATATAAAAATTTTCCAAATCAGTATTGTCGTTAGTTTTTTAATGGCCATTGACCAAAATAGGATACGTATCTAACAAGAGGAACGATTTTGACGAAAAATTAGTTGAAGACCAAAACAGAAAATGGTGTTAGTTTGGTGACCACCAGTGTAGTTTTCCCAAAATAAAACTTGGTCGGAATTGTCTCACTTTTGTAAGTTAAATAATTATTTAATACTCATTCTGTCTCACTTAAATAGTCTTTCGTTGACTTTACACGTAATTTTATAAATAAAAAATATATAAAAATGTTTTATAAAATGATTAAAATAATAATTTTATTTATAAAAAGTTAAATTTTGTTGAAAAATTAAAAAAAAAGATTGAAATGAAAATGTGCCTATAAAAGTTATTGAGTTTTTCAAATGAACAATTCAAGTGGGATAAGTTTAAAACACAAAATGAATAAGTTTAATGGGATAGAGTGAATATATCAGTAGTGGAATAGAAAAATTTTAAGAAGGTTTTGGTGGCGGCAACAACGATGATAAACAAAACAAGATTAATTGAAAATCGATGGAATAAATTAACTCAAGGGAAAGTATGGATCTAAATTGTGGTTGTGACTGCGTTTTTAGTTTTGGTGTTTCATCGCGATTGTCAACCTAACGAATGTTATTGTGGTCAATACGGGCCGCTATTTTCGCAAATATCAATTTTGAACTGTATCGTTACTACAATATATATAGTGGTTGCTATTGGGATTACGGACCTCTATTCTAATCCTAAAGAGAAAGACACAGAAGGAAAGGACACTAGTTTGAAAATGGAGATCTCCTGTTGGAAAAAAAAAATGAACCAAGCTATCTAGGCCTTGGAGTAGCATCGTTGAAGGAATATTGATCTTTTACAAAGGCATAAGATTGTTGAATTTAGTTTTGTTTTTATGTGACTTGATGGGGACAAATAGTCTCACACTCACCTACACAATCTTGTTTTCTTCTTCTTCCTCCTTGTCCCTTCTCATCTCACTCGCTTTTCTCCAGTTTAGAATCTAAATCTTAGTAAAACTATCAACTTTTGAAGCTAATCCATACCTCAAGTTAGATAAAATGTAAGATTGTTAATCTTCACACTTAGAGTTCCAAAATAAGCTCACTATCTCTATGAATAATGGTGTGAAGTTATTGGGATTTAAGGGGATTTGGGTGTTAACCTTTTTCATTTAGTTTCATTTTATTGAGTTTGAAAGTTTCTTTCTCATTGAAGGGTGAAGAAAGAAACTTTGAGGTAATACCCAACTGGCTCAGTGTGCTCAATGGATGGTGTAATGTGGGTCCTTGTTTGTTTAATATGGTTGTTAGGGTGCTTTTGTTCGAACAAAAATCACTTATCCCTTTTCGGTGTCTTTTTATGTCCAAATATTAAAAAATTAAATTCTAAGCTATAATCCTAAATTTAAAACCTTAAACCCTAAAAATATATTATAGTCCCATTTCATAAACCCTAAACCTAATTTTTTTAGTCATTTGTTGTTCCTAACATGCTTTTATTGTGTCTTTAATGGTATATGATTCCTTAATGTATTTAAAATTTGTTTTAAGGTACTAACATACTTTTTTGGCATAAAGTCAAAAAATACCCCGAACGTTTGACTGAATAGTTACTTTGGCCCATATTCTTTTTTTGAGCAATTCCACCCTCAATGTTTCATTTTGGGTCAAAATTGCCTCTTTGTGGATGAAAAATGTTAGAAAGCGGACGGTAAACTGTTGAAATGACTTGACAGAATAATAAGTCAACAGAAAAAATATTTTATATTTTATTTAATTTTATAAAATTATTTTTTGACTGACGTAACGTTTTTTCAAGTCAACAAATTTGTCTATATGATACTGTTATGTAAGCGTGCACTGCCATATATGTTTTTCCTGTCATTTCAAGCCATTTACCATTAGTTGACTGATAGTTTTCATCCGCAGAGAGGTCATTTTGACCCAAAATAAAACGTTGAGGGTTGAATTGCTCCAAAAAAATAATATGGGCCAAAATGACTATTCAGTCAAACTTTGGGGTATTTTTTTTTGGCTCTATGCCTATTTTTTTAACATGTAAGATGAGTTTGGTGACTTGTGGGATGAGTTTGAGGTCATTGGGAGTATTCCAAAATCATAAAATTTGGATTTTTTTATAAGAATTTTGACATTAGGAATGGAGTTTCAAAACTCATTCCGTAGATTCATTTGTTAAGAGAAAGAAAATAGCATAGAATGAAGTCTAACTATGGTATGCTTTATTTTGAATCATGTTGTATGTTTGAAACATTTCATACCATGTTTATGCTCGAGTGGCTTGCATTATAAGTTGTACTTAATATCTCTTGAGTAGTTATGTATGTCTGAACTTATGAAGCTTAACATTCGAATTAATTTCTCCACACAAGTTGTTAGATTGTGATTGCAGGGACAGAGGCATTAATAACTTGGGAGGGGCTGCACCTCCCAAATTTTTTAGTATAATTACATTTTATGTCCTTTTTAATTTAACTATTAATAAAATAAGTCCCTCCCAAATTTTAAAATTTATAGGCTTAATAGACTTTTACCTCTCCTAGTTCTTGATCCTAACTCCGTCTCTGTGCGATTGTGTTTGAATCAGGCATCGACATCGTTGCAGTAGTTCTTGTGGCATTCCATTTCAATATAATTACAATCACTTTAGTTGGACATGTATTACTATAAAACCCTTTGTGATTTTTGTTTGTAAACCCATTTTATAACTTATCCGATGCTTTGTATAGACTGTAATAATTTTATAGTTCAACTTTTGTAAACACTCTTTTTAACTAGTTTGATATGATCATTAATTTATTTTGGTTATATAAACTATTTGATTTAAGCAATGTTCGTGAATTAGATTTTTGTGTGTTACTTTTTTTAAGCTAGTTTTATTTAAATGAGAAAATATCTAAAATTACAATAAAAGTTTACAACTATTATTGTAAACTAAATACATAATTTAGATATTTTCTTATAATATTGACACAAGAAACTAGTGACTTTAGATCTTACAAGGGTCATACATGGAAAAGGTTAAAAACCCAACCAAATGACTCGAACGAAAAATAGATACAAACAAATCTGACTACATCAGTAAACGAACCACAAAAGAGGATTAAGCTATTGAAAGACCGCCGAGAACCGCAAATCAGAACCAAGCATCGTGAGAAACAATTCACAAACGTAAATTGCACATCCAAATTCAATCCAAGGTCGGAGCAGGAAAGATCAGCATGATTACAAATAATCGTCATCTTGATCAGTCTTGGCGTCGTCAAATTCAACCCTGAGAAAACATAAAATAAAAAGAATGGTCAAACGACCGATAAAGAAAACTTAAAACGTGCCAAAAGACAGGGATAAACATGTCACAAAGAAAACATAAAATAAAAAGAACGGTTAAACGACCGATAAAGAAAACTTAAAACGTGCCAAAAGACAGGGATAAACATGTCACAAAGACAAAGATAAACATACCATAAAGCATGATTTTTTCTTATTAAAAAATAAAAACTAAAAAAAATATAGAA
Source organism: Hibiscus mutabilis (assembly GCA_019671005.1). Lineage (NCBI taxonomy): Eukaryota > Viridiplantae > Streptophyta > Magnoliopsida > Malvales > Malvaceae > Hibiscus > Hibiscus mutabilis. The sequence continues at coordinate 55,674,219 of CM033726.1, forward strand.
TCGGCAGTCAGTAACCAACATTAAAGCTAATGCCGCCGCTGGCTAAACAAAATGAAAGAAGAAAAAGTTAAACTGCCCGCATAAAACCCTAGGTTTGAAAGTGAAAAAATAATTCATATTTTTGTGTGTTACTATAATAGGCCGAATGAACATTTTTAGATTCATTAAATATTACGAGTTAGATTTGGGTTGTATTTTCGGGAATAATCAAAACTCAAATAATATTTTGGGTTTTGAAGCATTTTAGGGGATATTTTATAATTTACGGTAAATTTTACAGTACATGGAGATGTCGTCATCTGCAGGTGGCGACTTTCTCCTGATTTTATCTTGAATCGATAAAAAAATATTAAACTATTACAAGTCAAAGGGAAGTCACCACTTGCAGATAGTGCCTTCACCCAAGTCGTGGCGACTTCTCCCTGCACTTTAGATTTTGCCGTAGATTCTAAAATATCTCTAAAGTACTTTATTTTCCCAAATATTTAATCTATTTAAATTATTTGCCCAAAGCTGCCTAGATTTGGAGTGTTACTTTAGTATTGAATCGGATAACAAGAGAGTTATTCACAAATTCTAAGCAAAAGTTTGCAAATTTTGGGTTCCTCCTAAGTTTTCTTGCAGTTCTTTTACCCTTTGTCGCTCTGGTAACGTAGGAGTTGATGAGTTGGTAGCATGGGCGGAGTCATATAGCGAGTTGCTGTGAAATGACGCCCCAATATTTTTTAATAGATTATTATTATTTTATAATTTCTATATAAAATGTAAAAAACAATAAAATTAACAGTATTTTTAAATAATATTGATATCATTTTAAAAAGTAGCCAACTTCTCTTAAAAGAATTTAACACCAACGGTTTGGCTTAATACATTTAAAAAAATCTAAAACCGTAATATAAATTTTTTGACTCCTCCATTTATTGGTTGGATAATTAGAAGGAAAAACTCTCTTGCAAATTGTTTTTTTTTGTAATCTCCTGGACCGTTTTGTATTATGTAAATGCTATTATAGATAGGAGTGAGCAGGGGCAGAGCCAGACTCGAATGTTGGGATGAGCTAAAATATTAATTTTAAAATGTAATGGAATATTAAATATTTAAACTCAAAATCTAGGAGAAAATATATAGTTTATCTAATATTTATATTTATAGTGACCCAAATTATTATTATACAAAAAATTATCAAGTATTTAAAAATTTTAACAGTGTCCTAAGCCCTAATGTAGCTCCGCCTTTGAGAGTGAGTATTTGATCGAGTCTTGTAAAAAAAATTTGAGTTAGTCAAGTTTACGAGTCCTGTTTCATAATTAAAACTTTTTTAAAAAAATTTCTGAGTCGAGTCGAGTTGTTTGAGTTTATGTTCAAGTTTAATTGTGGATATTTATATTGTTATGATAGTAATTGTTTCAATTTAAATGACTTTCTATAACCATATATCATATATATATTCGTATTTTTTTCATATTTGATATGCATATATCAAGCAAAGTTTTGAGACTCGACTTGAACATAAAAATTAAACCTCTAAATACCAAAAAAATTGTGTTATTTGAGTTATTCAAATTCTCATTTTATAACTCAAACTTTATTTAATTTTTTAATCAAATTTATAAAATTATAATTCGAATTAAATCAAGTAGAGTATTTTCGCGACAAGACGGATAAAAAATTTAATTTTTTTGAGTTCAGTTTTACTCGCACCTAATTATAGATAAAGTGAATGCCTTATATATTAAAATTCCTCTTATAATGTTTTTATTTCCGTACTAACGTTCTAAATAGTAGTCCTAAATCATTTAATGTAATTCAACTTTTAATTGCGAAAAATTCAAAAAGTACTAAATAATTGTCCTAAATCACGTATGAACATTAGCCTCCAAGGCTACTCTACCGTACCAATGCTAAGCATGGCAAAATAGGGCATAGTTCAATAAATTCAGGCAATAAAGAAGAATCTTAGCATCGAGGGAGAAACCTTTGGATATTATTTCACTCTGGGAGGCTATGCGAAGCCTATGCGTACGTTTTTTCGTGGCATAGCTCAACTCTGACTCCCGACTCGTAGGGTATAAACGAGTCGAGTCTGATTAGTGTTGAATTTGATTAAGTTTGTTAAGAATTTCAGTTGAGAATAAGTTGAGTATTGACTGAGTTAAATTCGAATAGCTCACGATCTGTCTTGTATTATTTACAACCCTAATAATAATAATTGTTGAGTGAATTTATTCAAAAAAAACATTATTATTATTATTATTATTATTATTATCCAACGACATACATTTTTTATGAGCAATTATTTGATGCAGTGCCAATGAAAAGTTTTAAAGAGATTAAGTAGAGATGTATTTGCATTCACAAGGTAAATGTTGAGATTTGAACTCATACAATATGAGGCGATATGAACATCCTTGGTCACTCGACCAATTAATAATATTTATTTATGAGTAATTATTTGATGCACCGTCCGTAGAATTTTTTTTTTTCACAAGCGGACTTCCAATTATGTCACATGTCTCTTTTAGGGTCCCTAAGCCCTAACCCCTAACTTTCAAATCATAAACCCTGAACTTTAAATCATCAAATATATTTCCAAACCTTAAAACCTAATTACAAACACTAAAACCCTAATCCTAACCTTAAAGTCTAGCATCTAAACCTCCAAAATAAAACGATTGTGAAAAATAAATTTCTACCGTGGATGCATAATTTTTTACTGTCGATGATGGGAGATGAAGGGGATAGGCGTTGTGGTTTACGATTGTCTTGGTCCGGAGTTATCATGGTTCGAGATCTTAATTGGTCTATATCAGTTACCATTGGCGAGATGGCGCTTTGGAATAGTGTGTAGAACTGTTGTTGGCTCTAGATGGTGGTTAGGTATGTGTGCTCTTATAGGTGATGACTTTTGTTTCATGTATTTGGCGGCTAGTTGGTGTTGTTTGATTTTGGCTAGATGTTGATTTTTGATTCGTGGCACTTTTTTTAACGAAGTCGAATTGTGATGGATTATTATTGTAGATCAATAGTATGCGAGTCTATAACAGGTGGTATTTTTATCTCGTGTATCTCCAAGTTTAGTGTACTCTTTTTCTTCATGTAGAGTTAGAGAAATTGTTAATGAGACACTCAAATTAGATCAATGTCGTTTATAACTACTTTTGTGGTATTCTAAATTAATATAAAAAATTGCCGAGAAAAAAATAAATATTTTTTTTATAATTACTTAAAAGACTATTATTGTACTTCTTTCTTTAATTACACTTCCAAATCGGATCAATGTAAAATTAGTGAATTACCCAAGTCCTTGTCTCCTGTCGCCTTACTGTGCTTCTTAAATGGACTGATACCTAAGCCATGGCCATGTTTATTGCAACTTTCTGGTTGCTAGCAATTAGGCATTTATTATATATATTTTGGACTGACTATGAAAAGGAGTGATTTATGGAATGAAAACGACTGTAATCAGGGATCGACGCACAAATTTTTATTAGGGGTTAATTTAAAAAATTTTAAGGGGATAAAAATAAAATTTTAAAAGAAATATATAATAAAATTATTAAATTATATATAAATTTTAAATTTTTAGGGGACAATTGTTTCTTTTAGCTCTTCTCAGTTCATTCTTGTCCGTAATAATCGGTTTGTCAGCATGTTCCTAGACAGAAATTCTATCTCTACGATACAACTGTCATTGTCATTACTAGCTAATCTAAGTGATTAAACCCCAAGGATTTGATTTGGTGAATACTTCACCAAAACAATGAATTTTGGTCCTTACTGTTTTTCCCTATTCTTTTCTTTTGAAGGTGCACGAACACTCTTGGGTTTAGAAATTTCAATTATTTTTCGCATATTAGATAGGTAACTAATAATTAATTGCTCTAATGTGATGAGATATAATATTTCTTAAGTATGATTATGGGTTTAAATTTTTGACGTTGTGAATAAAATAAATTTGGTTAGCATACTTACCCCTTTAACGGATCTCTACAATACTCGGTTCGAATTAATCAACCAATAAATTTGATACTGGTGATTATACTAAAAATATATTACATAATACATAAACTGTCCAATGTCTTCCAAATCTAGTTAAAAACTCAGTTAACACCTATATTATAATTTATACATAGTGGCGTCTGGCAAGAGAAGCAGCATGAGCGATCTCTTAGGGCTCAACCTTCTACCTTCATAACCTCACAAATTGTTCAAGTGGCAATCTAGAAGTTAGAGGTTTTCCTTTTTTTAGATGTATTTATGATTTTTTCTTAACAAAATAATAAAAATAATATGTTCGATAAATTTTAATCATTTTTCTATGTTTTATTAATTAAATGTTTAATTAATTATTCAATAAAATTATTTTTTAGTTTTCGCTCAGGGCTTGTAAAATGTCTGAGACGATTCTAATTATACATATATATATATATAATACATCAACAATACATATTTTATGCACTGTCGATAAATTGAATGCTTATATATTTCATAAAATTTTAAAATTACAATCATTTAACTTCATATCTATTGATATATTATCACATATTTCATTAATAAAGCATTGTGAATGTGTAAAGTTTTATATTGCTCTTTTAATTATTTTTTTCCTATTTGTTGTTTAAGAGGGTGACGTTGTAAGCTTCTGAATAAGCGGTTAGCGCTTATGCTTTACCATAATCTTTATGTTGTTCTCCGGGGTTTTTTTTCTTCTTATTTTTAATTTTCAATTTTTTATTTTGTTCATTTTGCATATTTGAATTTTTTGTTATTTTATTTAATATGTCTTTTCCTTTTATAATTAAAATAATGATTGATGTTTTTCTTATGATCTTGCAGAACGTTTTTTATGTTGTTTTACCACGTTTTTTAGGGTTGAATTTGATGTTATTTTTTATTTGATGCTTATTTGGTTATTTTTGTATATTTACCTTTGATTTAGATTATTGGTTTGATTATTTCATATCGATAGGTGTTTCACAATCACTTAAATATATTACAATTGCGTTGTGGTAACATCAATTGTCAATATACTATCATCCTTATCTTTATTTATGTCAGTATATTCTACTTTTCTGATTTGTTTGATTAAATTTTTAACTTGTATGATTCTATTTTTATTATTTTAATAGTTAAATGACACCCTTTACTGGTTTTAGAAGAAATAATTAGTTGATGTCATTCCATATTTATTAAATGAAATTAACTATTTTTATTAGTTAAAAGAAATATAACAGCGTAGACGTATATATCATAAAATAGTGAATGTAGTACAGTCCTTGTAACTAATTTCCATGTTTTTCTGACCAGAAACTAGTTGGAATCAAACCCCCCATTGTTATCTGTGAAGGCATCCACCCATCAATAATTGAGCAATTTATCTTCCTCCACATGTATTAAAGCTGTGGAGCAACTGACCGTGAAAGCACCAGAGTTTTGGCACAATAATTTTTAGGCTGCATTTTTTTTGTTGAATTTAACATTCAAACAGGAATTTGTCTAGCCTTTTCTTGCTAAAAAACTAATGATTAACTACTAAACAAGCGATTGTTCATTATTTTTAACGTCTAAATAAACGTTTATTGGCGGTTGGATTTTTTAATTTTTAAAAACGATCGTTGCAACTCTAACCGAAGTTTAACGTAAATTTTAATAAAGGCGTTAGACTGAAGACGAATATTTAGTGGAAATTAGAATTTTTAATTTTTACGTTTTAAGACAATTTGAATTTCAAATGATTGTTTTTGTATGTCTAACGTAATTGTTCGATATTGCTTCTGTATTCAATAGCTTAAAGATTATTTGAGAAACATTATTGAACGAAACCTTAAAAAAAAAAAATAGAACCCTAATTCCCATTAAGAAAAGAATGGGTCACTTTCTGAATCCCAGAGCCCACTTGCGTCTTCTCTTTTACCGTTTTCCACCGAGAACTGAGAAAAGTCACTGTTCCTGGCCTTGTCATTTTGCAGTTTGCCAACCAAATGGTTAGGGTTTTTAAGGGATCCTGGGGACATGGCCAGCCTTTTTCCTTTCAGTCAAGACCCTGCAATTAAGAATACCCACTTTATATATATATATATATATATATATATATTATAATCTATGCTTTACACTAGACTCGACTAGCAATTTCGTTCAAATACAAAGAAAAGATACAACAGCTCTTTAAATAAGCCCAATCCTCTCTCTCTGTCCCTCTATTTCTTCCATTGGTAGCTGCAAAACCGCCAGCAGCAGTTTGCCAGGCGCCGTTTCACTTTTCCTGAACTCTCTTCTTCTCTTTCTTTTTGCAATAATCTTCATGAGCTTTGAAACAAGATCTTTCTTCTAAGTTCAAACCGGAAAATTAATGACCATGGTAAGTGTTCACTTAGTGGGATTTCTGGGTTTTCTCTACTGTATGTGAAAAAGATAATTGAATTATGTTTTACTTTTTCTGTAGTTGTTTTCTTCACAAGTTCCTCGTTGGCTTCAAGTTCTTCTTACTGAGAAATTCTTCAACGCGTGTATAATCCACGAAGACGCCAAGAAAAACGAGAAGAACATCTTCTGTTTGGATTGTTGTATCAGTATTTGCCCTCACTGTTTCCTCCCCCACAGCTCCCACCGGCTTTTACAGGTTGCCTTTCTGGAATTCACCGTATAATCTCACAAATATACTTCATTTTTTTGTTAAATCTTTTTTTCTTGTTGCAGATAAGGAGATATGTGTACCATGATGTTATAAGGCTGGATGATGCAACGAAATTAATGGACTGTTCTTTTGTTCAAGTAAGTCGCCATTGTTGTTGCTTGTTAAGCTTCGAATTTAACTCTTTTTTGAAGGTAATTTAACGCTTTCCCTTTTCTCTTTGTTTTTCTGTAGTCATACATAACGAATAGTGCGAAAGTTATATTTATAAACCAAAGGCCGCAGACAAGGCAGTTCAGAGGCTCCGGCAATTTCTGCACCATCTGCGACAGAAGCCTGCAAGACCCTTATCTCTTCTGTTCTCTCTCCTGCAAGGTTCCGTTTCTTCGGCCTTTTTTTCTGGCCATTTTTGATACCATTTGACTCAGCGACTCACCTTTTTTTGGTGTTTTTTCTTATGGCAGGTGAATTATTTGTTAAGGACAGAAGATGGCCTGTCCAAGTTCCTGTTCGAGTGCAATTACTTGCCTTTACCCGACTCTGGTTTGGATGATGGTTTGGTAACACCGGACTCGGTCCTCGACCCGTCTGGTTCGACTAAAACGTCGTCCGGGTCGGTCGGATACGATGAAGTGTGGTGTGGAGCACTTGCTTCCACTGCTACCACGTCGGAGATCGTGAGGAAGAAGAGGACAAGTTTAACGGCGTGTCGTCCGACATGTCCGCGGGTATCGGGAAGCCTGATGAACCGGAGAAAGAAAACCCCACAACGAGCTCCACTGTATTGAAAAAAACGTACTCGTCTATGGGAAGAGAGGGAGAGAGACGTAAGGAGAGATTCGGACTTTATTTGTATTTTAGTATGATTCATTTTAGGCAATTTACAGATTCAATCTCTCCAATTTTGTTTATGAATTACACTCTCCTCTCCTCCCCTCCCACGTAGCAAATTGTCAATCCTCAGAAACGGAAGAAACATATTTTTTTTCCCTCTTTTTCTGACAGAAACTGCTGTATTACATTATGATTTATATTTCCCACTTCTTATATTTGTATATTTGGGGTTTGAACTAATCAGTATTGATGATTTTAATCATTTCCATAAACATAATTAGTTGTAATGAAATCTTAAAACCGAAAGATAATTGTCTGCTTCTGGAATTTTGTTGGTTTTCCAGGACAGAGTTGGGACAATATTGGAAGACAAGTAGCTGTTTTCTTCCTCCAATGGCTCTTTATTTGAGAAAAAGGAGTCTAAATATACTACCATCTTTTCCATTGCAATCTTCGGTTGGAACTTGTAGCATTAAATTATACGATTCTTTTCATAAATTTTCCAAGAAAAATTTGCTTTGGTGTTCTATTAGCGTAGCTGCTACAGTTTCTGAGGTTGAAATTTTCTTTTCATGAATATACGTAAATGAACTTTTCCCAAGAAAATTTTATACGAGTTCTTTCTGAAAGCTAGCTTTCCAATGTAATGAAAAATGCTTTCAGTCTCTCTGATTTCTTCTAATCTTGTCGTAACCAAAGCTTTGCTTTGAAAGAATTAAACGGTAAACATTCCTAACCATTTTATTACTTTAAAATCTTTATCTTTTGATTAACAAATTATTATTTTTCATACCAAATAAAGCTTAAACGTGTCGAGTAAGTAAAAAATAAGTTTTGTTTGATAAATAGCATTTTGAATTGAAATTATAGGTTTGACGCTATCTAAATAATTTAAATTTAACTTTTGATATTTTTATTTAAATTTAATAATTAATTAAATTATATTAAAAATAATTATATATATAATAAATTAATATATAAATCTTTTAAATGTTTAGTAATTTTATATTAAAAAATATTTTTTATAATTTAATTAATATTAATAAATACAAAATATTGATACTTAATAAACTATTCGAACAAGAAGAGTATTGAATATAATCATGTCTTTATATGTCATTTTACTTGTTTGAATAATCAAATAATTATAAGCTATCAGTTAATTTTACCAAATACTTTAATACAATCAGCTAATATGATCTACTAGTCAAATTAATTAATGTAATCAACTATCAACTAATATAATCTACTATCCCCTAATTGTTAAATATGACCACAACATTTTAAAATATTTTTGGTCCAGTGATAAAACTATAAGAACAAATTAATAACTTTTAAAACAATTAATTAAAGCTCTCTCCTTTTAATTGTGGATTCAAAACTCATTAATAACAATTGTTCAAAAAAACTACAAGGACAAGTTTTTTTTTTTTGGCATTTATTCATCTTTCCAGCTCTGGGTTTCTACCACGTATCAAGAAATATATTGGCTTCTTCTTCCACAACTGCAAAATATAAGAAAACGGGACCACGGTTCTGTTGCTCAAGCCATTGCTAGCTTTCAACAGTGACAAGTGATGGGGAAGTTAATCGCCATGAAACTCGATCACGTTGCGGCAAAATTCATGTGCTTTATTTTTCTGGGTTGGGGTTGTTTTTTATTGTTCAAACTCTCTGACAGGAAATTACAGTGAGGTTGCATTCGCATCGGCTGCCGTGTTTGGGACTTTTGGACCAATGCATTCATTATTGTTTTATACACTCTTTTAACTTATTGTAATTTTCCAGCCCATTTCAACAACTATAGGTGTCGGGTGTTGGTGCAGCCCCCACTTTATCAGATTGTATCAGTGGTTCACACCTGTAAACGGAAATATTAGGAACCTTGGGCTTGGCCTTGAAGGTTCAGACTGGGAAATCTCAGGTCATGGACCAGTCTACGTATAAAAAAATAGTGAATCACAAAAACAGCCCATGTTAAATAGGTCAAAAGTTAGCCTTTAATGTATAGGTTGTACTTTGAAATTTATGGACATCAAATAATTTTGTCGTTTTTATGGTTTTACATGGTCCGACATAATTAATCTTTACTCAGATCATTAACGTGACACTTTATTATTGTGCCACATAATCTGTTTTTATAAAAATATGTATTTTTGAAATTAAATTTTGTATTTAAAATCAAAACATTTTAGTTTGTTTCAATTTAAGTGGAAGCTTGAGAAGAGAACAAAAATAAGAAAGAAGAAACGATGTCTCACTTTAAAATGATAAAATGGTTCAATTTAAGGAATACAATGCAGAGCTTTGCATAATATTATTTATATGAATGGTATATATGATTATGCGTATAGATAGATAATACATTCGATATGCAACATTTATTTATTGGGTTGGTATATACGATTTATTTTACGTAGAAATTAATCAGAAGAATCCATTTCTTGTATCCATTTGTCAGCATCCCACGTATCCCGATACTTATCACCATTTTCAAATATCCATTTCAAGATGGTGGAGAACAAGGTTATTTCCTTCCACCTTCTGGGGAGCTCTATGTTCAGCTGAGCAGCAAGCCAACCTACGTATTCGACCTGTCACAAGTGAAACGACACGATCAAAACAAGCAGACAGAGACAGAAACAGAGACAAATATACTCGACAGTGGGAAGTTCAAAGCGGAAACCTCGTCATTCTGGAGGCTGTGAGTATGATGCTTGGGCAATCCCGTCTTCTCCATCTTCCTGTATAGTTCTTCAACAGAAGACTCCATCGCTTCTTGTGACGGCAGCTCCACCGTGCCGGACAAAGCTTTCGCCACCCATTTCGCTTGTAATTCCATCACTTTAAAGATCACCACCTGGTGTTGTCAAAACTTGGAACGCAGTTTTAGAACTCTTTGAACAAGTGACAATAAACCAACATATGAGAACAAGTTTACCCTGTAATTTAGTCCCACGAACGAGAGCCGAGGGGCTAAGCTCGGTGGAAATACATGCTTGTACAAAGGTCCAACACGGTTGTCGTCCACAGTAACAATCCCATTTGATTTAAGAAATGGGTAATGGTATTTGTACCTGCAACAAATTTAAAGCATTTTTAAATCTAAAAGGGCAAAGGATTTAAAGTATTTTAAGATATACCCTGTGCAATGAATAATGACATCTGCATCAACAATCGTTCCGTCTTGGAATTCCACCTCACCATCTTTATGCGCGCGTTCAATCTGTGAAAATGGGGTTAGTTTATCTAGAAAAAAAAAACTGATCAAACTTCATTAATTGATGAAATGTAGAGCAAACCATTGAATGTTGCCAAGCGTTATCATAAATGTTGCCCCTTATCAACTGGAAACTTGGTGTTCTAACAGCTTGATGAACTTGTTTTGCTAGAGGAGAGATCTCTTTCAAAATGTCGACGGCACTTGGTCCGTTCCCGACGAGCACCACTACCTGTGAAGCATAAGCCAAAATCATTGTAGCAATTGTGTTGTCAGGGTTCAGATGTATGGATTGGATTTTGCAGGGGGATTATAAATGGTTTTGATACCTTGTTTTCAAACGGATGAGGAGTACGGTAGTTATGGCTATGCATCTGCAATCCTGGCCAAATATCCCTGCCTAAAATATGACAAATTATATTTATATATTAGAAGCATGCAATTAGGGGAGTACTCGATCGAATCTAGCCAAGTAAAAAAATTCGAGTTAGTAGAGTTGACGAGTCATATATGATCATTTAAATTTTATTTGAAATTTTTTTCAAGTTGAGACTGTTGAGTCGAGTCTATTAAATTCGAGATTTTGAGGATGAAGGTGTTGGAGTCAGAGGACGAAATTGAATAAAATACATAGTTGAGAGACTAAATTTCAAAAAGAATAAATATATTTTCAAAAAAATTGGAACTGGAATTATATAAGTATTCTGGTTAATTAAGTCATATTTTATTATTTAAATTATATTTGAAAATTATTTAAATTATATTTGAAAACTATTTTAAGTTAAATTTATAAAATTCAAGTCAAATCGGATTTATAAAATGGGTAAACTACACTAATAGTCACTGAACTTTTAGGGCGCTTTCAATATGGTCACCGAACTTTTAAAAAAACTTTCATTATAGTCACTCAATTTTTAATTTGCTTTTATTACGGTCACTCAACTTTTAATTCGCTTTCATTACGGTCACTACCGTTAAAAAAAGCTGAAGTGGCATGTTAAATTTAAGGGTTAACTACACTGGTAGTAACTGAACTTTTAGAGCACTTTCAATATGGTCACTGAACTTTTAAAACTTTCATTACAATCACTTAACTTTTAATTTGCTTTCATTACCGTTAAAAAAAAGTTGATGTGACACATTAAATTTAAAAAAAAAACATTTTTCCACACTATTTTGTCTCGCCCCTCTTATTTTTTTTTTCATTTTTCTTTCATCCAAACATGTTTATCTTTCTTTTTCATCCTCCTCTTCCTTCTCTCTTTCTCCTCTATAATCTTATAGCTTATGTTGGGTGAAATTGTCATACTACCTGCACCATTAAGAAATCTCTCAAGGCTATAGCTATCCTAGAGTTTTTTTTGGACTATAACAATCACGTAATCTAGTTTTAGTGTTACCAAAAAAATTCCATCACGCCTTTAGAGTATACAAGTTGCTCAGATTTTTTTTCCAGAGTATACTTGTTCGGAAAATATTCTAACAAGACATGAAAATATGATCATCTAAGATCCTCCCAATGCATTAAAAAGTGACATACCAATATTATATATACTCATATCTAATTTCACTCCCAAATTTTAAGTACCTTAACCACAATGATAGTAGCATAACAAATAATCTTTATTTTTGCATCATTTTCCCCAAAACTTTAGGATAGCTATAGCCTTGAGAGATTTCTTAATGGTGCAGGTAGTAGGACAATTTCCCCCCACAGAGGCTATAAGATTACAGATGAGAAATGAAGGATGAAGAGGAGGAAAAAAAGATAGACGTGTTTGGATGAAAGGAAAATGAAAGAAAATAAGAGGGGGAAAAAATAGTGTGGGAAAACGTTTATTTTTAAACTTAACACGCCACATCAGCTTTTTTTAACGGTAATGAAAGCGAATTAAAAGTTGAGTGATTGTAATGAAAATTTAAAAGTTCAGTGACCATATTGAAAGTGCTCTAAAAGTTCAGTGACTACCAGTGTAGTTAACATTTAAACTTAACATGCCACGTCAGCTTTTTTAACGGTAGTTGACGGTAGTGACCGTAATGAAAGCGAATTAAAAGTTGAGTGACTATAATGAAAGTTTTAAAAGTTTGGTGGCCATATTGAAAGTGCCCTAAAAATTCAGTGACTACCAGTGTAGTTTACCCTTATAAAATTTAAGTCAAATAAAAAGATTATTATTTTTGAATCCAATGTAAGCTAGAAATGGCATCCATGAAATACCTGGAAATTCTGCAACGATTGGCTCCGTGAAATTACCATTGCAAACAACCACAGCCTCGAAAACCTCCTCTTTCGATTCCCAACCTGACTCGGTCTCTCGAGTTCTAGCCTCAACAACCCACTCGCGACTCACCTCATCAAATAGCTCCACCCGAACAACTTCATGCCCGAATCGAATCAGCTCCATCAACCCAAAATCCCTGGCAAAATCCTCAAGAAACCTAAGCACCTCTTCGTGACCCGGAAACGTCCTCGGATCCCCACCTTCTTTCTTCGCAAACGGATAGTCCAAGAAGCTCATTGTCTGCCTAGGAATATTCACTCGAAGGGATTTGTACAGGCTACTGTGAACTATTTCACGATTCGGATCAAGACCCAATGGGTCGGTCTCCACCCGTGGATTATAGAGCCAAATACCACCAACTCTGTCGGCCTTTTCAAAAACAGTGACACGGTGCCCTTCTCTTAGAAGCTCCCTGGCCGTAACGAGCCCTGCAGGGCCGGCACCGATGACCGCTACCTTGTAAGATTGCCCCATTTTCACCACTATAGCCAAGGCTTACATTTCGCCCACCTATTTATAGATGAGCATTGAAGCATTACAAATTTGACAAATCTAGCTTTTATGCCCAGTCTGTGCGAAATAACATTCGTTCAAATCACAGTTTATAATTTCTGGAAGCACTTTGATTGTAACAAATTTGAATTTCTTTAGTTCAAACCCAGTTTTTCTTGGTACATTTATAATTTCGGTTGCAGGGGTTTGAACAATCTTTAAGGGACGGCTTTTGAAAATTAGGTGCCGCTTGACCTAGGATTCATCCATTTGTTTAGAATTCTAAACCCATTATTCTTCCCATGGTTTCAGTTGATTTTGAAGAAAACTTGAAGAATGAGAAGTGTGAAAGGGAAATGATTTTTGAGTATGTCTGGTACAACAGAAAATGAGAAGGAAATGATCTATTCAAAATTAAAGTGTAAAAATAGGGGTATAAACTAAAAGAATCGAGTTGAGTAGTATTGAGCTTGACTCGACTCATTAAGAACTTGACATGTCTCGTTTCATTTATAATAATAATAATAATAATAATTGTTGAGTGGATTTATTCAACAAAAACAACAAGTAATAATTAAGAACTCATCAGCTTAATTTTAAAATAATTTGAAAATTTTAGTATATTATATTATCGAGTTGCTCGCGAGCTTTTTGAGTCGGGTATCGAGTAACTTAGCTTGGCTCTTTAAGAACTCAAGCCGAATTCAAGCTCGAGTCAAGTTCAGTCGAGTCAGACTCGAATTGCTCACGATCTGTCTCGTCTCATTTACAGCCATGGATAAAAAGATAAATGAAAATTGAACCAAGTTGTTTTTAATAGGAACATACTAAAACACCCTCGACTATATTTGAAAAGGCTTAAATGAAAAATAAGTGTCCAAAATATATATATATTTTAATTTTTAGGTGCTTAAAGTATTTTTTGCTAAAAATAAGTGTCTAAAGTTTACACCGTTACAATTTTAGGTGCATGGTAGTTAACTAACGTGTTGGGAGCAATGATCGGCTAGGTCCGGCGACCAAAGGGATGTGTTCAAGGGTGACGATCTATGGTGGAAGTGGCTCCGATTTGAGGATTTGGGTTTGGAAAATTTTAAGGAATCGGGGACTGTTTTGTAAAAAATAGAAATTTTTAAGATTTTCTAAATATTTAAAAATTTTGGTTTTTTTCTTTAAAAATTTTAAATTATTGTCATGTATCAAGCATTGATTGTTTAACATTTTTTTAACGGGGTTAATTATCATGCACCTAAAATTGTAACGGTGTAAACTTTAGTCACTTATTTTTAACAAAAAAATACTTTAAGCATCTAAAGTTCAAAAGGAGTATAGTTTAGTCACATATTTTTTATTTAAGCCATTTGAAAATTATGCTCTTGTAACGATTGGTGACCTCACAGCTTTTTTGCTCGCATGTCAAACCTCTATTGCTCCTTATTTTATACAACCATGTGGTGCCATGTAGGAGAACCCCCCACCTATAACAAGAATTTTGAAAATCAAGTTTACTTCCGTATTTGAATTCCTTTTTTCTCGAAAAAGAATGTATTTTGTCGGGATAATGATTAAATTTGTGTTAACATTGAAATTAATTATTATAGTTTATTTGATTTTTCTCATTGTACTTTTGAGACTATATATTTTATGTTAATATTGAATTTTGCCACTTTACTTTTGTTTCATTGAATTCTACCTTAGACTTTGATTTTTGATTGATATGCTATTCAATTTATTTTGAATAATTTGAAGAATAAACTTGATAATTTTTTTATTGTTTTCTAATATTTAATAATAATTAATTAATTAATAGCTTAAGGGTTTAATAAGCCCTTAAACTTTTGTAAAAAAATCAATTAAGCCCCTAATTTTGTTTGCACCCAATTAAGCCCTCAAAGTCAAGATAATAATCAATATGGCTCTTCGACTAATGTTGACAGTTAAATAAACCCTTAAATTTTTGCAAAAAAATCAATTAAGCCCCTAAACTTTTTTTACGCCCAATTAAGCCATCAAACTCAAGAAAAAAAACAATTTGGCACTTTGACCGTTAAATTTAAAGGTTTTTTTAATATTCTTGGCATGTGTCGCAATAGGATAATGTCACTTGTCATTTCTAAGAATTTCTAAACTTTAATTTTTTAAAAATAAATAAAAATCCAAAAAATATAACAAATTCTAGAAAATTATTTTAAAAATATTTTTAATTTCGAAATTTATTTAAAAATAATAAATAATAATTTTTCAAAAGATTAAAATATTTTAAAAAAAATAAAAATATTAAATATTATTATACAATTATAAATATATAAATTTAAAAAATATATAAAAAATTGAAGAAAAAAAACATATATTTTAAGAATTTTTTCGGATTTTTATATATTTAATTTTTTAGATTTTTTTCGTATTTTTATATATTTTTTGAAAATTAAAGTTTAAAAATTCTTAGAAATGTCAAGTGGCATTATCCTGTTGCGACACATGCCAAGAAGATTTAAAAAAATCGTTAAATTTAACGATCAACGTTGGTCAAAGGGCCAAATTGATTTTTTTTCTTGAGTTTGAGGGCTTAATTTGGTGCAAAAAAAGTTTAAGGGCTTAATTGATTTTTTTTGCAAAATGATAGAAAAATATCAAGTTTAATTAAAATTCTGTTACAAACGTGTCACCAGTTAAATTGAAACAAATGACTGATGTAACTTGGTATAATAACAATTTTAGTCTCATAAGTTATATATTCTATTGATTGATCCTAATTTCAATCCTTCGTATTTAAAAATTTCATTAGCAAAATTTCATATGTTATATTGATTTGTAATCAAACACATAATTGAATGACATGGAATGTATTTTACCTTCTGTATATTTTTTAACATGTTCAATGTCTATACCACCCAAAACCCTCTCCACTCAAAAATTGTAAAATACTAAACACTTAAAATTGCTGATCTCACATCCTCTTCTATATTGTACCAACGGTAATGTCTAGGGGTGATAATGAGCCTGACCGGCTCGGCTCAGTCAATGCTTGGCTCAAAAAGCTCGTGAACAGGCTCGAAATAATTATATATATATATACTTCATATACACTTGTATGTTTTAGTGTTGTTAATTTGTTATAATGGTTAAATACTTTAAATCCCCTTCTCCTTGTAGACTTGTATAATTTAGAAAATGTACTATGGTTACTTGTGGACTTCAAAAATAAATATTATCTTTTCCCACATAGATTTTCACATATTTTTAAACTTCAATAAAATATTTAAAACCAATTTGAAGAAAGCAATGAGCCGAGCTCAAACTGTCAACTTCGAACTAAGCGAGCTTTGACCTCGAGCCGAGTTTACTAATATTATTTCCGGGCAGGCTTGGGCTCAACTCAACTCGTTATCACCCCTAGTAATGTCTATTGTTAAGTGTGTAAAAGTACTATATTTCTACCCTATTTACTCTTAATTATTGTTAGACTTAGGCTCATTTTAGTTGCATTATTAGGCATTCATGCATAATTTCATAGTTTATTTTTCCGTTAAGCTTGATTACTCAATTTGGTTGATTTTGTGGAAAAAAGATGTTGCCGATATGTGTTTTGTGTGCAGGAATCAATTGCCGAAACAAGCAGGAAATTACCAAAGAAATTGAGGAGAAGATTAGGGAGTTGGCGTGGATGATGACTGGATTAATCCATTAATTCGAGATAATTACAAGAAGCAAGGATAAATCTTAGAAGATTTGGATTTCTACACAGCATTTAATGAAAATTTAAATTCATATTTGTTAGGAGTTTTTTAAGGAAAAAGATAAAAGAGATTTATTATTTTTATTTAATTTAATTCCAAATTAAACTCCTCCTCATCTACAAAGATTTGACCTAGCCATCCCCTATAAAAAGAAGACAAGCCGCCACTTTGAGAGGAGGGCGAATTGGGAGAGAAAATTAGGATTGTCGACAACTTCTTCTCTTTTCTATTCGATTCATGTTGGGTAGATTTTATCTTGTATTTCTTTTGCACCCAGCCATGAACTAAACTTAATTGGCTTGGGTTATTGTGTTTTTGTGGTTGTGAAAATGTTTGGATTTGTTTAGGGTTTTGAGTTGCAATTCAATTTCAAAGTTTGTTCATTTTTGGTTCTTAATTTTGATCACGAGTGAATTGGGAGAGGATCTCGTGAATTCATCTATTTATCTAATATCGGGAGAGTTAGATTCAAGAAATGAATGAGCATGGTTTTCATACAAATGAATGTTGGTGAAGACTAATTCGACTTAGGGATAAGTTACGAATTTCAACGGCTAAGAGAAGCGCAAGATCGGTTGTTGTCCACCCTTGGTTAACGCATGGATGTATCACCAAGGCATGTACAACTAACAGTGTTTCGAGTTAGGGATAACACGAAGCCATTGAAGAACGCTTCACCGAACTTTGAATGAAGTCGCCCAGGCAATCGCATCGTTTTCAGTTGCCCAGGCAATTCGACTTATGCTAATTGTTAAGACGATTGAGTTACTCTTGCAACCAACTACCACGACGGTCCATTCAATCATCACTCCACAACTCACAATAATCCGGCCTACTCTTTCAATTCGGTTTCCTCTTTCTTTTATTTTAATTATTTAGGTTTAGTTTACATTATCTCAATTCATCATTACTATTTAGTTCTTTAAACATTTGTAGTGACTTAAGAAAAGTGGCCCAAACCAATCCCTGAGGAGACGATACTCGATACTTATCATTTATTACTTGCGACGTGTTCACTTGCACCATTTACGTAGCACTCAAAATTCACAACAAGTTTTTGGCGCCGTTGCCGGAGATTGATAATTGGTGTTAGTTGTTTTTGTTATTGCATTTTTTTATTTTTACTAACTTTTTTTGTTTGTTTTATCAAAAAAAATCACGTGTGCTACAAAGTTAAGGGACATCAACATGAGGGGAAATAAAAGCCGATCTATTCGAGAGTTGATGTGGGAAGATAAGAATCAATCTACTCAAGAAATTCTTACACCTTTCGATGATTAACTATATCAACCGAGAAAAGGCCAAAGAGCCTATATCGTAGAAAACTCTTGCACTTGTTGTGGAGAACATCATGTGTTTGAAAATTGCCCTCACAATCCTGGTGCATATGACTACATGGAGGACCAAAGATGGAACCAACATCAAAATCCTTCATGGTATGAGCAAAAAGCTCAATTTTTTTTACCATGACAATTTTGCCACGACAACAGATATGTCACAGCAACGTATTCCTCTTCAAGGGCTATCAAATTCCGTGGATGCGAGAATAGCCAGGATGGATGCACTCTTCAGAGAAGCAGAAGATCGATCGAAGATATTAACATATGTCTTAGATAACATACACCAACAATTAATTCCTAGGGATATTGAAATCCCAAGGCAAGAGGACAAGGAAAAATGCAAAGAGAGCTCTTTGATGTGTGAGGAACAACTAAAACTTTCAAGTCGAGAGCATGTTGATGAGAAAGATTGCCCAACACTGGATGAGCCTAAGCAACAAATTGCCACTACAATGATTGAAGAGCCTGAACAGAGCAATGCCGCGACAACACTCAGTGAAGCTGAAAACAGTAATGCTACATCAACTTCTGTGGAATCTGATGTCCAGAATGTTACATTGTTGATGTTAAAGAAATAATTTGAGGATTGCTCTTATCCACTTTTGCCACCGCAATTGCACAACCACATGTAGGACCAACACGATGGCAAAACTGTGTTAATGGAATATGAGTAGGTGATGACTGAACCTTTTGAATTCTTTAAAAACTTACCTCATCCATTGCAGGTATTCCTTGAGGAACCAACGCTGGTAGATTTGAAGACATCAAAATCTCTACTGATGGAGATGTTTGAGAGGCCTAAAGAAAACGATGTTTGGACTCGTGAAGCTTTTCAGAAAATTGGTCATTCCCATGACTTACATCGAGTTTTGGTAGAAGATTGCCGCAGTAATTGGCTGGCGCAGCAATTGCCACGACAACGAAGGCTACGTCCAACCATGATGGAAGTTAAAGATAATGAGGTAATTAAATGGTTGGATGTTGATATAATTTTTTCTATTAATATATCTATGCCTTCAGGAATAGTGACAATGTGGTGAGTATGCATGGACTACAAAAGAACAAGGAAAAAAGACACTTCCACCATGGTAGTACACGTAGTAGTGGTTGCGATCATAATGACCCAGCTCTTTTTGGGCAATATTGTCACTCGATAGAGGGTGCGGATGGACTATAAGAAGTATAAGAAATGACCCTTGTCAAGTTTTCTTTAAGGCAACCCTATTCCTTTTTATTTTTATTTTATGTTTATTTTGATTTTAGTTTTTCTTCTGTTTTCCATTTTAATAAGACCAGGATGTTAAAAAGCTCAGACAATCAGACTTCTGTGGTACTACACACAATGCCTCAATTTCATATTCTCGCCTTTTGTTATTACATTCTATTTTAAACAAGCGAATTATAAAATTTGGACAACTTATTTGTGATGAGATATTCGCTTGTAGTCAAAAGGATATAGGTGATTTTTTCTTCCCGAGCTTAATATCCCAACTATTACCTTCTAGAACCGGGTGGAATCACACTCAATACTTGAGGATTATAGGTGGAGAACCGGCGAAAGAACAAGCATTGCCAAAGAAATCCCCTGCACCAAAAATTGCCCAGACAGCCAAAGATGCCTCGGCAAGTCCTGATGCCCAGGCTAGCGTACCTACCTCGGCAGGCATGGATCGAATCGAAGAAATGCTCCGCCTACTATCCCACTGATTAGAGCGAATGAAGGCCCAGCAATTGCAATATACGCGGTACATGAGGGACTATAACGTAGCTATCACACGAGTGATCATTGAGAAGTACCCCAACAATACCGTGCCTTTTCTGGTGTTTCCTGCCAACCTACTTGCCTCGGCAGTTGCCGCACAAGATAAAGGTAAAACCCCTATGACTGAACTTTCTTGGACTAAATCTTTACATGGATTTACAGGTTTGGACGAGAGCATATCTGAACCAATGAAGTCGCCACCGGTCGAGCCATCAAAGTTGAAGTTCTATCATCGAAGAGACCGAACAAAAGGATGAACAAAGCGATGAGGTTCCGAAAGTGAGGGCTCAAGCCGCACCACCAGCCACACACACTCAACCGTGAACCACAAAACGAATCAAGCATACCTCCCGAAGGAAACTTATCATCCAAGGTGACGACCTTTTCGACTAACTCATTTGCATTTTAATTTTAATTTTTTATACTTGCACGCATTGAGGACAATGCTTCCCTTGAGTTTGAGGGTGTTGGTTTCTAGTTAGTTTCATGTTTAGTTGTATTCATCTTTAGTAACCGCATATAGGTTGCATACATTACTTGCCATGCCTTTGATTGGATTTAATTTGCTTAGACTTGTTGGATATTCTATGATGAGTTTGCCACTGCACTTAATTGATAGAACTTTCGATTTTAAGATGCGCATAGATAACACTTAGAATTCAACTATGATGCTGAATATAATTTGACACAGTTGTGACTCGATTGATTAAAGGAGACTTAGTGAACTTATGTTGCTTAAAAATTGGGTAAAAAATTAAACTTAAAAAATGTGAGCTAGAGGTGCCCATTCGGCTCTAGTCTCAACTAAGATTGATTTAAAAATAATTTCTTGCTAGAGGTGCCTGAAACCGGCTCTAGTTATCACACATTAGAAATCGCTAGAGGTGCCCGAAATTGGCTCTAGTTGATCAACATTAAAATAAGAAACTACATGTTTTGCTAGAGGTGCCCAAAATTGGCTCTAGTAAAATTAAAATACCCCGCTAATTAATTGAAACCTATTGTTCACATGGAATCCTGAAAATCAACTTGTACACAACTCCACACACACATTGTCACAAGCATTATAGTTCAATTCCGAGTAAATTTTGTGCTATCCGAAAAATTGAAAAGCAATCTTACTTTGCGCCACGGTTCTGAAGATTGAAGTCAAATGCAAAGCAAAATTTTTGATGATTGAAGTTTTGGCAGGTAATTGTTAGTTTTACATTGCTTGATGACAAACAATAGTTCGAGTTTGGGGGTGTGCTAAGTGTGTAAAAGTACTATATTTCTACCCTATTTACTCTTAATTATTGTTAGACTTAGGCTCATTTTAGTTGCATTATTAGGCATTCATGCATAATTTCATAGTTTCTTTTGCCGTTAAGCTTGGTTACTCAATTTGGTTGATTTTGTGGGAAAATGTGCTGCCGATATGTGTGTTTTGTGTGTAGGAATCAATTGCCGAAATAAGCAGGAAATTACCAAAGAAATTGAGGAGAAGATTAGGGAGTTGGCGTGGATGATGACTTGATTAATCCACTAATTTGAGATAATTACAAGAAGTAAGGATAAATCTTAGAAGATTTGGATTTCTACACAACATTTAATGAAGATTTAAATTCAGATTTGTTAGGAGTTTCTTTTAAGGAAAAAGATAAAAGAGATTTAATATTTCATTTATTCAATTTAATTCCAAATTAAACTCCTCCTCATCTACAAAGATTTAACCTAGCCATCCCCTATAAAAAGAAGACAAGCCGCCACTTTGAGAGAATGACGAATTGGGAAAGAAAATTAGGGTTGTCGACATCTTCTTCTTCTTCTTTTCTTTTCTATTCGATTCATGTTGGGTAGATTTTATCTTGTATTTCTTTTGCACCCAGCCATGAACTAAACTTAATTGGCTTGGGTTATTGTGTTTTTGCGGTTGTGAAAATGTTTGGACTTGTTTAGGTTTTTGAGTTGCAATTCAATTTCAAAGTTTGTTCATTCTTGGTTCTTAATTTTGATCGCGAGTGAAATGGGAGAGGATCTCGTGAATTCATCCATTTATCTAATATCATGAGAGTTAGATTCAAGAAACGAATGAGCATGGTTTTCATACAAACGAATGTTGGTGAAGACTAATTCGACTTAGGGATAAGTTGCAAATTTCAACGGCTAAGAGAAGCGCAAGATCGGTTGTTGTCTACCCTTGGTTAACGCAGGGATGTATCACCAAGGCATGCACAACTAACAGTGTTTCGAGTTAGGGATAACACAAAGCCATTGAAGAACGCTTCGCCGAACTTTGAATGAAGTCGCCCAGGCAATCGCACCGTTCCCAGTTGCCCAGGCAATTCGACTGATGCTAATTGTTAAGATGTTTGAGTTACTCTTGCAACCAACTACCACGACGGTCCATTCAATCATCACTCCACAACTCACGATAATTCGGCCTACTCTTTCAATTTGGTTTCCTCTTTCCTTTATTTCAATTATTTAGGTTTAGTTTACATTATCTCAATTCACCATTACTATTTAATTCTTTAAACATTTGTAGTGACTTAAGCAAAGTGACCCGAACCAATCCCTGAGGAGACGATACTCGATACTTATCATTTATTATTTGCGACGTGTTCACTTGCACAATTTGCGTAGCACTCAAAACACGCAACATCTATGCTACCCATTGTATTTTAATACCGAGTAAGTTGAATGCAAGCATTTTTCAACACAGCTACATGAGTGGGAAATGGAAATAAATGTGTCGTTTTCTCTTTTTGCATATTTGGCTAATGGTCTGAGCAAATTAGTCAGAAGCTTCAATTTGCTGCATCCATTCCTCGACATCCCATGTATCCCGATAATCGTCACCCAAACGTGATCTCGCTTTCACGAGGGAGAACACTGTTATTTCCTCCAATAGTTTCGGAAGATCTATGTCCGATTGAGAAGCAAGCCAAGCTTTATATTCAACCTGCGCAGCGCACAACAAAGGCAATAAGCCGGTAAGAAAATACAGACCGAGATAGATTTGGCTACAGAAAGTCGAAAAACCTCGTCATACTGAAGATTATGTGTAAAACGCTTGGGCCATCCCCTCTTCTCTATCCGACGATAACGGAATACGCCATCTCTTCTTGTGTTGGTAGCTTTAACTTGCCACACAAGACTTTTGCTACCCATTTTGCTTGTAATTCCAACACCAAACAGACTGCCTGATTGAGTAGACATTTACTTGTACCATGTTAAAAACTAGAAATGCAGTTAAAATGTACTACTCGGTCAATAAAATGGAGGACAAAAGTTTACCATGTAAGGTAGTCCCACAAAAGAAAGCCAAGGGGCTAAGCTTGGTGGAAATACATGTTCATACAGAGGTCCGACTCGGTTGTCGTCGACAGTAATTATCCCATTCGACCTAAGGAATGGGAAATGGAATTTGTACCCGGTGCAATGAACAATAATATCTGCGTCGACAATTGATCCATCTTGAAATACCACCTTACCATCTTCATGTGCGCATTCTATCTGCATAGAAGTGAGTCCATAAGAGGGAAAGAATGAACATCTTAAAGTTTAACTTTAAAACCAACTTAATTGATAAAAAAATTCAAAGACCATTGGATGTTGCCAAATGTTGTCGTGATTTTCCGGCTTTTTCAACTGGATATCAGGTCCTCTAACAGCATGATGAACTTGTTCTGCAACAGGAGAGATCTCTTTCGAAATGTCAACGGCACTTGGTCCGTTCCCAATGAGCACCACTATCTGTGAACCTCAACCTAGAATCATTTTAGCAACTACTGTATTCGAATGATTTGACGATAGTAAAGTTGAAACACATAATCCTTCACTGTGATTAGAAACAATGTTGATTTTCAATTGTGTACAGTTATTACCTTGTTTTCGAACTGTTTAGGAGTACGATAGTTATGACTATGCAGTTGTAGTCCAGGCCAAGTATCCCTCCCTAAAAGATTAACAAAAATGATATACCATATGAATAATATACAATATCATATATACATATATTTTGGAAGTCAATAAGATTAAGATACCTGAAAATTCTGCAACTTTTGGCTCTGTGTGTTTACCGTTGCAAATAACTATAGCCTCAAACACTTCCTCTTTGGATTTCCATCTTGACTCGGTGTCTCGAGTCCTAGACTCAACAACCCACTTGTGACTCGCCTCATCAACTAGCTCCACCCGGACCACTTCATGCTCGAATCGAATCAACTCCTTCAACCCAAAGTCCGTGGCAAAATCCTCAAGAAACCTGAGGACCTCTTCGTGACCCGGAAAAGGCCTCGGATCCCCACCTTCTTTTTTCACAAATGGATAGTCCAAGAAGCTCATTGTCTGCCTAGGAACATTCACTCGAAGGGATTTGTACAGGCTACTATGAACTATTTCACGATTCGGGTCAACGCCCAATGGGTCGGCCTCTACCCGTGGATCATAGAGCCAAGTGCCACCAACTCTGTTGGCCTTTTCAAAGACAGTGACATGGTGACATTCTCTTTGAAGCTCCCTAGCCGTAACAAGCCCGGCAATGCCAGCACCTATGATCGCTACCTTACAAGATTGTCCCATTTTCGCCACTACAACGATCAAAGGCTTAACAGTTCAGTTAAGAAACCGGGTTTGATCGTTTCGGTAGCGAGATTTCAATTGTCAACAATTTGCTACATGATTGATGCTGTTAAAGAGCCTTAAACAAAGCTGAATTCTACCCACTATATGCAAAGATTATTTTAATTTGGTAATATATTGGTTGTTTGCATTAGCCTAAATTCCAGAATCGTTTTATGTTGTCAAATGTTTTAATCTAATACTTGGTGGGCTAAGCATCAATCTCAATGATTTTGTCGGCTTTCACATGTGGCTGGTTTGGCCGAAATAAAAAAAAAAAATTAATACCCAAGTTGAAACAGAATTAAAAAAAAAAAGATCCATCTTAGATCTTACTGCAGTAAGTAAACCAGTGAAGGTTAAAAACTACATTTAATAATAAAAAGAAACAGTACATGTTTCAACAAGAATAACGATTCCCTCTTCTTCTATTGATCGGATTCTGAAATATATATATATATATATAGTTGCTAAATTATTTGGAATCGCCGCTGCTGTCGTCGTCGTTTGCCTTGGTTGTAGCCAAAGGTTTGCGGTAGTTTTCTTCGATGTGTTTGGCCATGACATAGCCAGTGTTTGCAAGCCTTTTGATGTTAGGAATTCTATAGTTCTGGGCGAGATAGATCCCAAAAAGAGTCCCCGCCATTAAAGAGAAACCGCTCCGTATTATACCCATCTCTTCAAGAGACTGAGAACTTGTACCGGCGGGCGGCGGCTAATGATTTGGGTGCTTATTGGTGGAGGATGGGGAAACTTATACGGTGCTATTGAAGTCGGTGAATTGTCGTGAGGGGCAAGTCTATGACCCCTTTCCCAAGGGTCAATAAGTTAAATGTCACGCTCTTGAGTCTCGAGCAAAAACACGTATTTTTTAAAAGCAAAGCTAAACAAGTTGAAAGATAAAGGTTTAAATTGATCACCATTCTCCGTACTATTTTAGAATGATTTTGGTTGAAAATTAATTGATAGCGGATTGTATTAGTTTATTTATTAGCGAATTGTATTAATCAATTTGTATAAAAGTATTCGATAAAATCATTTAATAGATAATGGTTGTTTGATTATTTGAACAATCAACAATTTACTAAACATCTAAATAAGTGGATTTGACTGGCCAAACCTGTAAAAATAGTTCAAACTTCTAATTTTTGCTCAAAAGTTGTTTATCAAATATGGTCAATATTAATTGAAAGATACAAAATTTCAACCATTCTACGTTTATAGCTTTTTAAGGGTTAACTTGACAAAAAATTGTAATGTAGAGGACTATGAAAGCTATTCTACTTTTTTTCTATACTTGTTAAGTTAGTAAGTAACGGTAAAACTGAACAAAAATTAGAAGAAATACCAAGATTTCCAAATAAAAATAGTATAAAGGCTTAAATTTGTAAAAAATAAAATATAAGGTTAAATTTTAAATTTTGGAATACTATTGGGGCCTTTGGCATATCAAACCAAGCTAAATGGTTTCTTAGATGGTCAAATTGCAGTTAGATCCCACTAAAATTATAAACTAATACGATAATAAAATTACATTTTGATCCTTTTAACAATTTACTATTTATTGGTTCTTTAAGCAAGGTTAAATATTCGAATTTTGAATATTCGATAATACGATAATCAGTCAGTTTCGCGAGATGAGATGTTAGGTTCTTTAAGCAAAGTTAAAAATTCGAATTTTGATACTGTGTGTGAAAAAAACTTGGTTGGGAGGGTTGTTCCTAAAATATTACCTTTGAAAAACTTGATCCGAACAAATGGACGAATAAAACAGATACAGGTGATTAAATAAAAATAACAATAGTACTATTTTTTAATTACACGAATGAAGTTGAGAAATATTAATAAAAGACATGTGATAACTTCCTAATCTATTTATGGAATTGAAAAAAAAAATCATTATTTGTGTATCGAATTTACTCGTGAAACTATAAAAAAAAAATCACCACTAATATTTCAAATAATTATCCAAAATTTAAAAATATATCTTCTCCTTTTAATTTGGTTTGTGACTTAGATGGATAATTACTTTTAAGGTTAATATTTTTTTACCTAAAATTTACTACATAGTTTAAATTGGTATTTATATTTTTTGTTTAAATTGTTATCTAAATTTTCTTTCAAGATTAAATTTAGTATTTATAGATTTTTGTCCAAATTAATACTTAAGCTTGATTTATGTCACACATTTTAGTACCTAAATTATTAGTGCTCGTACCTTTTTTCTTGTCCAAATTGTTACCTAAATTTACTTTCAGGTTAAATTAATGCATGTATAGTTTTTATCTAAACTAGTAACTGAAGTAAAATTTAGTTAAGAAACAATATATTAATCCTTGTGATAAGTAGAAAGATGGCGTAAATAAATGAACAGGAAATCAAGAAGGTTGAGCTATGGGGCTCAAATGTTATTCAGAAGAGGAGTGTAAAAGGCAAGTACAGGAGCAAAACATTAAGCCAAGTGAAAAGTCTAAAACACACATAACATTCACAAATTCTTCTCTAACATACGATAATGATATACCAAGCAAAACCACAGATTCGTAAACACCCTTTACTTCATTCACGAGGTGACATGCGCCGCCGGCTTTGTTTGCCGCTCCACTTCCGGTCCTGGGTTGATCTCAGGCTCACCAGGTTTCTTTTCACTTGTTTCTCTGAGGGGACAGCGAGCGCCGGTTGCCTCCCCTCATTTCTTTAAGATGCTGGCAGCGTTGGAACCCTCCGGTTACAAGGGCCCCGAACATCGCCCCCAACAGAAACGTCGTACCTCTATTCATATGGATGATCGGCTTTGTTCACTTTCACTGAACCGATATGTTGATGCAAAGGCGGGAAACTTTTAGGAGCAGATGGAATCTGTTCTGATTATGTAGTTCCAATGCTTTTATTCTCCATCATTTATAGAAGGTTAGCCCCTTCCTCAAGGACCAACCCGATTCGTTTACTTGGTTGAGTATCTTTCAAGTTCTTTGAAAATAAAGGGTTTTATTGCACTATACGTCCTGCACCATTGCACAGATTCTAAGTTGGGGCCCTGGCTTTAAATCATTTTGATTTAACCTTCAAAATATTAATAGTGTATTAATCAAGTCCTTATGTCAGCTTACTCTTTCATTTAGACATTAAATATCACTTTGGATACAATGTTATGCATAATTAAAATACATAAACATGTTTATAATTTGGTATATTTATTTAAAAATATACTCCCCATCAAATTTGAGTTAACACTTAACACGCTCAAACCAATGACTAAACTGAAGAAAAGATTTAACTATTACAACAAATAATTTGATATTCGATTAAAATATTTCAGGTCTCAAAATTTTCATGGATTAAGCATTTGATCATGCTACCATGTTTCCCAGTCAATTTTGGGCCAGCATAAGCAACAACGGGCTTTAGTTCTACAAATCCAAAGTGCTGTTAGGTTAACTCCATGGTATACAATACAGGCCCACAAACAAAACATAGCAGGAAGCAGTTCCCAGTGTTTTGTTCTCAGAATCCAAGGAACTTGAAGACAAAACTGGCAAGCAATAGCAGATTTATCTTTAAATGTTGCCGGACGTTGTGCACTATGCATAGTCAGCAGGGAAGCTTGTTCTTTAGAATCTAGGCCAGACTTAATTTATCAGTAAGCTTCGAAAATGTCCAAAAAGATAAGAAATGGGTAAACATACCCAAAAACTTTTAAAATGATAACCGATATCAACAAAGTCGAATGAAAGGCACATTCACAGTAATATGTGTAGAATATTGGTGTTAGAAAACTTTCTTAGAAGAGGGTTATAAAGAAATGTATTCCTTGAATTGACAATCATGAAAATGTAGAGAATCTGCTTCTGCAGTCCAGGGAAGAAAAAAAAAAGGATTCTATACGGTATTCTGTCTTGCCATTGATCAAAATTTGGGTATCAAACTCTGTATAACAGTGATAAGATTTTGGCAAAAGAGTGTGCTAGTGCACCTGTGAAAATGTAACTATCCACTCTGTCCAGTATTCCACCTGCAAGACAGTGCACACAGAATGTTAAACTAAAGAGAAAAAGTAGATTATCAATATCATGACACAAATTAAGTGGCGTCGGGAACTTATTCAATTACTTATCACGGAATGTAAACATGAGTAGCCATAATTACCATGTCCAGGTATTAGGGAGCCAGAGTCCTTAACACCGGCATCACGTTTGATCATTGATTCAGTAAGATCACCAAAAATGGACCCAAAGAAGTTCAGAAATCCAAAGGCTACCGCACTGCATCAAGGAGAAAAAATATGTCAGGAATGAAACTAATGTAGTGTCCTGTCCTTTAATAGATAACGAAGCAGTCCAGTCCTCTCATCCCCATCTTTCGCTCCTAGAATGAATAACGCTTGATGCTTGGATTGATTCTAGTCACAGATTTGGTTTAATACAAAAGAAAATATTGGCAATCCATTAGTCAACATTGTTAGTCAAATTCCACGGGCATGAGTGTGCAAAGAGATGGATGCTCCACGTTTACATGCACGTCGATTAATGGATGTCTGAATGAGTGAATGAATTTAAGATACATGAGCACCAAAGGATGTATCTATCCTACAACACATTAATAGAATAAATCAATTTGTCCCCCTTTCATCCTCTAAACGAGGATCACTTACACTATTGCTATACTTTATATCGTTTTTCGAACCTAATAGGCTCATGAGCTATATCAACAGTTAAAAAAGAAGTCTGAGACGAGTTGTCTCGTGTGCGATCGGGTTCCTTCTGTATGCATGTGGGAGAGAGAGAGAGAGCTCTATGTTTGGATCAGAAAATCTTTAGCACATCACTACTTGTGAGATAGATTGAATACCTTGGCCAAGATGCTGGCCAGCTAAAAATCTTTGATAGTACGACAGAAGTAGCTATACAACCACCCAAGCCTACAATAGCGCCTTCCCATGTCTTCTTAGGACTTATATTCGTAAGTGGTGTCCTGCCAATCGCCTGCATCATAGCAGGAAACAAACATAAACATGTTCATTGGACGATATGTCCACCACTTAAAATGCAAGGAAAATCCGTCCTCATGCCATATAAATAGCTATAGATTTTGAAATTTAATTGAAAAACAATAAAAAAATTATGAAATGACGCCCATCAGCACTGATTTTAAGCCCGTAAATAATGCAGCATCCAGGGAATACTAAAGTTTTTTAAATAAGTGAAACAAGATCTTGCAGATCAACACAATATACCTTTCCACCCAAAAAGGCATATGTATCTGCTGCTATTATACTGCTGAAAGATATCAAGGTTGCCACAAGGCCTACTGTCCAATAAGCTTGGCCACCAAGAAGAATAGGCCATTCAGCTCGTATTTCTGTCAAAAAGAAGCTGCTTGGTAAAACAGTTCAGCGAAAAAGTCATAAGTCATTCCCCTTCCCCCCTACTACACATGCAAATGAACGATTTTAGCAAAATCCTTATCCAAAACACCAAGCCTTTAGCAAAAGCAGTATATACGCACTGATTATTTCTTTTAAATGTCATGTTCAGTTCTAACCAGACAACTTAGCAAGTATAGGCATTCACTGTTTATAGATAAATTTGTCCAATATTTCAATTGAACGTAGATAAGTGCGAAAATTAAAATTCTTACTAGTATTCAAGACAGGAGCTGCTAAACCACATCTAAGCTTAACCCAGAAACAAGGGAGATAGCCACAATAAAATAGCCCAAACATGGTACTGCTGAGCTGAGCAAATCGAGGATTCCCTCTTTGCAAGAGCAATGCCAAAACAACAACAAATGCAGCAGATGTCACCGAAACATCAATATTCCCAAAGTACCTGATAATACATCAGAAATAATAAATAAATTACAACATTAAATACTTTCAAAAGGATATAACCTGCAATTCCCCAAAAAAAAATTGAAAGCTAAATGTAGCAATTCCAAACAAGACAATGAAACCAAAACATTGATCGATATCTTTATGATACAATCAGAACACAAGGTATCTATCGATCTTACAATGTAAGAATGGGCATGAGAGCACATATGAGAGAGCAAACTCGAGAGACATATCGTGGAGGAGGTGTCATTCCAGCAGTGATTCCACGGCTTCTGACCAATTCGAAATACTCACGAGAACAGAGAAAAACAGCAGCAGCCTCGGCCACAGTGAAAACCCATCCCCCAGCTAATACAATAGCTCCAACAGAGAATCCAATACCAAGTCCAAAAACAATCCTTTTCCTCAACTGACTTGATCTATGTCGTTGCTCAGAAAGAGAATCCTTCATCGTCGGTAACATATCATCGCCTTTGTCGGCTTCCTGCACATTACGGTCTCGATAACAATCTTTAACCAACAGTTTCAATATATCAACCGGACAAAACTTGATAATTGCAACTTAGACTAAACGTGTTCATGCATTATTCATGACTATTTCTATTACCTTAAACTATTATTTATACATAATCAAACGGCAACAAATAGATTATTCAAACATTTCAAAATCTTGTTCGATGCTTTTTTTTTTTTGAAAAAGAAAACAATCATGACTAAAGGTACCTCCTTGGCATTGATTTCGTCAAGACTGTCAGGTTCAGCGCGAGCCACGCCAGCAACAATCCGCCGGTCGATGTAAATACGCGTAAGACGAACCGGGAAGGCCGATGCGGACCCATGAAGGACTAAGTTAAGCTTTACTTCTGGGCTTCTTTGAGCGAGATTTAGGGTTTTTTTGGAAAATGGACGGCATGGGCAAACACAGGGAGAAGTTACTGAGAGTGGAATCAAATTATACCGATCGATTTTCACAAAAGATGCCATAAAAACTTTGAAGCAAGTGAAAGAGTAAAAATGGTTACTTTTCTCATCAACGAGGAAAATCTGAAGCCATATTTTCGTTGTTAGTTTGGCTTTGGGTTTCGAAGGGGGTGATGACTGGTGAGTTCTGCGTTCTGAGTTGGTTTTTAACGGCCAGAAAATAACCCAACTTCAGTGACGAATTTGCTGAAAAAAACAGTTACATGACCAAAATAGGAATGAAACAATAGTTCGGTGACCACTAGTATAGTTTACCCTTTTTTTTCTCTTCATAATCTGAAACTTCATCGCAGGTAAAAGGTTTAATTATGTATACAGTCACTATTCAGACTTTTAAATTTTAGCCTTTTAATTCTAAGAATAGTCTCCCAACACCATCTGACTTTCAAGTTTCAACAATGTCACCTATTGGACTTAAATCCATGTAAAACTGAATTTCAAATCATTTGAAACATCCAAACATACCTGCTTTTTTCATTCAAAATAAGTAACATTTCTATAAAGTTATTCATGTAACTGTAAACAGCATTTCTTACATGTATGTATACCGACTGCTGAATGATGTACAACATACAAAATGTAGACATTTTATTTGATTTTTATACTCGAGATCTCTTATATCGAGCTATATGGTTCTTTTATTTCAGTTTAAGATACCAGTGGCTATTAGTATCAAGCATTGGCAGAAGCAGAAGACTGCTGTCACCGAGCTCGAGCCGTAAATCCAGCAAACCAAGCAACCCTCATGAGTTGCACACCAAGAATCAGTACCCACCAACAGACCAAGCCCCTGATAGTGTGCATCATCCATGCCGGTGCACTGAGTTCAACCCCGAGTTTCAACCCCCTCATTAGCTGCAGCACACGGTAAGCCTCGTACACAATTGGGGTCACCAACCAGATCGGTGACTCCCAATGCCATGTCAACATCTCAGTCAACATTTGTACTGCTAGAAGCAGAATGTAAGGACCCAATAGAACTGCATATGGGATGAAAGGTAGCTGAGGCTGGAGGTAGCCCTTATGGGATCCAAACAGTATCATTAAGGGGATTACGAGACCGGTCAAAGTTGCAACCAAATTCCAGAACTGGTAACTCAATGGAGGTTTGCTATTGGAAGCTTGTGCCATGTTCTTTGACTTGGCACAATGATCTGCCATGAGTAGAAAAAGGGTGCAGCCCAGATTGAAGATGCAATCAAGTCCGACCAAGGAAAGAAGGCTGACCACATTTGGACCAATGAATATGGTCGATATTGGCAACCACAGTGTTGGTACCATGCCTGTGCCGAGGAGAAGAGAAGGTCCGAGCAGCCACAATGGCCATTTAAGAAACTGACGCGGTGCAACAGGCTGATTGGTCATATCTGGGAGATCTTTAGCTTTAGTCACTGAAGCCTCGTCTTGGCTTTCGGGACGCAAAGTTTCAAATATTTCAGATGATTTATCCAAAAAAAATTCACCGACTTTGTCAGTTAGAGCCTCGTCTTGGCTTTCGGGACGCAGAGTTTCAAATAATTCAGACGATTTATCCAAGAAGTTTTCACCAGCTTTGTCAGTTAGAGCATATGTTATGGGTGAAGGTTCCCACTGAGGGAACTTCGTGCAGCAAACAGGGGGTCGTCTGAGGTGGATATTACGGAAGGGGGGCACATAAGGCACCTTTGAAGCTTTTAACAATAGTGAGCGTTTGGAACGAACCTGAGGAATTTTGGCAACGGAGCTGGTAGAAGGAGCTTGAGCTAGAGAAGCCATTCCTAGGTTCATAACTGATATCTTCGGCAACCTTAACAAGATGACATGGTTTTCACTTCTCTGAAACATATATACAATCGTTAGTAGGAAACTCAAGCCCGAACAACTTAACATCATGAAATTATTTGTTTCCCACTAAAATTCTTCTCGTAGAAACAGAGATTATCGGCAAATTCATACATGAAATACACACTGTGTTCCAATATCATGGTTTGCTCTAACTACTCCCGGAGTATTCCAATCTTTCGATGTTCATGCAATTACAAAGACTTATGTCAATCAAAGTACAGCAAAGCCTGTCTTAATTGTTCAAGTAATTATAGAAATCACACTAGTTAGACACGAACATCAGTCGAAGTGTAGGCATCTACAGTGAAGAAGCTCTTTTTAGCATCTAAAAGCCAATTACAAGTACAGATAACAGAAAAGCTATATCTTCCTAGCAAACCCAAAGCTAAAACCCAGCAGCATAACGAAATGCAATCTTCACTACAGAAAACCAATAGCAGAAGACCAACTAAAAATTCTTCCTTTCTTTTTTATGAACAATTTTAAAAATGGGTCCGCCGCAAATTAAATAAATACCAATGCAAAAGTTCTTCAAAAATCTTCAACAGTTAAACCAAAAAAAAACTCCCATATCACCAAATGAAACAAACCGAAATTACACCACAAAAGTAAAATGAGATTTCAGCGTGCAAATTAATATAATAGATTATGAGTTGAGAAAATAAAAACCCAGAAACTTACACATCAGGGTTGATAACTGGAAAGCATTAAAGCTCATTTGTTTAGTACAATTTAATCATGATCTACCTTATTTCCAGGAACGATGTTGCTTTGCCGAAATTGAGGGTAAAAATCCGACAATGAAAAATCTTGTAAACTCGCCTCTAATCAAACACTTGTCTTCCTATGTTGATATTTAGGGTGGTGGATGGTAGGCAAAGGAATCAGAACAGATTGGATTTGAGGTCGGGCGTTGGTTTGTAATAACACGGGCTACATGGACACCAAGCCCGACCAAACTTTTGTTTCTGTTTTGAGTTTGGTTGGATCTTGTTTGGGTTTTAGCAAAGAATCAAAAGGTTCCAAATTTACATGTTTTCAAGTTCGAGGCCACTATGGGCTTAGTTCAGAACCAATCTGCCATTGGGTCTAGGACTTAGTCCAAATATATATGTTTTCAAGCTCGAATCGAATTTCAGTGTTATTTTATTTATTTAATTATATATATATATATATCTAAAGATTTAATTCTAATGTTAATCAAGTGAATATGTCATTGTATCGAATATAAAATCAAAATTCTATTTTGAGAAAAACAAAACACAACTTAGAGATTGACATTAGAAGACAGTAATGAATCGTCTTGATTATATCAATCTGTTTATACTACACAGAAAGAAATATACCCTAAAGTTGATATGAATAATTCTATGACAGTTTACTATGTTCTAAACTCCGTGGCAACATTATGATTGAAATAATGATCATAACACGATATTACGATAATCGTAATAAACACGATTCGATCGAAAACACGTAACAGTTTGTTTATGTCGTGTGATCAGACAGTGGGGATGGGGGAGTTGAGTTGGAAGGAGTGTATGATATCGGAGTCCGGCAAATCGAGAGGCGGCAGAGAAAAATGTCCGTAAGTAGAGCTGCCTCTCCTGATTTCTTGCATGCTCAATAGAGCCGCCACTGTGTTTCTGAAAATTCCTTTCCCTGCTACCGTTATAGCTTCTCTTTGTTCCTTTACAATTTCTTCTTCTACTTCTACCGGGAACACTTGATCAATGGTGTTGTCGCATTCCTTGACCAGCTTCGAAACGAGATCGGTTATGAAAAACGGTTGTTGCAGCACTTTCTGGATGAAGGGCAACCGCAACAATCCGCTGGTTCGCTTGTCGTATTTCTTCAATATCTTAGCCAAACCTACATCAAAACATTAATCAAAAGTATAAACATACAGAAAATGTTGAAGAAAAGATTGTCACACAATGATTGATTACCTGTGTAATTGATATTGCTGTAATTCAGTAAGAGGACCATTTCGCCATGGAAATCGACCATGTCTTCTCGAACTTTGGCCATTCCGTCTTTATATTCTTCTTCTGAAGGCTTGGTTCCACCGGGGGCCCATGTATCTATAACTCTCTTAATCCTCTGCTGTAATTCCTGGAGATATAAATCCTTTACTTCAAACTTTTATTGATGTTTGAACAATGCACTTTCCTTGTATTGCTTGCCTTTTCCCAACTTCTGAGTTGGCCATGGATGATTGGATGAGTCACTTGAGTTGACTCAACCAACTAAAAACGCTCCACTATATTTGTAGCAATTATTATTATATGTTCATTGGTCTATGATACAAAAAGAGTCGTACATTTTTTTTTGAAAACTACAAAAAGAGTCATACACTTACCTTATGCCGGATGATAAAATCTTCCTCTTGTTCCATGAAAAAAGCATTAAATTTGTCGATCTCATTATTCAACATGTACGTGAATTCAGCCCCGGCATCCGCCTTTCCGTACTCGGGACACTCGGCCGAAGAAATCAGTCGAACAAGTTTTTTCAACTCTTTGTAACACAAGAACTTGTCCCGCCAAGCCGGTAACGTTTCCTCGATTTGCTGCTTTAGTCTCTTCCCGAACTTCATACCCGAAAATCGAATGAAAAGTGAGGAAAAGAGAATGGTAATGAAGGAGGAGAAAGGGAGGATGAATTGGTTTTAATAGCAAAAGAGTATTAGAATATGTAAGAGCATATGCTTGGCGTGATGAAGTGAGGGGTTAGAAAAGGTATAACAAGAGTCGTTGAGATGAGAGAATTCCTAAGCATATTCGTTGGTAAAAGTCATTCATCCCAATAGCAATGCTTTATTAGAGGTTAACTTTTAATACTATAGTATATGTATTAAGGGGAATGCAGAAACGGGGAAGATGGGTTAAGAAGGGTGTACTAAATTTACAAGCTGGTGAGCATTTTGCGTCAATCAAGGTGGAGGATTACAACGATAAATGACATGGGGTCCTCCAAGGATGCTGTGCTGTCTTGGCTTGTGGGGGCTGTGACAGATATACGAGTTAAAGGTTGTCAAGGTAGCGTAAGCAAAGAGAGATTATGGGAATGATTCCTTAGAATCTCCAATGAGAAATGGATTACCAAACCTACCACTCTCAACCCTGTATGTCTGCTACTACCATAAATATACATTAAAAAAGTTGCTATCTTTTAGTTATATTTTGATAGTGTAAAAAAAATTCATATCCCTTTCTATTCCAACCATTAAATTTAAAATCTAAATTTCTAACCCTAAATTATAAATCTCTAAACCCTAAACTATAAATCTTAAACCCTAAACCTAAAACATATAAACCCTACAATAAGCCCCTAAATCCTAAAAACCTCCTTGAAAGAGACAATAGAATTTACTCCAATGCTATAAACTTGTAAGAATACTAAAAATAAATTCTATTTGAAAAAAAAAGAAGATAAATGCTTTATTGTATATGTATAGTTTCGTTTAATTAAATTCATATTTTGTACAAGTACCGAAATATTATAGAAAATTTAGAGTTGTTTTATAGAGGGTATTTCAAGAGCTTATTTAATCAGAAAATAATCATTCTAGTACTTTCAACCTTTTTAAAAAAAAGAGTCAACCAAGGTTGCCTTTAAAGCCAATATGCAGACCAAGACTGCCAATATGCGGACCAAGACTGCCCAATTGCAATCTTGGGGCCACAAAATCGCACGTCGTAAGAGGAACTGCAGAATATGGGCCCCCCGTCATACAACACCCATCCCAACATTCCTAATAAACAGGTACGCCGGCAGAGCTCGCAACCACGGGAGGAGACTCCATTTTGAGGCCTGCCAATTATTGCTTCATGCGGCCTTCTACGTCGATCTCTAGTTTACAAGTTTACATACATGTGGCCATCAGCCCATCTCCGCTAACAACACAACTTGCACAAATCCACATCTCATTGTTAATGCCATTAGCCAAATCTCCCAACTTGCACAAATCCCCATCTCATTGTTAATGCCATTAGCCAATTCTCTGAAGCTCTAGCATCAGTTCAGCTGCTGTTTCTAGTCATCATTCAACGTATTCTTCTTTGTGAGGGTCGTTCACTATCGGTAACCAGTGTCGATATCCGTATCTTCAAAGATTTGAATCTGGCTACTGAGCTGTCATTTCATAAAGAAAATAGGCTGCAGATTGAGTACATTCGTACCGAAATCGACATCTGATAGAATGAACAATGTTTTGTTCACTTTGCAGGATATAGTTCAGATGCTAACCATAGCCAATGGCACCACAATCAGCTCAACCCCAAACTAACAAGTTTAGACAATATTTCATTTGGCATCCTGAAATACAAAAGCAAAAAAAAAAAAAAACTCATTTTTGTAGAAAATAGAGAAAAGTATTTTGGTCAGTGATCAATCTGATTCACTGTTTATCCTTGAATTGATTTGAAGAGTACATACAAGCCAACTATTTATAGATTTAGTACAGAGAGTTCTAATAAAATTCAAACTAGTCTAGATAAAATATGATCTTATAAGATAAGAGATAAAGGTTATCGAAACTACTTAGTAGATAAGAATTATATGCTATCTAAACTACTTTAAGAGATTAGAGTTATAGGATATCTAAATTACTTAGATATTTACAAAAGAATTATATCTATTTACATGACAATTATCTACACTCCCCCTCAAGCTGGTGAATACATATTGTAGATTCCCAGCTTGGATTTAAGATCGTCAAGAACCACTCTTGGAAGAGAATTGGTTAGAATATCAGCTAACTGTTGCTTTGTAGGAACATAGCCGAGTTTGATAACTCTTGCTGATTTTTTCAGCGATAAAGTGTTTATCTATCTCCACATGTTTGGTACGGTTGCGTTGAGAAGGATTTTTCGCAATACTAATAGTAGATTGACTATCAGTTTGCAACTCAAACTGCTTGTAGTGATCTAATCCCATTTCGGTCAACATTCTCTGTAACCACATGCCTTCACAAATCCCAAGTGCTAGTGCTCGACACTCGGCTTCTGCACTGCTCTTAGACACCACAACTTGCTTTTTACTCCTCCAAGTGACCAAGTTTCCCCACACGAAAGCACAATACCCACTAGTTGATCTTCTATCAGTTAACTCACCATCCCAACTTGAATTAGTAAAAAATCTTACTGGTTTTTCTTCACCTTTCTTAAATAATAAGCCATATCCCGGAGTCATTTTAAGGTACCGTACAATTCTATATACGACATCAAGATGCTCCTCTCTTGGATCATTCATGTATTGACTAACAACACTAACAGAAAAAGCAATGTCAGGCCTCGTAAGGGACAAATAAATTAGCTTACCAACCAATCGTTGATACTGCTCTTTGCTTACTGGAACATCTCCATCATCTTTTTTGAACTTTAAGTTGGGCTCCATTGGGGTTTCGGCTGGTTTACAACCAAGCATGCCAATTTTTTTCAAAAGATCAAGGATGTATTTCCTCTGACAGATAACTATATCGGAATTTGATCTTGCCACTTCCATTCCAAGAAAGTACCTAAGACTACCGAGGTCTTTGGTTTCAAATTTCTTGGCTAGTGAATCTTTTAGCCTCTTTAATTCTTCAACATCATCCCCAGTGATTATTATATCATCCACATAAACAATTAAAATTGTTCTTTTATCATTTTGATTTACCTTAATAAACAAAGTATGATCGGTTTGACATTGTTTATAACCACTCCCAATAATTACCTTGGCAAATCTATCGAACCAAGCCCTTGGTGACTGCTTTAGGCCATACAAGGATTTTCTCAATTTGCATACTTTGTGAGCTGCCGAATCTCTCTTGATGCCCTCCGAAATTTCCATGTACACTTCCTCTGTCAAATTGCCATTCAAGAAGGCATTTTTGATGTCTAATTGATGAAGTCGCCAATCCTGGTTCACGGCAAGAGACAGTAAAACTTTTACTGTGTTTAGTTTTGCAACTGGAGCGAAGGTTTCTTGGTAATGTATACCATAAGACTGTGTGAATCCCTTAGCCACAAACCTGGCCTTGAATCTTTCAATGTTGCCATCCGAATTGTACTTTACTGTGAAAACCCATTTGCATCCCATTGGCTTCTTTCTTTGAGGTAGATCTGTCAGAGTCCAGGTATCATTTTTCTCAAGGGCATTTATTTCTTCCTTGACCGCCTTCTTCCACCTAGGATCATCTAAAGCCTCCTCTATTGTTCTTGGAATCTGAATGTCATCAATCTTTGTCGTGAATGCCTTGAATGATGGCATTAAAAGGCTATAAGCAACATACTTTTCTATCGGATGAGCAGTACACTTCCTCACACCTTTCCTTTGAGCAATCGGCAAATCATCAGTATTAACAAAAGGAATAAGATTTTCATTAAGAGGAGAATCCGTCCCTTCCAAGTTTTCCATTGTAATTGGACTCAGTTCCAATTCTTGGCAGCGTCTAGGTTGCAAGGTGGACTTCTCTCTCCTTTTGTAGACGCTAAATTCTCTCTCTTCTGGTTGGGTCTTTTGAGGATTTTGAAAGGTGATGGATAGGTTCTTTGTGGAGTTTTAACAGGGCTGGAATTTTGTCTAGTAGGAGAAGAATGCAGAGATGGTTGTAAAGGAGATAAAAGCACGGATTGTGGGATAAAAATAGATTGTGAATTAGAAGTCGATTGTGATGATAAACTTGACGAGTTCTGAAAGTTATCAAAAAACTAAAATTGAAATTCATCTTGAATCTCCCCCTGAATTTCAGTTTTAGAGAAATAAGATTTATTTTCAAGGAAGGTAACATCCATAGTAATGTAAGTCTTTTTTGTAATTGAGGAATAACACTTGTAACCCTTCTTAGTGGATGAGTAACCTAAGAAAACACACTTGAGTGACCTTGGATCCAACTTAAACCTATGTTGTTGATAAACATGAACAAAAGTGGAACACCCGAAAATCTTTAGTAGAAGATCACATGACATAGGTTTGAACCAAGGAAATTTTTTAAGAAGAACACCTTTAGGAGACTGGAACTTTAGTGTTCGACTAGGCGTCCTATTAATAAGGTGGGTGGCAGTTAGGACAGTTTCCCCCCAAAAATATTTAGGAACATTGGAAGAGAATAAAAGAGACCTAGCTACTTACAAAAGATGTCTATTTTTTCTCTCAGCAACCTCATTCTGTTGAGGACTATCAACACAAGAGCTAATATGAACAATGCCCTTTTCTTTAAAATATGATCCTAGACTCTTGGAAAAATATTCACTCCTATTATCAGTTTTAAAAATGTGGACTTTACTTTGAAACTGATTTTCGACCATATTGTAAAAGGTTTTAAAATTTTCACTAACTTCATATTTTTCCCTCATAAGAAAGGTCCAAGTAGTCCTACTATGGTCGTCTGTAAAGGTTACAAACCATCTAGATCCACTAAAATTTTTAACTTTGGACGAGCCCCAAATATCACTATGGATGATGGAAAAAAGGGTGAGAAGGTTTATAAGTGGATAGATGGTATGTAGTTCTTTGATGTTTGGCAAATTGACAGCTGTCACAATGAAAGGATTTGATCTTTTTATTGGTGAACAAATTTGGGTACATCTTGGCCAAATAAAAGAAATTGGGATGACCTAGTCTAAAGTGTAGTAACATAATCTGACTGGAAATAGGGTGTGATGTGGAAATAGATT
The DNA here is from genome assembly GCA_019671005.1 of Hibiscus mutabilis. NCBI lineage: Eukaryota > Viridiplantae > Streptophyta > Magnoliopsida > Malvales > Malvaceae > Hibiscus > Hibiscus mutabilis. Next base: position 55,715,424 of record CM033726.1, read on the forward strand.
CAGAGATACAGCTGGAATAGGCTTGTTTTGGTGAAGGCAAAGAACCTTGAAGAATGTAGAGTCCACAGTGCAACCTAGCATTTCCAATTATATTCCCTGAATCCAATACCTGAAATTCACAGCCATGTAAATCAAATTTAGTATAACATCCCAAGTCACGAGACAATTTACTAACAGATAACAAGTTGCAAGCTAATTTTGGAACATAAAGCACGGAGTTCAATTCGATATCCTGATTTACTCGAATTGTTCCACTTCTTTCAATGGCTGCTAAGGAACCATCTATCGTCTTTACATTGGATTAGGCCCCAAGCTAGCTGAATTCTGTAAATAAGCTCATATCTTTTGTCATGTGGTCAGAGGCTCCACTATCGACAATCCAAGTAGTGAAGTTTGTGTTGTCAACAATATTTGCAAAAGAAAGATTACCTCCATGTTGCTTGCTAAATTGACCGCTAATATTTCTTACATAGGTGACCAAATGTGATTGATTGTCCCTCTGTGGCCGTGGGGATAGACTAGCTTTTGAGCTAATCTCGAATGTTTTTTCGTCAGCCATTAACCAAGGATTTTTTTCGAATAGGATCTGAAAAACCTAGACTGATACCATGTAGAAAATAGGGAAAAGTATTTTGGTCAGTGATCAATCTGATTCACTGTTTTTCTTTGAATTGATTTGAAGAGTACATACAAGCCAACTATTTATAGATTTAGTACAGGGAGTTCTAATAAAATTCAAACTAGTCTAGATAAAATATGATCTTATAAGATAAGAGATAAAGGTTATCTAAACTACTTAGTAGATAAGAGTTATATGCTATCTAAAGTACTTTAAGAGATTAGAGTTATAGGATGTCTAAATTACTTAGATATTTACAAAAGAATTATCTCTATTTACATGACAATTATCTACACATTTTTCCAATTCTTAGCTCAAAAAATAAAACAGCACTAAATAATACAACAGTGGTAACAAATAAAAAAGCATATGCACTCACATAAGTTATTCTTTATCAATATCCAATGAGACAAATTTTCGTGATATATTCAAATCACCAAAGATAAAAATAGAAATCAGGCACAAAGCAAAAGGAAGAAACGACATAGAAATTGGCAATGTAATATTTCAGGATGCAAAAGGCAGCCCAATTGCCCAAAATCAAATAGTAAACACACTTTGCAAGCAATCACCCTAGCTCCGCTCAAAGAAATGCAACAAAAATTGAAAAGGTATGGTGTACACAGATTTAACACTAAGATCAATACTAGAAGGTAATTAGGGGCATACCAAGTTCCTTAATTGAACTTAGAATTGTCACCAAGACCATAAATTTCAAAATTGATCACGTGCTGTACCTTTGGATTTTCACCATTTTTTATTGTAAAAGATCTACAAAAGAATAGTGCCTACTTACAGAATTACCCTTTCAGTTGTACTTCAAACCACAAAGTAGCATGTAACCAATTTTGAACTAAACTGGAGCATCCTTTACTTTGAAATGATCAATTGCAAGCGAGGCTGTAATATCTGTCTGCCACAAACACCTTAAGTTTCTTGAAGAATCTAGAATTTTTAGAAGTTTCAAATAATTAATGCAAAGGGGAAAAAATCAGAAATTAAAAATAACCATGAAACATTTCCATACCTCAGAGACAAACCATGGGTTGACGTAACAGAAAAATGATAATGGAGCGCATTCCCAAGGGAGTTTCGGTAAATAATCAAGACCCAATGCTCCCATTGGGGTAAAGACTTCAGCTTTATATCAATAATGCCAGCATAAGAATATTTCTGACAATCCTAAATTAAATCTTTCTAAGAAACAATATCATGGGAAGATGAATACCTATAGTGAAGATTCCTCAAACTAAGCCACTATGATAAAGTGATACTTGGGATGATTTTTTGAAGCAATCTACATGGTGGGTTACAAGATGAATTGGCGTTACTTGATAGGCAACTAAGCTCAGCCTCCAAAATAGAATAGGCTTCTGAAAATGCCTGCATTACAAAATATTATTTACACAAGACATACAGAGAAATGCCAGTGATCACATACATGCATTTCCAATAAGAATCTTCATTTTATAGTTCTTACATCCTATACTCTAACAGTTGCATATTAATGCTACCGGAAAGATTACGCTCACAGAGATATGGCTTAGCAATATACCATAGTTTATATTAATATTTTTTATGTTACACATCCCATAGAGTAGTAAGCTAAGCTTTTACTTGCTAAATGTCTCGATATCTTCCCAAAAATTCTGACAGACTTGCTACTAGTTTCTAAAAGCCAATTAAGTGCCTTAATTGCAAAGATAACCACACTGCAATCCACTAATTCTTTGTTGCAACTTACGAAGCAGGGTAAATAAATATAATTTGCCTTTCTCCTCCTTCAAAGAAACATTTAATTACTAAAATCCTTGAAAGAAACAACTCAACATTATGAACAGTGAGTCAACACTTAGAAGCTAAAGCAAGTTTATAAAGTGTGTCAATAGTAAACGTAAAGACACACTATCATGCCACATAAGTTTCCTGTCAACACCAAAAAAAAAAAACACTAACCTTGATACACTGATGTATCCGGAAGCAATTTCTCCCCACATTATTTGTTCGAAAAAGAGGATCATCAATGTGTATAGGATCAATGCTATAACAGAAAAATCAAATCATCAGGGATCAAAAGAAGGTTAAGATATCGAGAAGCAACCAGTTACACATAGTTCGCAGCAAGAGAGAACATTGCTATTACCTATGACCCCTTTCTCTGTTTATATATATTCCACTTCCCTGTACAGAAATACACATTTGCCGGGGATCAAACACGTTCCTGTGCCGTCAGATATGAAACAATAAATCATTCATTTTTATAAACATTTTACAGTAAACACCACTACACCAGTCAGGTAACTGTTTTCAACTACCACAAATGAAGTCATTTAAAGCTTTTGACTCACCCAAAGAAGTAAAGAAAATCCATCAGAAGGCTTCCAAAGTTCTGCAAGAAATATTGAGATCAAGTTATAAAAAATACTTGTTACTGCCATCAGCACAAAAGAGCAGATAACAAACTGAGAACAATAAATATTTTCATATCTTTGAATATCAAAGATCAATATTTTTCTTATAACATCAAAAACTATACTTCAATTCTCTAATCAATTATCAAAAGTTGCAAGTACAGGGTCTTTCAGTTCAACCCCCCGAACTTTGTTCCTCAAATTGATGGCAAAATTGTACAAATAAATATACTGGTCCAGAGCTGGCATTCATTAAGCTCTCAAATTAAACATTCATCAAGTGCAATTACATTTTAAGCTCCCACCTACAGATTAAACCACTTTGAAACAGCCCTACAGGTTGCATCAGATAATTATCATTCAATATATCATTGTTGAATCAAGGAACAATTTCTATTACTACAAAGAACCAATCAATAGTATGAATAGAGAAAGTGACAGTTCACTCCGGCTGGCAGCACAGAAATATGTACTAAAAACCCACCAGCAAAGAAAAGAGAACATTTAAAATCTTAAAGTACTAAGTTACTTGGTTGATAGGCTGTCTAAGGTGATGCTCGTGCTGTAGGAAACGTATAATAAGTAACACCTACAAGATGTAGGAAATAGTAAGGGAGTAAATATAAACAGAAATATGTCAACTATAAATTAGTTAGAAAAGTCCACTTCTACAACCAAAGGTTACTCACCAGACAATATGAACTTAAGCCACCAGAGTAAGACTGATCCAGGCTACGATCTGCTAAGAACTGTTTTAGTACCAAAGCAAGACGTGTAGCAGCTGGAAATTGCTCAGTCAGCTCCTTCACCTGCAAAGAAAAACTTCAAATGTATCAATGCAAAACGATCAAATCTATATGCAGCATTGTGGAATTGTCTGTTGAGACTCTGAATCACAGGGAATGCCCAAAAAACAAATCTAAAGAGGTGAAGAGGACTGAATACCCCAAATGCCTAGAAATATATCTCATTCCTACATAAACCAGACCCTAAAACTTTCAGAACCTTAGAAGTCAGAAAATATCAGTGAAAAAAAAACTACAAAAGCTCAATAACGTCACCGATGGTTACTTGATGACAAAATTCAGAAACCCAACAAGGACAAATATAATCCTCCTAGCCAGTAACATCATCAGGCAAAAGTAAAACAAATATTCTCCTTAAATTTCCAGGAAAGAGGCTACAATTAGCAGTGGAAGCGTATGTCATGGATTCTAATTTCAGACACAACACAAACGACCAGTGTTCATTGGCTAAGTTGTATTCATTTTACCAGTTCAGTAGTTTGGAGTCCTGTATGTGAGGGCGACCTGAAACTGATGTCTAGACGAACTGATTTGACACCCTTCATATTACCATCAGTTACTTGCGAGCACCTAGGTGAAGCTGAGTCTTCTAAGGCAACAGTATCAGAATGAGTATAGTCACCATGTTCAGCAGTTTTATCTATTTGCTCATCGGTGGGTGATTGCACATTAGAGGCCGCAGAAGTTATTAGGTCATCAGGAACTTCTACCACAAGCATAATAATTGGAATCTGGATGCCAGAAAGACAGTACTGTGAGAAAAGAGAAGGAAAGAAAGTACAGATAAAAATGAAGAAGGATCCAACAAGGCAAGGGCGGAAGGTGATATGATCTCGACTATGAGTTTTGAATCATATATGTGAATGCCCGATCGTGATTCTAGTAAGAACTCTGCAGTGCTTTGAATGTATTCTGAAATTACTCAAACAATAATGTAAGTAGAAATAGATAAATAAGAAATAGAAATAATGGGATGAAAGATATGTAGAAGGGGTGTAGGAAGAGTGATAGTTGTGATTATGGAAGGAAAAAAAAATAAAAGATGAAAATGTAGGTGAAGATGATGGGGTGTTGGCGTTAAGATGAAGAAATTCAAAGGATGGATTGTGACCCCCTAACTATAAAGAGTTAGGAACCAGCAATATAATAAAGTGGAAATGAAGTGGTAGGATATGGAACGTGACCCACTAGCTATAGATGAGCTAGGAACCAACGCTATAACAAAAGGGAAATGGATGAAGACTACAAGACTAACTTGAAGCCGATAAAGTTCCACAAGAGAACAAGAATGAAAGCAATCTTTCAAAGATGTTTTATATATTCAAAGTGTGTCTTACAATGATCCTAAAGATGCCTATTTATAGTAGAAGTAGGCAGAATATGAAAAGGTGTTACAAGAAAGATGAATGCTCATCTTAATGCACTTGAATACACATGAATGCTTTGTCCTTTCTTCTCATCTTCAAAGCTGATTAGTTTAGACAAATTGAGGTTGAATTTAGTCATATTTTCGTCCAAATTAAGAAGGACTCTTGGGCTGCCTTGTTTTGCTATCATATGAAGAGAAAGGGGATTAATGTGGACAAGGATGAATGTAGACATCCTTGCTGTCCAGTTTAAGTGCAACTCTTCATCTTCCAAGCTGATTAATATGACTTGAATGTCATAAAAGGTGAGTTTCATCCAGCCTTCATTTCATGTCTCCTCAATGAATTTTGAAACCCCCACTTGAATGGTGATAACATCAACCTTGAATGCCTTGAATTTGCTGAATTAAGATGGCCATCAATTGCTTGTCTCTTGGTAGAAGATGAAAGAACTCTTCCTTGGCTCAAATTCATTCAAATCATCCATGCATAAAATTCCCGTAATAAAAATTTCAGCCTGCACTGCCTTCAAGAAATCATTCGTATCTCAAGCTCCCGATATCGGATTGAGGTGATTCAAAAGGCATTGGAAAGCTAAGAGATGGAGGAATAACGTCCAATTGATTTCTGGATCCAAACACGTCTGTATCGCATCCAGAATTGGAAGACATTCTGCTGATATTCTTGCATCCGTAAAACCGCTCATCTTCCTCATGCACCTAGACACAAAGGTAAACTTTATTCAATCTTTAATTGAAAACATGCATGTAAACAATTAAGAGTTAGTTTAATAAATGAGCTAGTTTGATGAATGAACTAGTTTAATTAATGAACTAACTTTATTCAATGAACTAATAATCTTGAATGAACTAGTTTAATCAATGAACTACTTAGTTAAATGAAGTGTATAACTAAATGAACTACATGTTTAAATGCAACGCATGCTTTAATGAACAACATGTTTATTGAATGCAATGAATGTTATGCAAACTTTAAATACTCATGCAAATTCATGCATAAGCAAAGTAAAGCGTTCCTCCCTTATTATTTCTTCTTTCTCACGTCCCAAGCTTGATGTAAACATATTTTCCATGGTCGCTGGAACTCCTTGGCCCTTGCTCGAGTAATGGGGCCACCGGGTACTTCTCTGGGTCTTTGCCATTGACGTTCATATCAGTCCCTCCCTCTTTAAGGCGATTTGTCCCCAAATCGTCATCTACATCATAAGGAGATAGGTCAGCAACATTGAAGGTTGCACTAACATTAAACTCACCGAAGATCTAATTGATAGGCATTGTCATTGATCTTCTTGACTATTTGGAATGGTCCATCTCCCGAGGCATTAATTTGGACTTTCGTTGAGCCGAACCTTTCTTTCCTCATGTGCAGCCACACCCAATCCCGCTCAAAGGAAATTCGCCACGACCCTTATTTGCTTGTCTGCTCATATTGCTTGGTTCGTTTTTCAATGTTCTCCCACTTGTTGTTGATGAAGCTTCTTAACAAATTCAGCTTTATTAAGTCCATCTTTATTCACAATTTGATCAGCGGGTAATGGTAACAAGTCTATCGGTGTTAATGGATTGAATCCATACACCACTTCAAAAGGTCGCGCCTGTAGTAGTACTATGGATCGAACGGTTGTATGCAAACTCCACATGTGGTAAACTCTCCTCCCATGTTTTCAAATTCTTCCTAATGATGGATCAAGTAACATAGAAAGTACTCGGTTCACCACTTCAGTTTGGCCATCCGTTTGAGGGTGGCAAGTGGTGGAGAATAGTAACTTAGTACCAATCTTACTCCATAGGGCTCTCCAAAAGTGACTTAAGAACTTCACATCCCGATCGGACACAATAGTTCTTGGTATGCCATGTAACCTTAAGATTTCCCTGAAAAACAAAGTAGCAATATGTGAGGCATCATTAGTTTTGTTACAGGGAATGAAATGAGCCATTTTGGAGAATCTATCCACAACTACAAAGATGGAATCTTTGTTATTCTTGGTACGTGGAAGCCCTAGCACAAAATCCATTGAAATATCCATCCATGGTGCTTCCGGTATGGGTAGTGGTGTGTAAAGTCCATGTGGCATGACTTTAGATTTGGCCTTCCCAAAGTGATGCATCGCTCACACAACCTCTCCACATCTCGTTTCATTTTAGGCCAATATAGGTGCTTTTGAAGTATAGCCAAAGTCTTTGCTATCCCAAAATGTCCCATTAATCCTCCTCCATGAGCTTCCTTAGTTAGCAATTCACGCATGGAACCTTGAGGGATGCATAGTCTTCCTTCCTTAAATAGGAAACCATCATGCTTATAGTATTTTTCAATTGACCTTTTCTCACAAGCTTTGTAAATCTCTCCAAAATCGTAGTCGAGACATATAAGTCTTTAATAAAAACAAAACCCAATAACTTAGATTCCAAAGTGTTTAAAAGAATATACCTCCGTGACAATGCATCGGTAACTATATTCTCCTTACCTTTCTTGTACTTGATAACATATGGGAAAGTTTCAAGAAACTCCACCCATTTGGCATGCCTTTTGTTGAGTTTATGCTGCCCCCTGGATATGTTTCAATGCCTCATGATCGGTGTGAATGATGAACTCCTTAGGCCAAAGGTAATGTTGCCATGTTTCCATTGCCCTCACAAGAGCATACATCTCCTTGTCATAGGTAGGGTAATTAAGCGTAGCTCCACTTAATTTTTCACCGAAATAGGCTATAGGACGTCCACCTTGAGACAAAATGCTCCAATTCCTACACCTGATGCATCACATTCAATTTCAAAAGTTAGATTAAAATCAGGTAGAGCAAGTAAAGGGGCATGTATTAAACAATCTTTAATGCTATTAAAGGACTTCTCTTGATCTTCCCCCAAAAGAATTTAGAATTCTTCTTAATAACACTTGTTAGTGGGGGCGGCTATGGTGCTGAAGTTGGGGACGAATCTTCGATAAAAACTTGCAAGTCCATGGAAGCTCCTAACTTGAGAAATGCTTGCTGGTCGTGGCCACTCTTCAATGGCTTTAACCTTCTCTTTGTCCACCTCCAAGCCTTCAGAACTCACAACGAAACCTAGGAGAACAACCTCACAAGACAAAATGTACATTTTTGTAAGTTAGCAAATGTTTTTTCCTTCCTCAAAACTAGCAAAACTGACCTTAAATGTTGAACATGTTCTTCCATGGTTTTACTATAGATTAGAATGTCATCAAAGTAAACCACACAAAACTTACCCAAGAATGGCCTAAGAACATGATTCATTAACCTCATAAACGTGCTTGGAGCATTAGTTAAGCCAAAAGGCATAACCAACCACTCATAAAGGCCTTGCTTAGTTTTGAATGTCGTTTTCCACTCATCACCTTCCCGCATTCGTATTTGGTGGTAACCACTTTTAAGATCAATCTTGGAAAAGAGGTTAGAACCACTAAGCTCATCTAACATGTCATCTAAGCGAGGAATAGGGTGACGATACTTTACCGTAATTTTGTTTACCGCTCGGCAGTCCACACACACGCGCCAAGTTCTATCCTTCTTTGGCACAAGTAGAACCGCACGGCACATGGGCTAAGGCTTTCCCTCACGTAGCCTTTTGACATCAACTCAGATACTTGCCTTTGCAACTCCTTAGTTTCTTCGGGGTTGCTTGATGCGCTGGTCGGTTTGGAATGACGGCTCCGGGAACAAAGTCTATTTGATGTTCTATGCCACGAATAGGTGGCAGCCACTTGGTATTTCCTCCGAAATAGGTCATCAAACTCCTGCAATAAAGACACAACAAAAGCAGGCAAATTTTGATCAAGGTAGTTAGTATTCAAGAAATTTTCCTTGTACATGAGCACAAGTGCTTCCTTTGTCATCATTAAACTCTTTTTCAACTCTCTCTTTTTAGAAAGAATGCTGATTTTCCTTCCCTCATTTTGATCACACTCCTTTGCTTTTACCTCCATTTTGGTCTCTCTCTTTTGGCTTTTTCAATTTTTCCTCTCAATAAAATTTGGTCTTCATGTATTTGTTTTGGAGAAATTGGGGCTAAAGTGATCTTCTTTGTTTCATGGGTGAACGATACCGGTTGGTATACCCGTCATGGATCACTCGCCTATCAAATTGCCAAGGCCTTCCAAGTAATAAATGGCTTGCGTGCATTGGAACGACATCGCATAATACCTCGCCTTTGTACTTCCCAATAGAGAGAAACAATTCGAACTTGTTTGGTCACCTTGAGTTCTCCTCCATCGTTGAGCCATTGTAGCTTATAAGGTTGTGGATGCTTTGTTGTTGCCAAGCCAAGTGTATCTACCATTAAGGTACTAGCAACATTAGTGCAACTACCACCATCAATAATAACAAAGCATACATTTCCTCCAACATGGCAACGAGTATGGAAGATATTTTCTCGTTGTTCATTTCCTCCAACGGATTGTACGCGTTTAGGCTTCTTTTGACAACAAGAACCTCTCCTTCCACGCCATACTCTAATTCTTCTTCTTCGATGGCAACATCTTCATTCTCATCCTCTTCTTGTTCCGATTCAACTTCTCCATCATCTCGAAGAAGCATGGTGTTGCGGTTCGGACATTGGCTTGCAATGTGTCCACGCCCCAAACACTTAAAACATTGTATGTCACGGAACGATTTGGAGTAGCGGTAGTCTTACCCTTGCTGGTTTCGCAATGGGCTTACTTCCTTTCGGTGGTCCTCCTTTTTCGTGGGACGGTATTGGAGGAGTCTTCTTGTATGAACTTTGCCCCATTTTGATGTTGAACTCCCATAAGATCGTGTGGCACCCTTTCTTTTGAGCTGTTTTTCCACTTTCATGGCCATATGCACCATGTCTTCCATCTCCACATAATGTTGCAACTCGACCACGTTCGCAATGTCCGGATTTAGTCCCGCTTAGAATCTTGCCATTGTGGCTTCTCGATCCTCGTCGATGTTGGCTCGAATCATGGACACCTCCATCTCTTTGTAGTAATCTTCAACACTTCGGTTACCTTGTGAAAGATTTTGAAGACGGTTGAATAACTCGATGGTAGTGGGTTGGAATGAATCGCCTTCGCATCACCGCTTTCATTTCATCCCATGTAGTGATAGGATGTTCTCCATTGCGTCTCCTACTTGATGTCAATTGATCCCACCATATTAGTGCATAATCCGTAAACTCAATGGCAGCGAGTTTTACCTTTTTAAGCTCAATAGTTATGGCACTCAAAAATGTGCTCAACCTTCTTTTCCCATGCAAGATAGGTTTCAGATCCGTTCTTCCTTGAAAAGGAGGAATGGTAATCTTGATGTTGCTTGAGATTATCGCCTACTCGTGGTCGAGCTCTCGGCCTTGTTGTACCATGCTATGTTGGGATACTTGATCTTGCACATCATCTACTTCAACTTCTTCAGATACTCCTCATTACCCCGATTAGCTTGTGAAATTTCAAGCTGGTCTATTCGCTCAATTAGGGGCTCCAATTGCTCTTGGATCATTTTGGCCATTGCTTGAAGCATAGCCTGATTTTGCAAATTGGGAACTCCTTCACCACTATGACCAGATCTTTGTGACATGTTAGATAAAGAAACAAAAGAAATTAAACCTTACTAACACAAAATCTCACCTTTCCACTCCAAAGAAAATGCACTCACACTCGTGTTTCACTCGGGTTAGGCTTTTCCCCTTAATGCACACTCATGCCTTTTACCACTGTGCTTTATTTTCAAGTCCTTTTGGGAACTTCCTCAAGGCTTACAAGTGTCTCGTGGACTTCTACTGAAACAATTCTAGCTTGGTAGGAGAATGATGAATAATAAAAGGATAATGGCTTCAAAAAAAGAAAGAATTACTAAGAATAGGTAAAGGAATTTGTAATTCAAAGAATAAGAAATGATGTATTGTAATTTTTTTAAACAAGAATAGACTGCTCCCTCCCTCTTTAAGATTTTTTTTTTTTTTTTTTGATTTTTTTACTAACCCGGAGAGAAAAAAATAATACGCTTCTTGAATCGTCTAGGCTCGATACCAAATGATATGATCTCGACTATGAGTTTTGAATCATATATGTGAATGCCCGATCGTGATTCTAGTAAGAACTCTGCAGTTGCTTTGAATGTATTCTCAAATTACTCAAACAATAATGTAAGTAGAAATAGATAAATAAGAAATAGAAATAATGGGATGAAAGATATGTAGAATGGGTGTAGGAAGAGTGATAGTTGTGATTATGGAAGGAAAAAAAAATAAAAGATGAAAATGTAGGTGAAGATGATGGGGTGTTGGCGTTAAGATGAAGAAATTCAAAGGATGGATTGTGACCCCTAACTATAAAGAGTTAGGAACCAGCAATATAATAAAGTGGAAATGAAGTGGTAGGATATGGAACGTGACCCACTAGCTATAGATGAGCTAGGAACCAACGCTATAACAAAAGGGAAATGGATGAAGACTACAAGACTAACTTGAAGCCGATAAAGTTCCACAAGAGAACAAGAATGAAAGCAATCTTTCAAAGATGTTTTATATATTCAAAGTGTGTCTTACAATGATCCTAAAGATGCCTATTTATAGTAGAAGTAGGCAGAATATGAAAAGGTGTTACAAGAAAGATGAATGCTCATCTTAATGCACTTGAATACACATGAATGCTTTGTCCTTTCTTCTCATCTTCAAAGCTGATTAGTTTAGACAAATTGAGGTTGAATTTAGTCATATTTTCGTCCAAATTAAGAAGGACTCTTGGGCTGCCTTGTTTTGCTATCATATGAAGAGAAAGGGGATGAATGTGGACAAGGATGAATGTAGACATCCTTGCTGTCCAGTTTAAGTGCAACTCTTCATCTTCCAAGCTGATTAATATGACTTGAATGTCATAAAAGGTGAGTTTCATCCAGCCTTCATTTCATGTCTCCTCAATGAATTTTGAAACCCCACTTGAATGGTGATAACATCAACCTTGAATGCCTTGAATTTGCTGAATTAAGATGGCCATCAATTGCTTGTCTCTTGGTAGAAGATGAAAGAACTCTTCCTTGGCTCAAATTCATTCAAATCATCCATGCATAAAATTCCCGTAATAAAAATTTCAGCCTGCACCGTCTTGATAAATCATTCGTATCTCAAGCTCCCGATATCGGATTGAGGTGATTCAAAAGGCATTGGAAAGCTAAGAGATGGAGGAATAACGTCCAATTGATTTCTGGATCCAAACACGTCTGTATCGCATCCAGAATTGGAAGACATTCTGCTGATATTCTTGCATCCGTAAAACCGCTCATCTTCCTCATGCACCTAGACACAAAGGTAAACTTTATTCAATCTTTAATTGAAAACATGCATGTAAACAATTAAGAGATAGTTTAATAAATGAGCTAGTTTGATGAATGAACTAGTTTAATTAATGAACTAACTTTATTCAATGAACTAATAATCTTGAATGAACTAGTTTAATCAATGAACTACTTAGTTAAATGAAGTGTATAACTAAATGAACTACATGTTTAAATGCAACGCATGCTTTAATGAACAACATGTTTATTGAATGCAATGAATGTTATGCAAACTTTAAATACTCATGCAAATTCATGCATAAGCAAAGTAAAGTGTTCCTCCCTTATTATTTCTTCTTTCTCACGTCCCAAGCTTGATGTAAACATATTTTCCATGGCTGCTTGGAACTCCTTGGCCCTTGCTCGAGTAATGGGGCCACCTGGGTACTTCTCTGGGTCTTTGCCATTGACGTTCATATCAGAAGGCATTACAGCTGTATTCTCCACAACCTTCAGAGAATCATTCTTTACCCACTCTTGATTGGCAAGATACCGGGCAGCATGCTGGAAAATAAATATAACAGTGTCAACCTTCCAAAAAGTTGCATCAAAATATCAGATAATGACAACAATTTTCACAGAAGAATTGCAGGGAAAAAGAAGATATGGACACAATATTCTAGAAAGCCATACAGCAGTAAACCAATAGCTACGTATAACTACAGGAGGGTTATTGCAAGTTATACAGCATATAGAGAGGAATAAGGGGAAAACCAAATGATGCCAGGACATGGAACAGGAAGAAGAAAAGCCATAATAAGTAACAGGAAGATAATACCATACAACAAATCAAGAATTCCTAAATCAATGTCTACAACTTGGTAAGTATACCACATTTATCATCTAAGTTGCACAGATACGGATACGGGGACAGGAAACGGCAATTTCTAAAATTACAGGGTACGGGTACCGCAAGGGTACGGCAAATATAAAATAAATTTTAATATATATATAATAAAAAATCATTAAAATTCATAATACAATAAGGACTAAAATTATAATTGTATTAAACAATAATTATAATTATAGCTATTTAAATTCACTTCTAATGATTTTTAAATTAATTTCTAACACTTAGATTAGATGATTACTAAAATTAAATTACTAAATTGAATGAAAACTTAACTTTACATTCTAAATTAAGAGAAAATCAATGACTAAAATAATAAAATTAAAAGATGACATGGCTGAAATGGATATTTACCTCTATTTAAAGCTTGAGTGAAGAAGCGTTAAAACAAGTTAAAACAGGTTACAAATACAATACACACCAAATATCCCATATCCTTAAGATACATAAAGCAAGAAGAGAAAGCAGCCTATAAATAGGCGCTTAGCCGCTGAAACAAGGAAGCAAACTAGTCTTGGCCTTTTGGCTGAGATCAAGTGTACGTGGGTCATTTGGCACACGCAATTAAGTTTATATTTTTTAGGTTGAGTGTTCAATTTAGTAGCTTTTAATCTTGCATGTGTATACTTGAGCTTTAATTAGGTTTGAATTTCAACCGAGTTTGATTCAATTGATTTTGAGTTTAGTTGGGTATAATTTGAACTTTTGAAGTTCAGATTAGTTTAATTATCCTTGAGCTTTTTAAGTTCGGATTAGTTTAATGGTTTTTAAAACCCTACTCACAAAGAAGATGGGGAATTTATTTCCCATTTTTTAAGTAAATTTATTTGATTACGTCCCCAATAAACGTTTACCGTCCCCGGTATATGTTTGACCGTCCCCGATAAAGTTGGGATGTCCTCGGGACGTCCCCCAGCCGTCCCTGTCCTGAAAACGTATCGGGGACGCGGGACGCCCTTAAAGGGGAGTACACGTGCTTCATAGTTTATCATAGCCAATGATTCAATGCCTTTACTCAGAAAATGGAGAAAGAGAATAACAAATATGTAGAAAGTAGTGAAAACAGAAGAGAGAGTGTTCTGTTATTCAATATCGAATAGGTTACAACATAGAACTCTTTTATAGAGTCCTTAAGATTTTATCTTTAACTAGGAATCCTAATAATAGAAGACTTCTTATCTACTAACAGATAACTCTTAGTCTTTATCCTACTAACAGATAACTCTTAGTCTTTTACATAACTTACAAGTCTTTTACATAATATACAAGCTGTATTATCCTACACTCCCCCTCAAGCTGGAGAGTATACGTTGTATAGTCCCAGCTTGGATAAGAACTCATCAAAAACTGATTTGGGTAAGGCTTTTGTAAGTACATCAGCTAGCTGTCCTTCTGTAGGGATGTATGACAAAGAAGCTATTACATTGTTAATCTTTTCTGAAATAAAATGCTTCTCTATTTCAACATGTTTTGTTCTATCATGTTGAACTGGATTCCTAGCAATTTGAATTGCTGATTGGTTATCACACAAAACCTCAAACTTATTTTCTTGGTCTGTGTTTAACTCCCTCAGTAACTTAAGTAACCAAATTCCTTCCCACATTCCTAGTGCCAAAGCTCGGAATTCTGCTTCTGCACTGCTTCTGGAGACAGCTGATTACTTCTTACTTCTCCAGGTCACGAGATTTCCCCAAACAAAAGTGCAGTAACCACTGGTTGATCTCCTTTCAGTGAGTTCTCCAGCCCAGCTAGAGTCAGTGAATACTTTCACAGATCTGTCCTGTGTCTTTTTAAACAATAAACTATGTCCTGGAGTCTTCTTCAAGTACCTAAGAATTCTGTTTGCTGCTGCCATGTGTTCTTCATTGGGATTGGTTGTATGCTGACTTATCACGTTTACTGGAAAAGCAATGTCTGGCCTGGTTAGTGATAGATAGATCAAATTTCCCACTAATCTCTGAAACTTGTCTTTGTCAACTAAAGAGCATGTTTCATTAGTAAATTTCAAGCCAGCTTCCATTGGTGTATCTGTTGGTTTACACCACAGCATTCCAGCTTCATTTAGTAAATCAAGAACATACTTCCTCTGATTTATCACCAACCCCTTACTTGACCTTGCAACATCAATGCCCAGAAAGTATCTAAGCTTCCCTAAGTCCTTTGTTTCAAACTCTCTATTCAGAAGATTCTTCAAGCAGCTAATTTCTTCATCATCATCCCCTGTCAAGATTATATCATCCACATAAACAATCAAGATAACCCTTTTATTTTTCAAAGTTACCTTAATAAAGAGTGTATGATCAGCTATTTTAAGGGGAACCGGTCAGCGAAAGATGTTGAGAACTTCATTTGGTGTATAGAGTAGTACTTCCGGGCAATGAGCATCACAGATGATGCTGAGAAGGTAAATACTGTTGTTGCTTACTTGACTGACGTTGCTTTGTTATGGTGGCGATGTAAGTGCCTTGATGAGAATAGTGGGGGCATGGACATTGGAACCTGTGAGGAGTTCCAAGCGGAGTTCAAGCAGCAGTTTTGCCCGAGTAACACGGAGAGAGAAGCCAGGACCAAGTTTATGAGGCTTCGACACGAGGGATCTATTGCGAATTACATTCATGAGTTTAGTGAGCTACAACTCCTTATCCCCGGCTTGTGTTAGAATGATGCATTTTCACGTTTATGGATGGACTGAAGCCATGGGCCAGGACCGAGTTAGAGCGGAGGGATGTGCAGGAACTTTCCAAAGCCCTAGCCATTGCGGAGTCCTTGACCGACTATAGTGCTTACAAGTCCATGGAGTCCAAGTCTTCCAAGCCCCGTGGCAAGGGTAATGGTGGGAGAGACGATGACGAGTCCAGAGATAGCATGGATGATGGCAATGAGAGGCTATCGACCAAGCCAAATCGGTATGCGAAACCAGATGATCTGAAGGATCGAGGATCCATAAGGTGCTACCATTGTGATGGTCCACACATAGTGAAATACTGTCCCAAGAAGAGGAGACGCCTCGATGCCATTGTCCATGAGGATGATGAGTCAGATGGAGAACCCGATAGAGTTGGTGCAATCGCCAGCGTCAATGGAGGGAAGCTGAGGGTAGTAAAAGTACATCGAAAGTGTTACCGATGTAAGGGGCCACATTTAGCGCGAGAGTGCCCGTATTGAGTCAAGAAGTCCAAGGAGGACGAGCGTGAAAATGATGAGGGTGTGAAGCTTGGCTCAATGATCTTAAATTCTGCCAAGGCGAGGAAGGGCCAGAAGTAGAAAGGGTTAATGTTTGTCGACATCAACGTGGCGGGACGATCGATGAGTGCTTTGGTGGATACCAAGGCAAGCGATCTGTTCATGTCCAATAAGGCTGCTGAGAAGCTTGGTCTTAAAGTTGTGGATTCAAGGGAAGTTTCAGTTGTGGGAACAGTGCGGAAGATTGAGTTGCAGATTGGGGATTGGAAGGCCAAGGAGGATTTCAAGGTAATCGAGTTAGACAACTTTGATTTTATTTTGGGACTAAACTTCATTAACCGTATTAAAGCTCTCATCATTCCGTTTGCCGACGTCGTGTGCATCTTGAATCTGAGACTACGGTGCGTTGTGCCTGTATGCCGAGGCAACGAGCGAGAACCAAGAAGCTGACAGCCATTCAGCTTGTCGAAAATGCTCCAAGCCAATGAGACATCGAGTTGGAGGAGACAGTTGGGGACGCTACCTTGGATGGGCGAGAGTTGCCCGAGGTAGTTGGCGTGAAGGCCGTTGAGGAGCCACCCATGAGCGAGGTGGTCGAGGCATTAAACTTCAATAGGAGAGAAGTGTCGATGGGTTTTGCATTGCCGATGAGCAGTGAGGCATCAAACTTCAGGGACGAAGGATTGATGTGTAGAGTAAATGCCGGGAAAAAGAGTGAGGTACATCTTGAACACAGTGATAGTGTTTTACAGTTTAATTTGCCGGATTTGTTGGGTGTAGGGCGCAGAAAGCCTAACCCATCAGATGGAGTTGCCAAGACTTGGTGCGGGCCGAAGCAACCTTTCAGAATTATGAGGTTCGTTCAGTGTTCAACATGAAGGCATCCAAGTTTGTGCATAAGGATCGGGAGAGTCCAGATCGGGGCAAGTCTGAACTGGTAGGAAAGAGTTCCTACGATCAAGATGTGCTTGGGACAGGTAATTTTGCATAGCGGTGCGAGCCAAGGCGAGCAGTCCTTATGGGGGACAACTAAATCAGAGTATGGTGCTCTTTATGGGGAGAGCGGTCCTTATGGGGGGACAATCAAGCCAGATTCCGAGTTGGAAGCAAGTCAAGGTGCGCGGAATGAAGCTCCAGGATCGATCTCAACTTTGCTCGAGAGGCGCGACGAGGGCGTCGCCAAGTTTGGCGGGGGAGATTGTCACGGGCCGCGAGCTAAGGTCCGAGTCATTGGCACCACAAGGTGCACACCAGGGTTCCCAAGAGGTTCTGATAGAGATTTTGGGCCCAAAGAGACCACCAGACTTAGCCTGGTCCGTGGGAGATTCTAGAAGGCTTATCCATCCACTTTGACCTATGTAAACTTGCCTTGTATACATAGGATTTGTTACCATAGATAGAAGGGAATATTCCCAGGATTGTACCATTGTGGTTTGTGGGCTTCGATCATAGCCGTCGATGTAAATTTGTATAGACCGTCGGATTAGGGGGAACTCAACTATAAATAGAGGCCTTCCCCTCCTCATTTCATGTATCCAAGTTTCCAAGGAATAAAGACATTTACTCTAAATCCTCTGAGTGTTCTTGTGTTCTTGAGCGTTCTTTCGAAGTTCTTCTTCGCTCATCCCGTTTAATCTGATTCCGCGTAGAACGCTTTGCGTTTGTCGGTGCTTGGGAAGTTTGATCTTCTGAAAGGGTTGAAAAGGCTTACTTAGGCGTTTGTCTTGAGTCACATCGCCTAAGGCCGCACGGTGGGCTGGTTGGAACTCTAGCCACGTGACACTTTCTTGCTCATTTCTGATGGAGATGCTGCCGGTAATGGTATTTGTGATGGTACCAATGTTGCTGCTAGTAGAGGTACCTGAGGGGCTGCTGCTAACCCCAAAACTTAAATATTTGAGGGTGAGCACAGATAAAATTTCAAATTTTGAGGTTGGACACAAACCTTAAATATTATGTTGTTCCAGGATTTTTGGTCTGTTGCAGTCAACCCTGCAAAGTTCACACCAAGTCATATGTGGAGGTGGCCAGACTGGAGCAGTAGGCACTTGAGGTGGCACTGCTTGACCAGGAACTAATGTTGAAGGTGGCATTGCAGCAGCGCTAGGATCCAATGCAGAGTTTAGAATTGCTGGTGTCACACTGGTTGAAGCAAAGTGTCTGCTGCCACTATGGCGACCCCTACGAGGAGGCGCAGAGCCATCAGGTCTGAGGCCACGGTTACCAACGTGAACCCGGCCGCCACCTCTAAAAAGCCTACCGCCCCTTTTTCCTCCCCTATAGGCAGTTTGTATCTGTAGAATAGATTCATAGTTGAGGTGCAACTTGAAATGACATAGTCACTAAAATGTACGAGACCAAATTGAATCAAAATAATAAGGTTAAATACATTCTCAGAAAATGGATTAAATTTAAACCGATCAAATTATGAAATAGGTTTTGAACAATATAAAAAACAAACAGTACAACAAGAAAAAGAAAAACAAAATTCCAATTGTTAATATACAGTAATCATAACTAAGCTTATAGAATATAAGTCGGAATCTTCCTCGTCCAACATTAGCAAAGTTCAAGTTTTCTCTCTTCTCTCTCTCTCGAAACCAAGTTTTCTCTTTCGTTTTATAAGTCCGAGGAGGGCTGTTTTCCGATGGCCCCGACTCTGCCGGTGGCGTCCGACCCCTCGCCGTCTCCCCCTTTTTATCTACGTTCGAATGACCCTTTCCTTTTTCTTTTCCGATGCCGTTTTCTCCTTTTGGTCTCGATTGTTCGTTGGGAGTTTCACTCCCCCATACCAAGGCCCTCCTTCGGGTTGTCGTCTGATGGTTGGTCTAGGCATCCTCTCCGACGAAAACGGTTCGGGTGAAAACGGCGGGAGGCCCTCGGTTCCTCCTCACGGTGTTTTGTTGACATGGACCTTGTTGTTCACTGTAGGGAAGTTATGGCTCGGCTACCGGCTTCGTCTTCTTCCCCCTTGCCTCCAAGTCACCGAATACCTTAATTCTTGACGCGGTGATAAGATCGGCTTCCTCTTTGCATTCCTACAAATTTGCCTATCCATCTGTGAACCCAGGTGCGACAGGCAGTGAAGAATGAATTTGCTGGCGTGTTCTTGTTTCGTTCCCTCTTTCCGTTCTTGCAGTGGTTGTTCTGAACAGGAGTGATAGGAGCGATCACACAGGGCCCCGAGAGAGGGGCCTAAAACTAGAAAACTTAAGTTAAATAATTGTAAAAAAAATTATAAATTTTTATATATGATTATGTGTATATATATAACAATTATCTAAAACCTTAAACATGCAAAAAGAATACATCTTTTAAGTGAAAATGTTTGATTTTTAAGATGTTTATAAGTCAATTTTTTTGTTGCTCAAGAGGATAATATAATAATATTTTTTCTATTAAGGTAATTTTTTTGAAAAAAAATTACATCTCTTGCCGATTATAAATTAAGGGCCACATTTTAAAAATTGCATAGGGCCCCCAAAATCTTTGATCCGCCCCCTGGTGGCTTGTTGTGCCTCCCGGTCTTTGTTTCTCTTCGTAGTTTGTTGTTTTTCTTGCTGTTTTTATGTTTGTTCTCTTGACTTTTGCCGATTGATTTGTTCCGAGTTCGGTTTTGTGTTTGTACTTCGGTTTTTTTGCCGAACTTTCTCTCCGGTCCGGTTGTGACCGTCTTGTTGTTTGACCTGTGTTTGTCGTTGTTCTTGTTATACTTTGTTTATGTTTTAATGCCAGTTAATCTTTAGTTAAAAAAAAAGAATATAAGCCGGAATAAGATTGAAAATTAAAGCTACTATAAGAATGCTTGAACAAAGAATCTGAATTAGAACAAAAACCATACTTGTAAGAATGCTGATCCAAGAGAGAGTTCTGAAAAAAGTTGCATGAAAGGGTATACATGCTTAAATAAGCAAAAATGCTCTCTTGTAGACAAAAGCAAATATTTCAAGGTCACAAAGAAAAGGAGCATGCTGTTCAAAGTCATAGCATAGCTTGAAATATCCATAAGATACGTATGCATTTCAATCCATTTACAGTGTACCTAAAAATTTACTAGACAATGTGATATTTAGATCTTCAGCAAGAGGAAATTGATTAATATGTAATATATAGATGTGTGACACTGCTGTCTAAATGGGGTGGGAAAAGAATCAGGGACGGCGCCATGTTTAGTATGGGAAGGGGGCTCTTGCCCCTCCCAATTTTTTTTAGGATAATTGTATTTGAGGTTTTTATTAGTTTAAATAATAATAAAATAAAGTTTTTTCCCTCCCAATTTTTAGATTTAAAGGCTTAATAGATCTTTGTCCCTCCTAATGTTTGTTCCTAATTCCGTCCCTGAAAAGAATATACGAAGTAAAACCTCTAGATGATTCAAGGATTTAAGTCCTTCAAAGATCATGGGAATATAGTTCTTTTAAAAAATCAGCTGCATTATCAGGGCATAACCAGAATAAGAAATTTAAAAGCTAACCCCCAGAAGTGGATGCAAAAGCTTTTTGTTTAATATCATTGGGTAACTTCCTTCTGTATAGGGTTGAGAAAGAGAGCAACCAGTAAAGAACTATCAGCATTCATTCATAACATGGAACCCAAAGCTACAGCCACAACTTATTACAAACTTGTAGCTGAGATTCCTTATGTATATGGTTGGATCCCCTTTCTTGCAAGATATTATTTTATTTTATTTAAATAAATATAATATTTTATTAATTTGTTAAAATTTAATTATTAAAATATAGTTAATAATATATACTTAGGGGTGGGAATTGAGTGGGGAATGTCTGAAAACTGTGGGATCTGAACCGACGGAGATGGGAAAAAACCGAAACCTTCACTTACGAGGACGGGGAAGGAAAAGTTTTACCACCGAAGCTCAAATGGGGATGTGGACGGGGATTGCTATATCCTAACCGTAGAGATAATTGAACTGTAACCGTATAAATAACTGTGGGGATCCCCAAAAATATCCACAAGGATCCCTGATATTTTACAAAATTTTAAAATATATATAATTAACTCTCATTTACATGTATACCTACCTATCTTATTATCAATATTCTAGTACATAGAGATATTTGTATCTTTTGTTTAAACCTTATTAAGTTTGGGTGACATCTCTAGTAATTTTACCATTTTTTGTTAATTATATAATCTATTTATCTCTCTATTCCTGCAGTTCATTTTACACAAAAACCTTGTTCGCCTTCAACTATATGTTTAAGTGTATTGAGTATATGATTTGTAAATTGAAATTGACCATATATTTTGGTTAGTAAAATAGTAAATTTTGTTTAACTTTTGGAGATGAGGATTCCCCAATAACTGTGGAGATCCAATGGATATAGGGATGGGGACAAAAAAATTCACCGAAGCATGTAACAGGGATTAACCAAAACTGTACCCGCAAGTGTTGGGGACGGAGTGAGGAATGCAAAACCATCCCCGAACCGACCGATTTCCACCCCTATATACTAGCTTGAATATTATATTTTTTAAAATTTTAAAAATATTTTTTAATAATAATTATATTGACATGAATAATATTGACTAATTATTATAATATTTTAAAAATAATATTATTAAATTTTTTATTATGTTAAGAGATATTATATTTCAAAAAAATTAGGATTCAAACCAACGAAACAATATGAGCATCTTCGGCCACTCAAAAAATTAGTGGATGTCAAATTTATTGAACTTTTAATAATGAGTAAAATTATTTTAAGTGTTTAACATTAATATAATAGTCTAATATCATTTTTAAAATATTATAAATAGATTTAATATTATAATATAATATACTTATTTTAATAAGTAACTAGTATATTTAATAATATTTATTATTTCAATAACACATACTGATATTAATATTTTTATATAAAATTATAAAAATAATATTTCAATAATAATAATAATATTGACTAAACGTACTGTAACATTTTAAAAATAATAATATTAAATTCATATAATCATTTTAAAAATGATTTACACAACATTATCTAAACACCATACAATAATTTCAGGAGTTGTTTTTCAAAAAAAAACATAATTTATTTTACAGAAAATATTTTTTGGAATATGTTTTTAGTGAAGCAAACAGACCTTTAATATATATGATACATATATACTTTTAAAACTTATATAAACATTATACACCAAGGGCTCTTCAAAATTAGTTCTTGGAACCAAGGCCCCCTTTTGGGTTCCAAGTATTAACTGTGATTGAATCACAAAATTGAAGGGTCATAACAAACATTAGAAGTTGAAACAATCCCAACTTGCAGCCATGGAAATGAACTTCCATTGATATTGATGTCCTTTAGTTCACTTAGTTTTGCTAACATCGTCGTACTGCAAGTTTTGTCTTCTTCATCTTGCTTAGAAATGTTGCAAATATTTTTCTTAATCGTATCATTGCTGTTATTATTGTCAACTTGCTGTTGCTGTAGATTATCTTCCGTTTCTTTGTCATTCATGCCAATCCGAGGCTGCAAATAGATTCTTGTCGGAACATCGAAACTCGATGGATTAATGGAGTTCTGCCGTACGAGCTCATTAGTCGGGGCAGGAAGATTGAGATCAAGTTGCTCGGAATCACCAACAACCCTTGATCTTTGGGTTTGCTGAATCTGCTTAATTGAAGAGGAAGTGTGATCAACAGGTGGATTCGATGTGATCCAATGACATCTTTTATGTCCTCCCAATGCTTGTCCCGATGAGAATACCCGATGACATATCGAACATTCGTGTACTTTTGATTTCTTCTTGGAGGTTGAGGCCAACGTATCGACTCGAAAAATCGGCTTGGTGAGGAAAAACTCGTCACGATCTTCGTCAGCTAAACCGTTGTCTCTACCATTACGATCGTTATCGTGCCGAGCTGCGAAACATCCCTTGACTTTCTTGTGACTAGCTCTATGTCCACCCAATGCTTGATGGGAATTGAACACTTTCTTGCATGCTTTGCACTCGAACAGCCCTTTGGCTACACCTTTGGCCTTATCCATGAGTACGCTAGGCAAAGCACAAGACTCCCCCTGCTCGGTAAGAAAAGGAACAACAACGGTCGCATTAGATAACATCATCAAACAATTGGCAACATCTTCCTCTTCGTTCGATGGACAATCGGATAACATCGATCTTTTCCGCTTAGACAAATAATCCGAGCCTCTCCTCGTCAAGCCATCGTCGCCGCCATCCGCCCCTTGCGAGGAACCAAGCGATTCAGCATCCTTAGAAGAGCAACATTTACCATGATCCAGATAAGATTTCCATGAAAACAACTCCATGCCACAATTCTCACAAACCCTACACCTCTTTAACCGATCAGGGCTTGTTCTTAACTCGTACATCCGCTTGTTGCTCGGTGGCACGACGTTGCCTTCCCAATCACTCGCCGTGTCGTCGTACCGGCTCTCGTTGCCTATTCCATGCGACCTCATGTGCCCACCAAGCGCTCTCCCACACCCAAAACGTTCGTTGCAAATCTCGCAAAAGTATTTGAACTCGGATTGTCGATCAACTATCAAAGCCATAGAAATATACAAAGAAAAAGAAAATTAAAATCTGGGAATTAAACGATGATGAAGTGAAAGAAGAATGGGAAAAGAAGGGTGAGCAGTTTGTTCATGTATAGTGAAGGGTTATATGGCGTAAAATTAAGGGGACAATAGTCCTAGTTTTTAGTAAGAGTAATGGATTGGTTTAATAAATTTGTGGCTAAATGGATAGGGAGAGTTGAGGTTTGAAGAGTGTGGGTGACTAGGTGGTGACAAGTGGTAGGAGAAGGAGAGGGTTAGAGACTATTTCTACGGCTTTGTGGTGGTGCGCTGGTGGCGCCGCCGGTCAAACACCAATAAAATTATTACAAAAACCAACGGAGTTCCGTACAACCAGTGAGTATCGAGTGTTCGAGTTTATTTTTGCATCTCTGCTACAATCTAAAGAGAGGGAGAGAGAGTAGTGAATGAGTGAAAGAGATTGAAGAGAGAGTGGTTCAAATTTCAAGCTTCAAACACATACCTTCAATTCCAAGCCAACAAAACCCATTTATTTTTCCATTTATCCTTGTCTGTCGGTTGGCTCGATCTGCTTTTCCACATAGGATAAAACGTTTTTTATACCACCTATATCTAATTATATTGGTCGATTAATCTGGATCATATACTATAAAAGTTCGTTTTAGAACAATTCACTCAACCCAATTTACTTTAATTACAACATTAAGATTCAAACTTTTAATCTAATATATCATCCTACCAAATTAACTTATAATTGATAATTAAAAACGTTTTTCATCTCTAAAATATTAGTTTTAGCATAGTTATTTATGCATAAATTCTCAATTTTTTTATTAAATAGAGAAAGATTACATTTTTCAAAGCAGTTACTGAGATTCGAACTTATACAAAATATAATAATCTGAATAGTCGAGGTCACTCGGCCAATCAATAAATCTCAAATTCTTGAAATTTTTAACTCCACGAGTAAATTAAGTAGCAATTGTATTCTATTATTTGATATTTAAAAAATAAATATTAAATAATAAAGTAGCAATTGTATTCTATTATTTGATATTTAAAAAATAAATAATAAATAATAAATGAGAGAAAAAAATGTATCCAACCTAAAATTAACGCTACTATTATTTCATGTACTGACAATAAAAAAATACTCTATAAACATGTATAATTTCACTTTAAAAAGTTAAAATTTAAATCTCTAACTCTAAATTCTAACCATATTCCCTAAACAATAAACACTAAAATCTAAATTCTAACTATAAACCCTAAATTCTAAACCAAAACTTAAAATTCTAAACTGAATTCGTTTGTAAAACAATTTCACTACATGAAATATTTTCTCAAAATATTCTGGTTGCATCAATCGCTCAAGGCCGGGGATGCGAGGCTAGTACGTTGCCTAGAACGATGGTGCAAGATCAGGGTTGTGCGACAATGGTAGTGCCTGTCAAGGCCATGTCAAGACAGGTTATGGTCCAATTCAATCCTGGAGGTGGTTTAGGAAGGTAGATTTGTGATGTTTGTTGAGTTTTATATGCTATTAATTTGAGGTGGATCGTTTGAACGACATGTATGGTAATTTATAGGTATTATTTTCCCCCATTTAGGTGTAGAGGGTTTTTAATGAGGCCGTAGTTTGCTCCTTTTCATATCAAAAACACATTTTCTCAAAATAATAACCATTTCAATTCAAAAATATTAATAACCACTTTTATTTCCCACAAAATATATAGTTGTTGGCTTGTTGCACGATTTAAAGTCATATTTATAATCGAACAAGTATATTTGGCCGGTTGACCAAGCTGTTCATCTTTGTTCCCTCACATTCTCTTAGACCATGAGTTCTAGACCCTATAGGAGCACACCCTTTCTTTCCCTTCCTTTCCTTCCCTCTATGTAGGATTAAGATTAGAATTTGTCAAAAAAATATTGTTTGAATCATATTCAAAACAAATTATTGTTTGAATAACGTATACAATTGAGTCTATCAAATACAAAGACCAATGAATCAAGTTGGGGAGTGGAAAAAATCCTAACAAAGATATATTAATTAAGGCTTAAATGAAAAATAGGTGCCCAAAGTTTTAAAAGTTACTATAATTTTAGGTGCCTGACTGTTAATGGGTGTTAAAATTTTGTTAACCAATCAATGCTTGACACGTGGCACATTTAATTTATTTTTTTAACTTTTTAAATAAAAATACCCAAAAATTTTTGTTTTTCAAAAAATCCTAAAATTTTGAAAATTTTACAAAACAGTCCCCAAATCCCTAAAATTACCCAAACCTCCAAATCGTCGCCGCTTTCGCAGCCGATCGCCACCCCTGAGCACATCGGTTTGGTCTCCGAAACAAGGTGGTCATTTTCCCCAACACAGCGTGGCCGAAAATGGCGAACGGCGTGCCAGCCGAACGTCGATTTCGTGTTCGACGTTCGATGTTCGGCTGCACGCCGTTCGTCATTTCTGGCGACAACTTGTTGGGGGAAATGACCGCCTTGGTTCGGCGACCAAACCGGTGTGCTCAGAGACGGCGGTCGGCGGCGAAAGCGGTGGCGATTTGGGGTTTGGGTAATTTTAGGGATTTGGGGACTGTTTCGTAAAAATTGAAAATTTTTGGGATTTTTGAAAAACTTAAAGTTTTTTAATTTTTAATTTAAAAATAAATTAAATATGTCACATGTCAAGCATTAATTGGTTAAAAAATTTAACACCCATTAACGGTCAAGCACCTAAAATTATAACTTTTGAAACTTTAGACACCTATTCTTACAAAAAAAATACTTTAAGCACATAAAGTTCAAAAAAAACATACTTTGGGCACCTATTTTTCATTTAAGTCGATAATTAATAAAGGATGATTATTCTATAACTAACGATAGAGAAAAATATTACACGAATGCATTAAATAATAACCCATAACAAATTAATTTTGCTCTAATCAGGCAATGTTACATATAGTTTTAAGAGAATTTACAAGGCAATGTTAATGCCGTTTTGGTCGAACCATTTTTTGTTTTCCTTCTGATTATTTAGGGCTTTGTCGTGATTAATTCGAATAGGCCTGCATTCTGTATCTGGTTTTGGTGGGTGAATCTCCCAACAAAATTTTTTTGCTTATAAAAGGCTTCAAACTCATAACCAACGTAAACGATACCAAACTGCTTATCATTTGGATCAACCATGTTAGTTGTTGACAGAACCACTTTGGTTTCATCTCAGTACGGGCGTGGGTTTCAGTCACCATGGTCAATCAATGGATCATCATTCTTCTTGCTTCGGTTCAAAGCATTCGCAAAGCCAACCGGTTGTAGTCAATCAAGAAGTGATAGTGATTTAGCAGAGAGGAGTCTTGGTTAGTTCAGGCCAAGCTGTCCACTCATCAACTACATTTTGAGCAACAGTGCCACTCCCATGCTTGGGATTGGGACCATTTCGCTATGATTTTAATGTAAATATGCATCTATATGATTAGATTTTATGATATATTAGGTTAGTGAAAGCCACCGTCCATTTCATTTGATGTGAATATAGTCAACTAGGGCACTAGGCCTAGCCATTGAATTTCGTTCATTTCTTGTTTTTGTGGTTGTTTAAAGAGAAGGGAAAACATTGTTCATGTTCAGCTTCGTAATAAAACAAGGTTGTGTGTTCTTCATTGTTCAGACATTTCAAGGGAGTGTATGGCGTACAAGATTGCTTAACTCGACGGGAATTGAAAGTAAGAATGAGTGATTGATCGAGTCGAATAATTTTTTTTTGAGTTAGTCGAACTAACGAGTACTATTTTGTAAGTCAAATTGTATTTGAAATTTTTTGAGTCGAAACGAGTTTATGAAATTTGAGTCGAGATAAATTGTTCGAGTTTCTGATCTAATTTAATTGTAAATATTTATAATATTATATTACTAAAAGTTTTTATATTTGTAGTCACATTAACTTATTTAAAAAAAATTAAGTCGAATTTATAAAATTACAATTCGAGTCAAATCAAATTGAGTTTTTTGTCGGCCCTGAAGGTGGGCAAGAGGGGCACCCTCCTAGAGCCCACTGCCCACCTAGTGCCCACTATTTATATTTTCAATTATATATATAGGTTTTTAAAAATTTTAAATATTTATTAATGGATTATATCATCCTTAATTAAAAAAATTATTTAGAACATAATGAGTCTTAGGCTTTGTTTGCCGATGTAGTTCGGAAACTTGGGTTTGGGGGACAAATGGCCGTTTACAGAAATCGAATTTTTTGGCTGTCTGAAAACGCCTGTTTGGGCGAGAAAATCGGCTGGTGAATGGTCGTTTGGAGCCAAGCGAGGGTTGTTTGAGGTTGTTGTTGCTGGTGAATGGGCGTTGCCCACCGCAACAGCAACAAAAAACACAGCCTTAGTATCACAATTGAAATTTTAATGATAGTTTAATTTTTTCTAATATTTATTATTGCGGTTCATTTTTTTCAATATTTGTTGTTTGTAGCTCATTTTTTTCAATACCTGTTATTAGAGGCTCAATTTTTCTCTTAATATTTATTATTAAAGGTCTACTCGTAAAACTCTTTTTTTCAATATTTGTTATAAGTGTCCAATTTTTTTCAATACTTGTTATTTGAGGCTCAAATTTTTTAAATACTTGTTATTAGAGGCTCATTTTTTCTTGATATTTGCTACTAGGATGTACTCTTAAAATTCAATTTTTTCAATATTTGTTATTAAGGGGCTGCTCTTAAAATTTATTTTTTTCAACATTTTTCTCAGGGGTCTAAATTGTTCAACATTTGTTATTTGCAGTCCAAATTTTTTAATACTTGTTATTTGAGGTTCAAAGTTTTCAATACTTGTCATTAGAGGCTCATTTTTTTCAAATATTTGTTATTAGGGGCATACTCTTAAAATTATTATTTTTCAATAATTATTATAAGGAGCCTACTCTTAAATTTTATTTTTCAACATTTGTTATTCGGGGTCTAATTTTTTCCAATAGTTGTTATTTGGGGATAAATCTTTTTAATAGTTGTTATTAGACGGTAATTTTTTTCAACATTTGTTATTATGGGCTCATTCTTAAAATTTATTTTTTAAATATTTTTTATTAAGGGTGTACTATTAAAATTTATTTATTTTTAATATTTATTATTAGAAATCTAATCCTAAAATTTATTTTTTAATACTTATTATTAAAAGCCTAATTTTTTAGTTTACCTTGAACCTTCAAAATCTTAAGACCGGCCCTATTTTCACGTCAACTCGAGTTGAAAAATCAAATTTTTTTAGCCGAGTTTTACTTACTCAGTCTAAAAGATCCAGCGTTGTTTTGGGCTCTTCGCCCCCTCCTAAAGCAAAGGGCTCAAGTATCGTTATACTATAGCTCAATGTACAATCGCATAGGACATGATATTTACCGATTTTCACTAGAAATGGCTCATGCCCAGTCCAAAATCCTCTATACTGGCCCTTTCTTTTTAATTGCAAGGTTGAGCCCGGTTCGATTCTCATTATAAGTATATTTATATACATGTGGATCTCGTTCTTTTTGTATGAGTTTTCTTTTCATATTACTCTGATTCAAACCATGGTTTATGTTGGTTTATTTTTTAATCTGATTTTACTATAATATTTACTTCTGGATATACATAGATTTGATTTCTATTTGATATGTCGTGTTACGTTAATTCTGGTTATAGCTCGAACAAATTTAAATGTATAATATCTTTCGACTTAAAAATTGTAATAATTCAAATAATTTAAGTATTGTATAATATATATATGAAATGTTAATTGGCTATAGTCGCATGTGTCACGGCCCAAACCTTAGGGTCCGAGCCCATCCGAACCAGCCCAGATCCATGAAGTATTCAGGAGGGTAATTCGGTCAAAGCATCCTCTTGTTTGTAGATAATGTTTAGGATAAGAATGAATCCCAAAAGTGAGATTTCCTTAGGATAAGGTCGATCTAGACCGTCGATGTAAATTAATCTGAGCCATTGAATGTAGGGGAGTTCAACTATAAATAGAGGCCCCCTCCCTCACTTGTAAATCACTTCAGATTTGAGGAATATACAAAGCATTCACTCACTTCTCCTTGCTTGAGCTTTCCTTAGCCATTTTCTTTCAGTTGTTCTTTGTTTTCCGCAAGGGTCTTACTTTTAAGCTTTGATCGTCAGGCTTACTTAGGCGTTGCCTTGTTCGAGAGCGTCTAAGGCCGCACGTTCGAGACTAGGAGATTCTACGGGCGTGACAAGTGGTATCAGAGCTAGTCTGACCGAGAGAAATGGCACCACAAAGCACCTGCGAGGTTCCACCAACTGACCGAGATACTCGTGCTGCAGTTGCGGGGAAGAAGCGTGAAAGTTCCAGGGATATCATCTCAACTTTGGAGAAGAGGGTTATTCGCCTGGAGGAAGCCATGGGTAATGTTCAAGAGGCCCAGGAGGAGGCGGAGCCACGCCTCGAGAAGGTGGATTCACTCAAGGAGGAAATTACCGAGGAGGTCCAGGAAGTTCTCAACGCGATGTATGAGAAAATGGACCAACACGTACGTTCCCTTCAAGGTGCGATGGAGACCATGAAGGCGGAACATGCGGGGGAGATGAAGAAGCTCACTGCCGAGCTATCTCTCTACAAGAATGCCGTATTGACCGGCATGGTGGGCGAAGCACCTGCAGCTAAGCCCAGGATCGATGCGCCAAAGCCGAAGGAGTTCAAGGGGGCAAGGGCAGCCCAAGAAGTGGATAACTTTATTTGGGGGTTGGAGCAGTATTTCCGACTCATGGGCATCGATGATGAAGCAACAAAGGTAAACACAGCTTCTATTTATTTGTCTGATGCCGCTCTTTTATGGTGGAGACACAGATGCTCCCAAGCGGAGGATGAGACTCTTCCCGTCAAGACGTGGAAGGAGTTCCAGTTCGAGTTCAAGCAGCACTTCTACCCAAGGAATGCTCAAAACGAGGCTCGAGAGAAGTTACGCCAGCTACAACATGACGGCTCTATCCGAGAGTATGTCAAGAAGTTCACGGAACTTAGGCTCCAAATCCAAGACATGAGCGAGACCGACGCCCTATTTTCCTTCAAGAATGGGCTACAACGTTGGGCAAAGATGGAGCTACACCGAATGGAGATCCAAGATCTTTCCAAGGCGATGGCCGCTGCCGACTCCCTTGCAGAGTTTGAACATAAGAAGTTGGACAATTCCAAAGAAAAGCCGAAGTACAAAGGCAACGAGAGGAAAGACAAAGACAGGCATGCCAAGGACGGGTCCGAAAAGCCAACCAATAAAGGCAATAAAGTTAGCAAGCCTTGGGATGTCGTTTGTTACAATTGTAAAGGTAATCACATCAAGAGAAATTGTCCCCTGCTCGCCAAGGCTGCTGCCATTAAAGAGAGGAGCGGCGAAGAGAAGGAAGCCCTCATGCTTAATTCCCTCATCAGTTCCATGGAGACCAAGAAGGGTTCCAAGAAGAAGGGTCTAATGTTTGTGGACATCATTGTGGCGGGTCGAAAGTTGAGCGCACTTGTGGACACCGATGCCTCAGAATTGTTCGTGTCAGAACCAGTTGCCAAGAAACTTGGCCTTCATGTGGAGAAGGCAAGTGGGTTCATCAAAACCGTGAATGCCAAGGAGACTCCGATTGCGGGAGTAGCAAGAGGAGTCAAGTTAGAAATTGGCCGGTGGACTGGTAAGGAAGCTATCAAGGTAATCCCTCTTGATGACTTCGATTTTGTGATTGGACTTAGCCTACTTGACCGGATTAATGCTTTGCTTGTTCCCTTTGCCGATTGTTTGTGCATTCTTGACCCGGCACATCGGTGCATGGTTCCGGTGAGACGAGAGACAGGAGTTGGGGCCAAGATGTTGTCAGCCATCCAGTTCAGCAAGGGGGTGCGCAAGGAGGAACCCACCTACTTGGCTACTTTGGTCCATGATGGGACAAACCAATCCGATGAGATCCCAACCAAGGTAAAGCAAGTCTTGGCAGAATTCAAAGATGTGATGTCTGCCGAGTTGCCCAAGCATCTCCCACCGAAGAGGGAGGTGGATCACAAGATTGATCTTGTGCCAAATGCGGAGCCGCCAGCCCGAGCTCCTTACCGAATGGCTCCACCCGAGTTAGAGGAGATGCGCAGACAATTGAAGGAACTCCTCGATGCCGGGTATATCCGACCGTCAAAGGCACCCTACGGTGCACCGGTGCTCTTTCAAAAGAAGCATGATGGAATGCTTCGAATGTGTATCGACTATCGGGCTTTGAATAAGCTCACAGTGAAGAACAAGTACCCGATCCCACTGATAGCTGACTTGTTCGATCAACTTGGTGGTGCAAGGTGGTTCACCAAGTTGGATTTACGGTCCGGATATTGGCAGGTTAGAATCGCAGAAGGTGATGAACCGAAGACAACATGTGTGACTCGTTATGGTTCATATGAATTCATGGTGATGCCTTTTGGCCTCACGAATGCTCCCGCTACCTTCTGTACTCTCATGAACAAGGTACTACAACCCTTTCTTGATCAATTCGTTGTTGTTTACCTTGACGATATTGTGGTCTATAGCAAGACACTTGGGGAGCATGTTGAACACTTAAGGCATGTGTTCGAGGTTCTACGGCAAAATGAGCTCTACGTCAAAGAGGAAAAGTGTTCATTTGCGCAAGAGGAGGTCCCATTCCTAGGCCACATTGTTGGTGGAGGCAAGATTCGAATGGACGGGGCCAAGATTCAAGCCATTGTTGATTGGGAGCCGCCAACGAAGGTGACGGGGTTGAGATCCTTCCTGGGGCTAGCCAATTACTATCGGAGGTTCGTCAAAAGCTATTCCAAAATCGCCACACCTTTGACCGAGTTGCTGAAGAAGGACAAGGCGTGGGATTGGAGTGCCGATTGTCAAAAAGCTTTTGAGGACTTGAAGCAAGCTATGGCGAGTGAGCCAGTGTTGGTATTGCCGGACCACACCAAGTCTTTTGAAGTTCATACCGATGCATCCGACGTTGCTATTGGTGGGTTCCTTACGCAAGAGGGACATTCGGTTGCATACGAAAGCCGGAAGCTCAATGAGACCGAGCGGAGGTACACGGTCCATGAGAAAGAGATGACCGCAGTAGTGCACTGTTTGCGCACATGGCAACACCACATACTTGGGTCAAGGTTTGTGGTATATACCGATAATATTGCCAATAGTTATTTTCTTACTCAGAAAAAGTTATCTCCCAAGCAGGCTCGTTGGCAAGAGTTTCTTGCAGAATTTGATTTTGCCATGGAGTACAAGCCGGGGAAGGTTAATTCCGTTGTTGATGCCTTAAGCCGGAGGTACAACATCAAGGTTGTGAGCTTGCCGAAGGGACACTTGCTAGAGCGCATCAAAGAGGGACTATCACATGACCCAACAGCCAGAATGTTGATTAATTATGCCAAGGAAGGGACCACGAGAAGATTCTGGATTGAGGGGGACTTGCTGTATGCTCGAGGACATCGCCTCTATGTGCCTCAGTTCGGGGAGTTGCGCAAGGAAGTCATGAAGGAGTGTCATGATTCCAAGTGGGCGGGACATCCGGGAATAAGCCGGACCTTAGCACTCATTGCGGAGCACTACTATTGGCCACGCATGGGCGAAGATGTTGAAGCC
The DNA here is from genome assembly GCA_019671005.1 of Hibiscus mutabilis. Taxonomy (NCBI): domain Eukaryota; kingdom Viridiplantae; phylum Streptophyta; class Magnoliopsida; order Malvales; family Malvaceae; genus Hibiscus; species Hibiscus mutabilis. Next base: position 55,749,125 of record CM033726.1, read on the forward strand.
TATGTGAGGACTTGTCTTGTGTGCCAACAGGACAAGATCGAGATGAAGAGACCCGCGGGACTGTTGCAGCCATTGCCCATTCCCGAGCGACCATGGGAGAGTGTTTCCATGGATTTTATTGTCGGTTTGCCCAACTCTGACGGCCTGTCTAGTATAATGGTTGTGGTTGACAGGTTTTCCAAGTACGGGACGTTTATCCCAGCATCAAAGGTGTGCCCAGCCGAGGAAGCGGCTCGTCTTTTCCTTAAACACGTGGTCAAGTATTGGGGAGTGCCAAAGACGATCATTAGTGACTGGGACACACGGTTCACGGGCAGATTCTGGACTGAGTTGTTCAAGCTTATGGGATCAAGCCTGAACTTCTCCACAAGTGTTCATCCGCAGACGGACGGGCAAACCGAACGAGTGAACGCATTATTGGAGATCTATTTGAGACACTATGTGAGTGTCACGCAACGCGACTGGCCAAAACTACTAGATGTGGCCCAATTTTCCTACAACCTACAACGGAGCGAGGCGACCAACCAGAGTCCATTTGAGATCGTGACCGGGCAGCAACCGCTCACACCCAACGTAGTTGCTACCAAGTACGAAGGGCCTAATCCAGCAGCACACAAGTTTGCCAAGGAGTGGCAAGAGCATCACGACTTAGCTCGAGCTTGTCTACACAAGGCGGGAAAACGGACCAAGAAGTGGGCGGACAAGAAACGTAGGGACGTGAATTTTCAAGTTGGTGACTTAGTCCTTGCAAAGCTCACCGGGATTTTGCGCAACCCAACCGTGCACAAAGGGCTTGTGCGAAGATACGAGGGACCGTTCAAAATTGTGAAGCGGATAGGCACCATGGCCTATCGATTGGAGTTGCCATCAAACATCCGAGCTCATCCAGTATTCCATGTCAGTCTACTCAAGCCATACCATCAATATGAGTTGGATCCAGATCGAGGCAAGTCACACTGAGCGCCAATCGGGATAAAGGTCTCCTATGAGAATGAAATTGAAGATATCCAAGCGGAGAGGGTCATTCGACGACCAGGCCATCGGCCAAGGCACGAGTATCTTGTTCAATGGAAGGGACTTCCCGACAGTGAATGGAGTTGGGAACCAGCCGAGGGTCTATGGCAGTTCAAGGATCAAGTGAGTCAGTACCATCTCAACCGAGCGACGAGGGCGTCGCCAGATCCAGTGGGGGAGAATGTCACGGCCCAAACCTTAGGGTCCGAGCCCATCCGAACCAGCCCAGATCCATGAAGTATTCAGGAGGGTAATTCGGTCAAAGCATCCTCTTGTTTGTAGATAATGTTTAGGATAAGAAGGAATCCCAAAAGTGAGATTTCCTTAGGATAAGGTCGATCTAGACCGTCGATGTAAATTAATCTGAGCCATTGAATATAGGGGAGTTCAACTATAAATAGAGGCCCCCTCCCTCACTTGTAAATCACTTCAGATTTGAGGAATATACAAAGCATTCACTCACTTCTCCTTGCTTGAGCTTTCCTTAGCCATTTTCTTTCAGTTGTTCTTTGTTTTCCGCAAGGGTCTTAGCTTTTAAGCTTTGATCGTCAGGCTTACTTAGGCGTTGCCTTGTTCGAGAGCGTCTAAGGCCGCACGTTCGAGACTACGAGATTCTACGGGCGTGACACATGCATGAAATGAGAAATCTCTTGGGACATAAAATCAACAGGCATAGCATACTCTTGGTTTCTTTAACCAAGCAATGCAAATATTAAGGTTGAAAGGTTAGGTGGGTGCTGATGGACATGGCAACATAATTACGATCTAAAATAAGCCGCATGTTCATTGAACCGATGGCAATCTTGCATTAATCAAATAATTTTTTTTACAGAAACGGAGTCAAGATTTAGAGTGGGGTAAATTCATAAATAAAAAATTATATAAGAAGACAAAAATAAAAAAAAATCTTAGGAGTAAAGAATAATTGTCTTTTTTTACCCCACATAGCTCCGTCTATGAATCTTTATATGATTGATAATGCAACAATACATCTTTTATTACCTATTTTTATTCATTTAAATCGGATATCATATCAATATCAATGACTGGTTTATTATGTCAAAACAAAGTACATCAAATATTCTTTGTCAAGAATAATCATATATCATATAAACATGACCACATTTTCGATGTTGAGTTATATAAATAATAAACAAAATTTACCAATAATAATACTATTTATAGACTTGACTACTTTTAATGTAAGAGGGGTTTCTCCCCAACCTCTAGGTCTCTTGCTTTTAAAACTAAAAAAAAGTATTCTCCTGTTTTTTTTGTATCTAACTAATTTTAAGAGTAAAGTGTACAGATGATTACTAAATTTTTAGGACGTTTTTATTTTGATTATCAAACTTTTAAAATTTTTATTTGAGTTATCCAATTTTTATTTCGTTTTCATTTTGGTCTCTCTTATTATTTTTTGTTAGAAAATATTGACGTGATAGTTATCTTCTTCTTCAACCTTTTTCTTCCTTTTTTTCCCATAAACACAAAAATTTCAAAAATATAATATTTCGTCTCCCAATTTTCTTCATTCATTATTCTATCCTTAGATATCATTATGAATAAATCTTAATTCTCCCAACACTTCATCTTCAGTCGGTTTTAGTGAAATGAAAAACATGAAATAGAGGATTTGGAATTTGATTTATTACTCTCAGAAATCTTGATTTGTATCGCAGCAGCAGCGCTTTGACGTGTCCAAGGAGCAACTACTTTTTACTATTGGTTCAACATAGATCACTGCAAGAGCGTACAATTATTGATCAGATCACTATGACCACAAGCCAGATTTCACAATCTGCAATTTCCCTAAGCACTAAATATGCTAATGACTTTTTTTTATAAAGCCCCAAGACTAGGGTTGTAAATGAGACGAGATAGATCGCGAGCTATTTGAGGTCGATTCAGTCAAAGTTCGGTTAAAGCTCGATTCGTGTGGACTCGACTTGATCTCGAACTCGGCTCGAGTTCTTAACGAGACGAGCAACTTGATACCCGACTCGTAAAGCTCGCAAGCTACTCGAAATATACATAATTTTTTATTTTTTATAATTTAAAATCTAAATTCCTAAAATATAAACCCTAAAATCTAACTCCTAAATTCTAAACCCAACAACCTAAACCTTCAAACCCTAAACTAACACCCTAAACCCTAAAACTAACAAGCTTGAGTTTACACAACTCGTGTATCAAAGTTTTTTTTGATAGGGCTTTAAATGAGACGTGACAGATGGCGAGCTACTCGAGTCCGACACGGTCAAAGATCGGTCAACACTTGACTCGATTTGGCTCGAATCAAGCTCGAACTCGACTCGAGTTCTTAACGAGCCGAGTCGAGCTTAGATTTCTCAGGCTTGTTAAAAATTACTCGAGCTCGAACTCGACTCAAAATCTTAGCGAGCCGAGTCGAGCTTAGCACTACTCGAGCTCGACTCAGCTCGTTTACACCCCTACCCAAGACTCCTATAGTCTAGTAGGTTGATGCTCTAGCATCAAGTATTTAAGGTTACTGCATTCCCAATGACTTGAACTCGAGACCTTAGTTAAGTTGGAACAATCTATGTCGACTAATTCAAATGGAGTTAATCTTCTCCCTAGTTCCCTATTTAATCTCAAATTAAAACTACTTGTTGAAAGTGATTTTCAGTGAGGATGTTCTATTTGTTCTCTGTTTCTCGGCCTTAAATGCTGCAACTATTGATCAAAACTTAAGCAGGGAGTGGAAATGATTATAGGTTTCCTATAAGACAATTACTTAACAATTTTGATATTTTTATGAATTTCCTATGATTCTATATGCAGCTAATTAAACACTAAAAAGAAAATTGAAAGAAAAGAACTATAAAACTTACATGGGTAGATAAATTTCTGCCAAATTCCCAGTTCACTTTTGCTGGCAAAGGCTGAAGGCTTTCGAGCTAAGACATGAAGTGCTGTCTCCCCATTCGAATCACGCAGAAAAGCCAATTCTGTATTGTACTGAATTAAGCATAGAGCTACATCTAGGTAGAAGAGGAGAATGATTGGCACTAACCCTTGCTACAAGCAAAGAGAAATTCGCTTCATTGTTCATACTGGTTGCTATAAGTAACCCGACGTAATCCTCCTCAGTAAGATCCTGAGCAGAAGTCACGTTGTAAAGATACCAAACCATGTCTCGGTCGCCAATCGCTGCCTCAATGTAGAGTGGTGTGACTCCCTTGCTCCCCCTTAACATTGGCAACAAAAAAAAAACAGACTTATGGAGTTGAAACTTACAAATGCATCCAAAAGCAGCCCCTGCCAGAAAAACAGTCCTCTATTTCATGATTTTCATTTCACTAAAACAGCCCCTAAAGAAGATGAAGTGTTGGAAGAGATTAAGATTTATTCATAATAACATCTAAGGGTAGAATAATAAATAAAGAAATCGGGAGATAAAAGGTCATACATTTGTAAGTTCTTGTGTTTATAGATGAAAAAGCAGAAGAGAGAAAGAAAAAGGTTGAAGAAGAAGATAAATGATACATCAGCATTTTCTAACCGAAGATAACAGGAGGGACCAAAATGAAAGCGAAATAAAAGTTGGGTGATCCCCATAAAAATTTTAAAAGTTTGGTGACCAAAATGAAAATATTCTAAAGGTTCGATGACTATATGTGTACTTTACCCTAATTTTAAAATTTTTCTCTATCTTGAAACTAGAAAAATAAAGTCATTATCTCTATTTTAACCATATGTACGTTAAGCTCTATTTTATTATTCGAAGTTTCACAATAGTTATGTCGTATATATTGCATTAGATTCAAGTTAAAAAAAAATTATTATAGTCTTAACGAGATAAAATTACAAGTATTCATGGACATGATTAAACTCGGATTTTAAATGTTATAGTCCAAATTGAACCCATATATGTAATCTAATTCAATTTCAGACCTTATATTTTTACTAAACTTCGGAAAGAGCTTCAAAATTTTAATGATCCTTTGATTTGAGCCTCTCAATTCTCAAGTAAGGATAGAGGTAACTTGGCTGAATAAGTATGAACAATTTGGAAGGACTGGGTTGACGGGGGACAGCTTAGTTGTAAGAAATGAAGTAGCCAATAGCCTAAGAGTTGAAAATTTATGGATTGCCTAAAGCGACAAGATTAGGAGGATGGTGACAAACTAAGCAATCTATTTTGAGACACGGCTGCCCTCTGACTCTAACTCGGTCAATCGTCGTTTCCTACAAACCCAAGCTTCCACCTTAATTTCTCCTACTGTTTTATTCGCTGCATTTTTATATGATTAAGACATGGTTGATTATTATAATTTAATTCAGGTATGGTGGAATTTAATTATTTTATGTCTTGTCTTTTTTTCATAATTTCTGCATGGAAAATGGCCACTGTTTTAGCTTGGTTTAGGGCCACCACACCACTGAACCGGAGGAACAAAATTATGGAGTATTTAATTTCTCTATTTGCCTTTTGGGATTATTCCGTGCACCAGCATCAAAACAATCCTACCTCTTTTGCTATGCTTTTGACTGCAATTTAGATTTTTTCGCATTGAGATAGGTTCTAATAATTTGAATATTTAAAACCATGGGCAAATCGAACATAGTAGATTGTGTTCGAGTCGGGTTAAAATTATTTAAATTCAAAATGGATCGAATAAATTATCTAAAATACAATAAATCTAAAATGTTTTGAACCTGAAACAATTCAAATTCGAAAATAACTCTTAACTCAAATGAACCTAAACCTTTGATTTGATCCAAATTAAATTAACCGCCCAATTAACAAAAGTCTTGGCCTATACATAATATAATATATGGAAAATTATTTCATACACAAATTACACAACTCTTTTTATTTTAGGAGAGGAATTTAGTTTAGTGTTTAAAGTTTTAATTTGTAGGATTTAGAATGAAGGGTTTATGGTTAGAATTCAGGTTTTAGGATTAAATGTTTAAATTTTGTTTTTAAAATAGTAAATATGTAAATTTGTGTATTCTTTTATACAACATTTATATAAAAAAATTACGCATATATATTAATTGCTTACGCATGTGTTACGTCAAAGAGAGGGTAAGACATTAATCACGCATTAGAAAAAAATGAGAGGTCCTAAAATATAAAAAACGGTACACTGTATATCTTATTAGACATGTCTTTTAGAAAGAGACCCAAATAAGTGAGGTGCATAGCTCGTGACCTTCGTCACTAGATTAATCTCACGTCTGAGAAAGGTGAAACATTAATCTCTCATCCAATAAAAAAATATTATAGAACATGAAAATAATAATATTGTATATATCTTATTAGACATATATTTCGAGACATGCATGGTCCCACCGTAGTTGGCCTTGCAATACAAATTATGAACAATAATTGGCGACGTTAGCTCGTCGGTGGGTGGGGCAGGACATCTTTTGAGAATCAAACACAGCAATTTGGCAGATATATCCAATAGGATTAGATTAAGGCAGACAATTTCCCCAAACAAACATGTCAATTGTACACTGAACATCAATTCAAATAAACTAATGTTTATTTAGACCAACTAATCATTCCCCAAATTTCTTCCCTTTTAAAATATAAAGTAGAAATAGAAAAGATGCAATTGCTTTATTTCCTCTTTCCAATGTCAGAAGTTGTCTTCTGTTGGTAATACATTGTAATCACACTTTGATGCAAATTAGCAAAAACCACATATTTTCATAAAAAGTTTCAACTTTTTAATGCATTTAAAACGAACTCAATCTTATGATAGGTGTAGTTTTGTGGTGATGAAACCATTCCCCTTCTGCTTTTGCTTTTGCTTTTGCTTCAAATAAAGAGAATATATAACTTTGTTATATTAAGGGTAAAATACACAAGTAATCATTAAACTAAGAAAAATGATCAATTTGGTTACTGATCTTTTAGAAATCACAAAATAGTCATTAAATTTATCAAACTATTATAAAAGTATCATTAAACTTTATTGAATGTCCATTGACTGTTTTGTAATAGTTTGATAAATTTAATGATTATCTTATAATTTTTGAAAAATCAGTAACTATAACAATCATTTTTATAGCTCAATGATTATTGGTGTACTTTACCATAAGAAGTAAAATTTTTAATTCACCGCGTTTATTTTGCACAGAACTCGCTTTTAGTGAAGCACAAGCTCGAAACTCGCTTTTGGTAGGACGCTTAATCTACGTGGACGGAAAGGGATATCTTGGATGTGGTAATTTATCTAAATAATTTTTAAAGGGTATATTTGAATGATTTTACCTAATTCGAAATACAAAGTACATGTTCACTTAAAATATATAAATTTGTAGAACCCTTGGAGTAGTCCCAATGATAAATGATTGTGTGTTCCATCTATCTAATTCGGGTTCGAGCACTATGTATGTACGATGTGTGTTATTAAAGAGTTAAAAAATTGAATAAATACTATAATGTAATCGCGCTATTATATTAAAAAACAAAAACAATATATATATATTTGTATTTAGTACTCAGTCAAATATTACCGCGACTTTTTTATTTTTAATTAAAAAATTCATTGTGTTGGTTGTTAGCGGGGAAGGACCCGGAGAAAATGGCCTTAAATGAGTAGTAATTACAGTACTAATTAAAATTTGAAATTAAGTTGTAATTTTTTATTAATTAACCCTCAAATATGCATTAATTAAACTTGGAATAAATTTATACGTCACTCACCATCTAACTTCAATTCAAACAAAACCATCAAATATATTTACACATCAAATCTGTACAAAAATACTAATGCATATATTATAATATATCCCTTGCAAATACAAAATGGGGAGGATGAGAATTCCCAGATTTAATCATGTAAAATCACAACAAAATTCGAGCAATCTGATTGTATCTTCTCTCTTCAATCTGTCTCGATTTGATTTCTTCAGCACATCTTAAAGTCCTTTCGATGTGGTATCCTCCTCCGATGCTCACTTCCCTCTCTAAATGACTGCAGTAGCTCTCGAACACACTCACATTCACATGTAATTTGAAACCCATCAAGAACAGAAACTCAACCTCCAAATGATTCAGTTCGTTCGTCGTCAATCCCCCGACTCGTGCAAAGTAAGAGTTTCTGTAATTCCTGCAAAAAAAAAACCAGTTTAATCGGAATCCAAACCAGAGGTTTTGAAGCTGATGAGCAGGTAATGATACTCACATGTCTTCGACATACTTGGAAGCGACCATGATTGTTGTGATGAGAAGCCTGTGTACATTTATGGCATTGATTCGAAACCCTGGGTTCGCCTGGCAGAACCGATCGATATAAACGTAGGCCACAACGTAAACGGAGGGGCCGGCTTTGGTGTACCGGAAGATTCTCTCCAGGTAAGATTGAATGGTCATGTCGGGTGTCTCGTGGCAATCGAAAACCCGGCTCTTGAAATCTTTGGCCGTCAATGCCCATTTACAGTTCTTGGCAATCCTCTGGTTTCTCGCCATTGTTCTGTCGATGAGGGAAGCGAGAACCGAGATCACCAGTGAGGTGTTGGCGTCGTTCTGATAGGAATAACAGTACAGATCCGATCGGAGCTTTCTCGGAGAGATTATAAGCGAAGATGCAGCAGCCATTAAGATTACTGAAAATAAGCTTGGAATCTGAAGAGAGAAAAAGAGTGGGTAATACAAAAGAAGAGTGAGGTTTAATGAGGATTTTATAACGGTTTTGGGACACATTGGAAGGTGGGTGGAAACAGGAAAGGGTAGATATAAATTACCAGTATCGTCTCTCAAGGATTTGAATTCTTCCTCCATGTAAAGCCAAAGTACAGACTACAGACAAACCAGCTAAGCTTTTCAACAATAAAAAAATCCACTCAATTTCTCTCTAAATTAGTGGTCGCCGACAGTGGGTTGAAGGACAAGGATGGGGGCAGGGCCAAAATTGATCTCGACCTGAAAATTTTTTATTTGTTATAATTTCATTCGTAATCTTATAAATTTGATTTAATTTTAAAAAAATTAAATAAAGTTTACTTTATAAAACGAAAATTTAAATAATTTGAATATTTTAATAATTAATAAATTAATTTTTACGTTTGAATTAATTTGTTCAATTTTGTTTGATATATATATATTGACATTGTCACACATGAAAAGAGACGAGGACAATAATTTTATATTGAAAAAGAAAAAATGAAGTTTTGTGTAGGCTATACGGTTCAGTTTTGGTTTAATTCGGTAAGCTATTTTAGTAACTATCGGTTTTCGGTTCGGTTAACTTCGGTTTTCGGTTTTTTTATATTAATGTTAGTTTTTAAAATTTTGTATTTTATTTTGACAAAATAGTTTTATTTGATGATTTTTAAATATTAAAAGTTGGAGTTTTAAAGTATTTTTCATAAATATTTATTAAAAACTTAATTTTTTAAGTAAAAAATAATAATTAAAAATGCATCTATAGTATTGTAAGTATAAAATATTTATTTTTATATTATAAAATAGCTATAAATTAAATAAAAAATTAAATTCGGTTCAATTCGGTTAACCATGGTTCGTAAACTATGAACCATAAACTGTCCAAACGCCTCAGTTCGGATCGATTTTCGGTTTTGCGGTTAACCATGCTCAGCCCTAGTTTTGGGATATATAAACGGTGACGTTGTACATTCTATTAGACACGTCTTTTGAGAAGAGGGTAATGATCCCGTGACAAATGATATTAGAGCGACCCTTTAACTACCTAATTCACGCTGAGGGCCCATGAGTGGGATAAACATGGTGGTCAACCGTGACAATGGCTCATTACGAGTGTGGTTAACTCATGACGAGAGCATCATAATATTGAGTGAGAGAGAATATTATGCCCGGAAAGAGATGGGGACAATAATTTCACATCAAAAAAATAGTAGATCTTGAGATATATAAACGCTGCGCATCCTATTAGACATGTATTTTAAGAACAGAATAATAATCATGTAATAATATGTATTATTGTATATAATTATATAAAAATATTTAAATTCAAACTAATTACTATTATAATATTATAAATATTTATAATTAAATTTGAGAAAAAAATAATCAATTTGGCTGGCTTAATTTTTTTTATTCAATCGAATGTTTACGCTTAACGATGAATGAAAATACCTAAGTAGCTTCCCTGGTTTGGTTTGGACCCACAAGAGTATACGGCATTTAATGCATTTATAGATGTACTTGTATCCAAAAGACTCCTGCTTTCTTCTCCATGGTTTACACGTGCAGTAAGTTTTGGTGTTTGACTTCATCATGTCTTGGCTTTCTACTTGCGGTTGTCCCACGTGGGATTTTCTTCTTTTGAGTGATCTGCAGCGCTAACTATGCCGGCATTTATGTACTGTGGCTGTGGATCCCGCTCTCTTCTCTTCTTGCTGAGGCTGAGAGTACAATTAATATCTCACTTTCAAAATTATTGGGTTTTGATTTCTTTTTTCCAAGTTGCGTTTCATATTTTGCTTGTTATGTAAAGCACACCGACACATGGCTTTCCAATGATGAAAGAAAAATTCCTCCGAACTTTAGATTCAAATCTTAAAAATAATTTTATTAAAAAAATCTCGAATTCCAAACATAGATTTTATTAAAACAAAATCTCAACAATACAACAAACAAAATCGCATCCATGTGCACATATTAGAGCATGATCACGATTTCATTGACTTAAAGTTATCTTCATCAACGTAATTACATGAAATCCTCGTCTCTTTCCTCTATTATGCACCAACAAATCCAAATTTATTAAACTAAATATCAAATTTGTCACGTTAAATATTACTTACTAGGGGAGTTCAAACATCTATACCAGGAATTCTTACATGTCAGTGCCAAGGTTATTTTTGTAATACAAGTGGTCAGGGGTGGTTGTGATTACACACTGTTATTTAGATTTTGAGCCTGAATGGAATAGATTGCATGAAGATCTGGTGGAGCAATGTGGGTCAGGTGGAGTCTTCTCAAGTCTCATTGAGATGACAAATCGTGGGTACTCTCCGTATCGTGCTTGGCCGATACGAAGCAACATCTAGTTCGTATATATTAAATAATTCCAAGGGATTCTGGTCCACCGCTCCAAAATATCTCACCAAATTTGGAGGCCTACAACAAGTGTTTTACTTCAGTTAAATCCAGAGGCAGAACCTTCCCATAAAAAATCAATTCCCAATGTTGAATGTGATCCACAATTTCTTGTTGGAAATCATATCTTCATTGAAATTGATTTGGACCGCCATAATCCTTTAAATCGGTCGCTGTTTGTGCCTCAAAAGTTGTTCAACTAATATTTTTCACGACAAGTAGACAAGGGGAAGATTTTAGAAAGTTGTTTTTGAGCTATTATTACTACAGACTTGCTACGGATCTTATTTTCCCAGAGGCACGAATGGCGAAAGCCCGTATCAAATTTGTCGGAGTCGGGCCAAGACTATTTAGTTTGCTAGGCTTAATCTGACCCACAAGGCTCAATGATTTGACCCAACACGAAACACAATGGGTATCAAAATGTTCAAAAACAAATTGCGAGCTTGATACTTTAGTTTTTCGATATTATTTACTCCGAAGATGTGAAATCACGATTGGTCTATTTAATTTATTCGTTCGATTTAGGTTTTCGACGTAAAATTGGATGGCTATGGTCAAAAATTCATAATCCTTTATAGATATAAATAAACGTTTAATATATACTTTCTTTTTATATTATGTGTTTAAAGTTTTTCGTTCAAAGTATATGTCTAACGCCTCGTTCTGTTTTTATTTGAAAGTCAATCCATCGACAATCGTTCAAAAATTGTCACCCAATCATTGCTTGACACATAATCTATTTTTTTGAAAAATTAATGTTGCATTGCTAATAAACTGCGGAAGCGAGCTGAAGCGAAGGTACGAGACTCGTTAAAAAATCTCCCTAATCCTAATTAGAGGGAAAAGAGTGCAACATACTAACACTTAATGCAAATTTGACTCTAGCTAGCCCAATACAATCAAATTAAACAACTCCCTTAGCCCCTATCTGGAGAAGATTCAATGAAATCAGACTTACGACCAATGCCTTTTTTGGCTAATGAATCAACCAGCATATTACAGTCTCCGTAAACAAACTGGAAACTCAACCTACCCCCCTGCACACAGGTTTAAGCATGAGTTAATTAAGGGTTTAAAGACAACCGGCGCGGCGTGGGGGCACCCCAACCAGTCCTCAACTAATTTACAGTCGCTTTCCACAACCACACTTCTTTGTTTATTTTTATTTTTTAAAAAACTAAAATTTTAATTCTCTAAAAAAACCATAAATAAAAGCCTAATATGTATTGATTTGTCATATCATAACCCACAACTAACTGATTTATCATAATCGACTAAGCCAATACAAAAGGATTTACTCGAATATGTCAATTACATCGACTATAATTGATTTATGCTCACGCTTGAGAAATTTAGGTGGGAAAGAGAACACAGATTATTGATTGGGGGGAAAATGCATGTGGTGATATCATCGTCCAAGCGTTTCAATCTCCAATCATACACTCTTACATAGTCCCTTCCTTGAAAAGTAGCCCAAGCTTTTCCCATTTTCGTGCAAATATTGTAAAAAAATCAATTAATGCAAAGCGGTCCCATTATTAATTATCCTTGATTTTTGAAGCTGACAATATTAAATTTATAAATAAATTTATTAAATTTAAGATTTACAAAATTAGTTTAAGGCTTTTCCCTCTTTCTTGTTTCCTAATTGTTTTTTTGTCCTGGTTGGGTTGTTTCTTTTTGCAGGTTTGGTGTTCTTTGGTGGTAGCTTGTTGGCTTGGTTCGCCGATTGTCTTTTTCCTACTACCTTCCGACATTAAAGATCTCATGTTTCTGGATGTAACGCTCGTTGTTGGCTGTTCATGTTGTATTTCTCCACAAAATTCATCATTCAGTGATTCCCTAATCGACATGTAGATGATGAATGTGTTTGCTGGCTCTGGTTTACTTTAAGTCTTGTTGTTTCTTGATGTCTTTGTTGTGTTTTTCTGTTGTTTCTTCTTGTGTTTGTCCTTGTTTTGTTTTTTAAGCTCGTATTGTGACATTGTTTCCTCTATTGTTCTTTTACCGTGTTTTGTTTAGAGTTTTGTTGTTGTTCGTTCTGGGTTGCTTTGAACCTTGTTCTTTGTATTCATGTTTTTTTGTTGTTTTAATAAAATACCAACATTTTTTTGTTTTAAAAGGATTTAGAATTAGAATTTAAGATTAGAGTTTAATGTTTAGTGCTTTAAGATCAGTAATTTAAAATTTCAATTTTAAGAAAAGATTGTGCAAATACTTTTTACACAAATTGTTTATCAAAGTATAACCGTAAAATTATCGGACAAAATCATATCGTATGCTTCAAATTATCCAAAAAGCCAACGTTATTGAAGAAATGGTAAACGGAGAAATTTGTGGGGGAGACCCTTTGGAACAAAACGAGTGGTGATTCCTAAATACAACTTGACAAATGAGTCTCCAATCACTATGCATTGTCGGACAAAATTATTCTCCCTCTTTTCAGTGTCATTTCTATACCTACACTAAAAAATTAAATTATAAATTGTAATTTTAAATTTTAAATCATAAACCATAAACTCCAAATCTTAAAAATACACTCTACCCATAATTTCTTAAACCCTAACCCTAAATTTTAATTTTAACCCTTAGCCTTAAACCTAATTTTTAGTACGAGACATAGAAGTTTTATGTTGTGCATTATCTTTTTGTGAACACTACACGTTAAATTACCTACTTTGAGGCATAGGAAAGTTAACAAGAAATACAGACGTTGATTGATGAGATTCAAGAGAATTCCCTATAGTTCTCGCAACCATTTGATTTTTACGAAATCTTTTGTCACTAAATTATTGAATTTGTTTACCACTCACAACAACATTGATATTGAAAATACAAATTTAAAGAGAAACATTGTACTAAGAAATAATAACTACATGAACTAGATTGTACCAAATCCGAAACCCTAAGGAAGTGTACTTGAAACCCAAGTTTTTGTACATATATAAAAACGTAGCTAAAGCCTAAAAGTAATGGCTTGAAACTTAGCTCTTAGAAGCAGAAGCTGCTTGTTGTTGCATTTGCTGGTACATAGCGGTCAGCCGGCTGTAAGCATCCATGGTCATCGGCTGCACCAAACAGGCCATATATTCATAATCTATACACACATTATACCATACCATGGGGCATAACAAATGGTACCTGTGATTGGCACGCCATGAACGCTGAAAGAGGGTCCGGCATTGCAGTTGCCGCAGAGGCGGCTTGTTGTAACCGATCACCGAAGCCGTCCCAGGAAGTCATATTCATGAAAGGATTAGGCATAAAAGGCGAGATGCCGGCGATGTTGGGACGACCCATAGTGTTCATATCCATAACACCCATGCCCATCCCCATCCCCATTCCCATCCCCATCGCGGGCGCCATCATTGACCTTTGGAGTTGTTGTTGCATTGCCATCGGCCACATCATTGGTGGTATGTTCATCCTGTTCATCATGTGAACTTGTGCTTGCAGTTGTTTCAGATAGTCGATCACTTCGTCTAGCATTGAAGCTTTGTCGGTCTGTAATAAAACAAAAATTATAAAATCAACTGTCTGCACAACAAAGTACCAAGCTTTACGATTTAAGTCTCACTATATTAGTGTCGCATGCACGACCATCCCGCCAAGGCTCCTATTAAGCTGCAAAAGATATGTATTGACTAGATTCAATGCCATGACAGAGTTGTAACATGACTGGGAACAGTAGGACCAGCGAACAAAATTCGTCTGCCTCTTCTATGTGTGTCTTTATATGTTTCGTTAATAATTTTATATCACATATATTTATAATTTTGTTTTATTATTTTATTGATAATACTAATTACGTAAAATTATTAATAAAACATATAAAGGGGCACTTAAAAGGAACGCGGAGCCGACCATGAGAAGGTATGCTAAGGGAAGTGAGCGGATGAAGTAGTTTCATTTTTTTCCCAGTAAAAGTAGCTCTAAATCGGAACAGATAAAAAGAAAGAAAACCCACCATAGTGGAGAGGACACTGGAGACCAAAAATGGAGAAACCTTCGCCCACAAAATCATTAAGTTGACAGTGAAAGGTAGCAACTTGCTACGCTCTAGATTGCTACTGCTACCTACTGCCTACTGTTACAATTTATTCGTCACCTTTTTGTTCTTGTTTTTCTTTCACTCTTATGTGGTTCCTTCGCACCTTTTTAATTTGTGAGTTATCCATATAAATATGCCTCAATCCTTTTTCTTTTCTTTTTCCCAACTTTTTACAAAGTTAAGATAATTGGATTTCCTCTTTTCTTTCTTTCTTTTAAATATTTTCTGTTTAATATATTTAGATAATAAGATTAATTCATATATTATGCATAATTTACATATTTTTTTGTATACGAGAACAAAGTTGAAAAAAAAAATTTGACACCTCCTCACCTTCATGTAGCTTTGCTGTACCATTAAAAAAAATTTATATAAAAAGACAAAGGTGAAAAAAAATCTTGACACCTCCTCACCTTCATGTAGCTTCGCTGTATCATTAGAAGAAAATTGAAATAGATGTTAAAAATATGAAAAATATATTTTAAAAACTTCTAATCGTATATTTTAAATATATATTTTATAAAATTTAATTATTTAAAATATTTAATATAATTATAGTCAAAGTTTACAAAATTTAATTTTTAAAAAGTTAATAAGAGATATTATTTGTGGGACAGAGAGTATTAATTTTGTCGCTTCCAAAATACTCTTTTAATACAAAAAAAATTCTTCTAATGATACGATAACTAACAGGAGCGAAACTACATGAAAGTGAGGAGGTGTCAAGATTTTTTTCTACCTTTATCCTCTTATATAATTTTTTTTAAAAAAACAATTTTTTTATAAATTTATCCACTTTTAAATATTTATATTTTGCCCCTCCGACTTAAAATTTTAGCTCTAATATAATTTTTTTTTAACTTATTTAGACATATACATGCATCTTACCCTTTAATATAAAAGTAATAATTTAGAAACTGGAATTGCATAATTTATTTTCTGAGACGTACTGCGACGAGATGTTGACATCAGTCCCGATATGGAAGGGGAACCACACATGAGAATTATTGATTCAACCAATGTTTCTTTTTTTGACCCATTGCCCAAATTTGCAGTGATTTTTAGCCATTAATACTACCACCGTACGTTACAACAACTGGCGGAGCTGAGAATTTCGTACCTTGCTAGAATTGGGAACCAGCTTCTGTAACGTCTTCATCCTCTGGTTTATCTTATCTCTTCTTTTCTGGAAAACCACCCAAATCATGAAATTAATGCTTCCAAATTGTTAAAAAAGATTTCAAATTAAACTCAAGGTGGAAAGAACATACACGTTCGGACTGGTTATGGATAGCAGCAGCTCTGCTTCTTTTGTTTGAAACTGAAGATTTCCCAGTTTCCTTCTTCTCCTCCTCCATTCCCTCCCTCTTTAACATAACCAAAACAAAAATCACAAACTAATTTATATATATATATATATATATATATATATAGTTTCATCAATCAGCATGCAATAATGATTAAATGGAAGAACTTTTACCTGGGGTCTACTGTGACAAACTGAGTCATGATCATCGGCGGTGGTGGTGGTGGCGGTGGCCCTGGTACAGGGTTTTGTAGAGCTTGTGTTTTCCGGGGAACCGAGGGAAGTAGAAGTAAACCCCACGCCCAAGTCTTTCTCATACGTATCGAAAGTAACGTATTGGCTTTCTCTGCCAAACGTGGCACTGGCGCTTGCGCTTTGTTCCTTGCCGCTCCAGTCGGATGTTACGGGAACACGAGCCGCCGCCGCCGCAGCCCGTGTGCGTTTCTCGGTAACGAGCGCGTCATCGTCTTGTGTACCGGCCGGCACACTACAGGATCCCACCCTAGTAGAACATCCCCCCAAGAGAGATCCTCCGAGTCCCGGTATAGATTCCATCACGTGCGTAGTCCGGTGATCCCCCGGCATCCTTTTCGAGCAAGGAACCAAAGCATCCACCGCAGCACGGCGTTGGTCCAGACAGGGAGCAATTTCATCCCCTCCGCCGGGAAGAGGAACCTTAAGGTACGGAACACGAGTGGCCTGGTTCACTATGGACTCCAAAGTTCCATTAGCCCGTGGTTTATCCCAAGTATTGCACTTGGAAACTAAGGGCTTAGCCGGCACACGTGCCAGGCCTAAACCATGCATGGCTAGTTGCCCATTTTCCCATGTTAATTCCGCTACTTCATATTCCGACCTGCGAAGTAAATCACAGACATCAAATCAAACAAGAAAACTTACTAAATTCAGTACACCACAGCCGGAATGATAAAGAATTCCATTTCAAATCTCGAGTCAAAACCAGTTTCAGTCCTTACGAGTGAGCATCGGGGGCGGTGGAGTTCGAGTTCGAGCGAAGGGAGTGGCGTGCGGTGGCATGATTATCGTCCAGATCCCAATTGGGAACACACTGACTCATTTCAATGAAACTACCGGAACTAGTTGCTGTGTTTGGTTTTGAAGTGCAGCAAACTTTGTTTCACAAATTTCATGTTTCCAGACCTAAGTGGTAATGGAAAAACAAGTAAAATGGATTTTCCCTAGCTTTTATTATAATGGGATAAGAATTATCACAATCAATTGAAGAGTGAGAAAGATTCTGGTCCATCTATATAATATGTGAAAAGGGGAAGTGGTGCTTGAAATAGCCAAATTATTAGCTGGCTGGACCAAAATACTTTGCCCGTATCCCTCTGTTTCAATACTAAAAAAATATTAAAATATTAAATTTTATAGTCATTGATAAGTGTTCAAAAGTACTATTTTTATTACTTTTTTACTCATTATTGTTAGACTTAGGCTCATATTAGTTGCATAATTAGTCATTCATGCATTAATTCGTGTTTCTTTCCACCGTTGAGCTTGATTACATAACTTGGTGATTTTTGTGGAAAAAGATGCTGCTTTGGTGTGTTTTTGTGTGTGTGTGTGCAGAATCACTTGCCTAAACAAGGCTAGAACCAGTTGTCAGAGCAGTGCATGAAGGAGATGCCGACGCAGTTGCCATGGCAATGCATGAAGGAGATGCCAAGCTAGTTGCCAAGGCTATTTTCGATAAGGGATAAGATGATATGGTAGTCAAAATTGATGACTAGATAAGCCCAAGATGACGTGGAGCAAAGTTAAATCCCAAAGGAGTTTGATTTCCTTGAAGAGGTTAAAGGGAAATTAAATCCCAAGAAGATGGGAGAAGTTCTAGAAGGAATTTAAATATAATGAAGAATTATATTCTTTAAAGATGTTTAATTCCAACTTAACTTCCTCCTCAAGAAGGATTTTGACCTAGCCATCTCCTATTTAAAGGAGACCAAGCCGTCAAAGAGAAGGGCAAGAGGGGAGAGATTTCGACAAGTGAAGGAGAACAAGAATGAAGAGATTTCGACAAGGGAGAAAGCTTGGAGGGAGAGTTCGATTGAGAGGTTTTCCAAAGAGGTCTAATCGACTTCTTCTTCTTATTCTTCTTCTTTACTTCCATTAGATTCATGGTTTGGGGATTATTCTTTGTATATCTTTTGAACCCAACCATGAACTAACTTGATTGGTTGGGATTATTGTGTTTTGTTGTTGTGAAAAACAATTGGATTTTGTTTAGGTTTTTGAGTTTGCAATTCAATTTTCAAAGTTTGTTCATTCTTGGTTCTCAATCTTGTTTGCGAGTGAATTGGGAGAGGATCTCGTAACTTCATCTATTTATCTAATATCGGGAGAATTAGATTCAAGAAATGAATGAACATGGTCTTTATTCAACTGTAATCACTCATTTTTACTTGTAAATATATTAATATTGCATGTATATTTATTATATGAATGTTACTAATATAAGGTGATGTGTGCATGTATAAGCTATGTATACGTATTAGGGGTGTATGTATGTCACGTATGTATCTAGGGTATAAGCATATATAGATATTATGTTAATTATATGTATGATTATACGTACGTATACTAGAATATTATATTAATTAATGATCGTATAATATAAGTATATATTTTCGTATGTATATGTATTGCTGTTATAATTATACTATTATTATTATTGGGCTGACAAAATGAAAAATTAAACATATATTAAACCCAAATAAAAAATTACAGTCTAATTACAAATCCAATTACAAAGCCCGTTTGGCCCAAATCTGAATCTTATCTAATTACAATGTGCAGGTAACTGTGGGCCGTTGGATCAAGATCTGATCCGACGGCCACGATGTAATGGAAGTCAAAAATATCTGCCAGGCGCGTGCTCCACACGTATGGACCGTTCGAGTGCCACGCGCGCGTGTGGTCCACGCGCGGACGCTTTAACATCCCACGCGCGCGTAAGATCCACGCGTTCTGACTCCTCGACTGCGGAGCTCCACGTGGCGAAATCTCAAGCCGTCTCATCAGATCGAGGCTTCATCCAGGCCGATCGTTCTTCAAGCCATCTCGACCGTTAGATCAGATCTGATCTAACGGCCGAAAACGTGTCTGGCCTCTGGCAGAATGGCCACACCGCCACCGCACCGATATTCAGTCCCCGCGTTCAGATTATGCCAAAGACAACAAGCAAAATGTCAGATCTGAAAAAGAAGATGCAACTTGCAACCAAAAACAGAGGCAATAATATATATGAAACGGGGCTTTTGTAACGGGGATTAGCGAGAGCTAGTAAAAAAGAGGAGCAAAAAAAAAAGAGAACAGTAACAAAAAGAGAACAGAGATCTTGTAAGACCAAAAATTTGTAACCAGTCGAGATAATCAAAAAAGGGGTCCATTGGTAAACACTTGTCTCTTTTTCTTACCTGTTTCTTTACATGCATATATGAAATAGAAATAAAAAACAGAAACAAAAAAGAAGTAGTCTTACCGGCGTTGTCTGTGGGTCTTCATTCTCTCGGTGACAAGCCTTTCGGCTTTTCAAGCCAGATCTGGTGAACTAAAGGGAAGAGAAGACCCCTTTGTAGTTGTGTTTTGGGTCTAAAAAATATTTTTTTTGGGTTCGTATTTCTTAGATCTAGGGTAAAAAAAAAGGTATCCTCTGAATCCAACCACGGATTCGTATTGAGGACGACAAGGGGGTTATTTTGGTGTATTTTGGAGGCTCGCCGGCGCCGGTTAGCGGCGGCCGGCGGCGGAGAATACGGCGGTCGACCGCCGGATTCTGGGTATTATATGAACAGGAGAGAGAAAACGAAGAACAGAGAACTCTGAAAAACAAGAAAATGAAACAAATGGCCAAAATTTTGATTTCGGCCTTAAAGGGGGGCTTTTATAGTTGTTTTTATTTTACTAAATGGGTAAATTACACACTTAATCCCACCGCGTTTTCAATATTTTCATTTTTGTCTTACCGCATGGTATAATCACCATCCCAGTCCCTCTGATATTTCAAAAAGTTACAATTTCGTCCCTAAATTACATCGAATCAGTCTTTGAATGGTAAAATTACGTCTTTAACCATCCCGCGTTTTTGGATTTTTCACTTTGAGTCAGCCCCTTGGTCTAATTACAATTCTGGTCCTTTTAGGTTTTGTTTGTTTCGCAATTTCGTCTCCAAATTATATATTATTGTTCTTTAATTTCTGCCATTGACTTTTGTTTTTCTTTCATTTCAGTCATGTTTTCTTTGTAAATATTATTGTTCGTATTGTAATCGTATATATTGATATCATTCTATTTTATGTCTCTCGTATATGACTCGTATTTTATGTTTATATGTATATATATGTGTTAAGTATGACATTCATGTTTTTTATCTGATTATTCGTATTGAAACATGTTATGTTCTAGTTGATTCGTAAAAAGCATGTTTTGTATATTTTACGTATTGCATGTTTCCTTGGTTTTTAGGTTACGTGTTAATGTGCCTTCTTTCATGTATAATATATCGTTGAAATATGTTTTATTACCAGTATGCATGTCTTTTTGAAATATTTGTTCGTCTGCATGTACTTACTCCTGCCTTGCTATTTTGATACATGATAGTTGTTTTTTATCTATTATTTAGAATAATATGTATATACATGTTTTAGTCTAAAATATTATTCATGTTAAATTAGTATTCTGGTATGTCAATATTTATTATGTTTAAATATTTTACCATGTTTTATATTTTTGCCATTAAGATTGCATATCGAGATATAAATTGTTAATGCGGTGTCCTTTTATCCGAGCGTAAACGGGGCCAGTATCAAGCGTAGTGATAGTGGTTGGGCGTTTATTCTCGGGTAATGGGACCCTTAAAATATATTCGCAATTATGACCGAATTTTAAAATAATCGTCACTCTAATCCGGAAAATCCAATATTAATAAAGCGATAATTATTAAAGTACCAATTTTGGGCGGTGTGGGGGTGCTAATCCTTCCCCATCCGTAACCGACTCCCGAACCCTGTCTTTTTGAATCTATGGTTTTATGGTGTCCGGCCTACCTAAGTGGCCGGTGGCGACTCCATTTTTATAAGGTTTTTGTAAACCCCACGGAATAAATATTTTATATCCAAACACCTTTCAAAAACATCCTTCGAAAACCCATCATTTTTATTTTAGCGATATATGAAAAAAAAGACGTTCGCTACAGATGGCGACTCCGCTGGGGACAATTTTTTGTTTTTCAAAAAGAACAAATGAGAGTCAAGCTTTTAAAATAATTACCGCTTTACTAATATTGGAAGTTCCGGATTAAAGTGACTATTAAATTAACATTCGGTCATAATTGCGCGTTTATTTTAACGCATTTAAAATATGGCATATAAACCCGTCTTTTTAAGTGGGGGAAAACGCTAATGCTTTCGTGGAGATATCGTTCTCCCGTATGGGCCTAGCAAGTACCTTCGGGGCTCGAGTACCTTATGCTTTAAATGAGGATATCGTTCCTTCGTACGGGCATAAGCGAATGGGTCCCCCTGAATTGAACCCGGTTGAAAGGAGCCTATAATGGGGGATGATCGGGGGCCTTGCTGCTCTTAGTAGAGGACAGCAAGGACAATTCGGGTATCTCCTAGCACCAACACTGCATGTAGAGAACATAGAAACCTACCCTGTTAGAGCCATGCGGATAACCTTAGGTTTTAGACGGGATAAATATGGTTGTTTTGTGTGTTTATTCTGTTTAATTTTGTCATTTTATTTATATATTTATCAATTTTATCTGGCACTGACTTGTTTTCTTTTCGCTTTTTGTTTCTTTTCTCATACATCATTGCATTTGCATCGCATAAAGGTACTGGATCAAGTGGTTTGCCTAATCAGAAAATCTTTCACCATGGAAAAAATGTGTCTTAGGAAAGAAGAGATTAATTTGTCAGTCAGACATTGGTCAGAGGTCAACCAGAAAATCCAAGGGGACAGTCTGCCTAACGAACGCGTAATAGATGAATACACCTATGTGAGTCTCCAACAGAACGACTTGTGGGATCTTCAAAGCATTTGGGAAAGATGGGACCAAAGGCTACAAGACTTATTTAGTGATAGTTATGGCGACATCGCGCAGCTATTATATGTTCGGATTAACCAGCCCTTACTCCGAGTTATAGTCCAGTTCTGGAATCCGGCTTTTTGCTGCTTCACCTTTAATGGGCAGGACATGATGCCTACGGTAGAAGAATACACTGCTTTACTTAACCAGAAAAATATTCAGGAAGATTGGATCTACGCGAAGCCTCAAAGGAATCAGAATTACACTGCGAAACTCAAAGCCTTTGCGGGAATGAGTGACGATTGGGTTAGTGGCCTCCTTCAAATCCGAGGAGATAATACAGTCTTTGCATGGGAAAGTATTCGGGACATCATATCGACACATCCAGACGAGACAAAGAAAATGGACTTATCCGCTTTAGGAATATATGGCTTGGTGATCTTTCCCAGAGTACTCGGGAACATTGACATAACCATTCTGGATTTGTTTGAACGGGTGAAACGGAGAGCGAACCTGGTACCAGCAATCTTGGTCGAGACTTTCATTTCCTTAAACGCTAGCCTGAAACATGAAGAAGGACGTTTTGGAGGCTCGCGCATGCTATTACAAGTATGGATCCAAAGTCACATGTGGAAGACGCGCCGCGCTGGTCTGCGCCGGGATATCCTTCCAAGGTTTTTCGCCTTTACGAGAATACTTAGCAAATGAATGGCGAAAGATTTGAAAACAAAAATGTGGACCCGATTTCTTGAGAACATTCAAGATGAAGAGGGTCCCATGGCTCGGTAAAGTTAATTATTTTCTATACAGTTGTGGTGACTTCAACTGGTTGATGATGTTAGGATTACATGGAGGGATCGCTTGTGCTCCACTTTTAGTGTCTCGGCAGTTCGGATCACGACGATTCATTCCCAATACCGCGGGATTAAGCCAAACTGAATTTCTTTTCAAATGAGAGTTCAAAGGAAAAATTGAGACCATCATGAGGGCTGGGGATCATTGTTACAGGATCGGGGTGGAAGGAGATACCGAGCACATGACTACCCCCAGACACGATCTTTGGAAACGTTTGAGGGTTAATGATGCGATTCCTAAATCTGAACAAGGACCAGCAATGTCACTCAAAGAGCTTACAAGGGTGGTACCGTCCGGCCGACATCTTAAGGAGTGAACTCAAGAAGAAGTTAAAAGGAAATTGGACCTTCAATGGACCCTACATGCGAAGCGAGCTCTATAAGGCAAGCTTAGAAGTTGATGAGCGAGACGGGATCATTAGGCAAATCAAGAAATTAAATGCAGATTTGAGTGACAAAAATACTCTTTATCAAAAAGATGCACTTCATTACAAGCAAAAATACAAAAGGCCGGCCGAGTCGGTTCATAGTCAGGAAAGAGAAAGAATGAACGGCATCCGTTTGGTGGAAGAAGAACGAAAATCAATAAAAGAGCGATCGAGAAAGAGATTGAAAGCTACCGTTTGGCTATGGAGGAATAAAACGGTCCGCCAAGAAGGCTATTGATCAAGAGAAATAAAGATTCGGACAAAGAAATCAGCAAGGAAAACAAGCTGTCCATCATGAGAGAGAAAGTGTCGCCGTATGGAAAAGAAAATCCATGAATAGCCAAACAGATTGTTAGAAATGCGAAAAACTGTGCGATGACACTGTTCAAAAATTGGGGCAAAGCCAAAGTCAAAATGATGAATTAAAAGGAAAGTAGCGTAAGTCGAACACTCACTTCAATGTATCGCCACAGGAATAATTTCACTGAGCCGCAAGAAAGAGAGCGCGAAGTGGGTGTGTTGCAAGCACGAATCGGGTCCTCAAGCAAATGTGGAGGATTACAAGGAAAGAATTAATGTGTTCGAGGAAGCTGCAGCCGGAGGAGGGACACCTATTGGCGTAAGAGATTACGCGATTGCTCGAATGGTACATGACAGAGACCAAGATTACTCAAAACCTAATGGTGGACATACAACGGGTCGCCGACATGTGAATGATTTAGTGTCGAGGCTGAAACACTCCAACCTTTTATAGCCCCGGAATGGAAGAAGCTCCTAGGTTCCTCAAGCTGCTCAAGGCAATTGGAAAGTTAGGAGATAGAGCTAGAGTCTATCTATAGGACTCTGTGTTATAATTAGATCTTTTGTACTAGGGATCTTTACTTTGTAACACGAATTTTGTTGTAATCAAGACCCTTTAATTCCCGTGGAAGTAGTTCAAAAGGGTGATTACCAGCGGAATCAGTACCTTGTCTGCATGCATTCTTGCATTTGCATCATTGTACATGCATTTATTTTTTACAACCATATTAACAATATGAATATTGTGGCATTGTATGTAGAGTATTAACCCGCAATCATTCATCACCTATACTTTACCCGACTACAAAGAAAGCTCATGGAAGAAAGAATAATCAGTCTAGAAAGAGGGCAAAGAGAGCTAGAGTCAAGGCTTGAAGAGGCCCAGAGAAGCCTTAGTGATCAGATCGCGCAGTCACAAACATCTATAGTTTCTGACATAACTGCACTGCTGGCAAGAAGTATTGGAAAACGAGTAGAAGGAGAAAATGTTCCAGAACCAGAAGGTACCCCGGCTCACTTCAAGGTTCAACCAACTGCACCAAACCAGGCTAGGAAGGTGTATATTGACCTGCAGAATGTCTTCCAGCTTTCAAATAGGGGCACGAGACTCAACCCCTCGACATCAAGAACACTTTATGAGGAAGAAGTGCGGACCTGAATATGGTCGAAAGAATTAGGAATGAGGTAGAAAAAAATGGGAAGAAAGATTTACGCCTCATGGAAGAAAAAAATTTAAAAGCGTTACAATCAAATGAAGAATCGAAACGACTTGCCACCAAAATTCAAAACACCGTAGTTCGATAAATATGACGGAACCACATATCCTTCTCGCACATATAACGATGTATTGTAGAAAAATGGCGGCTTACCATAAAGATGAAAAGCTACTTGATCCACTTTGTTTCGGGATAGTCTAATCGGAGCGGCGTTACGTTGGTATACTCGCCAGCAAAGCAAATGTCAAGACATGGAAAGATTTGTCTAAAGCATTTTACGAGCAATACAAACATAAATGTACATGATCCCTAGCGAATCATGTTAGAAAATATGGGGCGAAGTCCAATGAAAGCTGCGACAATATGCCCAGAGGTGGAGAGAAGTGGCCGCCCAAATCCAGCCACCTATCCCGAGCATGAAATCACGCCATTATTTGTCAATACTCTAAAAGGGCACTCTTTGACCGCCTCATTAATAACACAACACAAGTTTCACTGACTTGGTCGACTGGGAATCTCTCGAATCGCAATTAAGAGCGGCATAATTGATGGTGGGGAAGGGTCTCGAAAGTACAACAAGAGAAGTGAAGTAAACACCACCAGCACCTATACCGCCCCGAAGAACTTCACAGTCTCACAGCCACAAGCACTTGTGGGAAAAACACAAAATTCGAATCAAAGAGATGAGAGAGTCTCCAGAAAGGATAAAGAGAGAAGAACTTTCACTCCCCTACCTATTTCATACTCAGAGCTTTATTCCCAGTTGTATGAAGCAGACTTGGTTCGACCATACATCGTTAATCCTGTCAATCCACCCTTCCCACCTTGGTATAATCCAAGCGCGCATTGCGACTATCACGGCGGTACCCCTGGACATCCCACTGAGAACTGTCTTGCCTTCAAAAAGCTTGTACAGAACTTAATCGATTCTGGGATATTAAAGTTTGAAGAGCCAAGCGTAGCCAACAACCCGCTGCCCAATCATGGGAGCAGAGGAGTTAATGTCATAGAAGAATGCTTTACCAGAAGGATAAAGGATGACGTGTCAGAAATCAAGTCTCCTTTACGGTGGGTATTTCAACAATTATGCATGGCTCGTGTGATCAACAAAGGCATGAGGCAGAAGGAATGTGGAAAGTATTGCGAATTCCATCAGACTGAAGGGCATGATATCCAAGAATGTGATGAGTTCAAGAAATTGGTGCAGAAGTTGATGAATGAAAAATAAATTGAATTCTTCGAGGAACCCATGGGGAAGGGATCAGACGTACACATGACAGATAGCCCCAAAATTAGATATGGGAAGGATGGACCTTTTATTATCTCTCCCAGAATAGGGAATGCAGGTGTCTCCCAAGGAGAGACCAGCAAGATAAATCCCAAGATCGTCATTTCAGCACCATCTCCATTCCCATTCAAAGACATGCGACAAATTCCACGAATTATGCCGAATGTAACCATGCCAGAAAAAATCGAGAACACGAACAGGTAAAAGAGCCTACGCTGGAAGACCAACAAAGCCAGAACGATGTAAACGTCGGTGAGGCAGGCCATTTCACAAGGAGCGGCCGATGTTATTCCTCCGAGGCTTTGAGAGCGATTGAAAAAGATAGGGGAAGAATACAGCCAGATTAGCCTTACGCAGATATTTGGAGAAGAACCTCCCAAAAGATAAATGAACCGCAACTAAGGCCCGGGCCAAAGAATTTCTAAAGTTCTTGAGACATAGCGAGTACAAACAGAAGTGGAACAACTACGGAAACAACCGCCAGATCACAAAGGCTGAATTACTCTTGAGTTCGAGAAGAAGCATCGGGAGACGCTATTGAAAGTCTTGAATCAAACTTTTGTGCCCCAGGACATTTCAGAACAAACCTGGACATGATAGTAGGGCATATTATCGCCTATAATCATACCACATTCAGTGATGATGAGATCCGGAGGAGGAAATGGGTCTACCAAAGCCCTTAACATCACTACCCACCGCAAAGGGTATGTATTACCAGCGTCTTGATCGACAATGGGTCAGCATTGAATGTTTTGCCTATGGTAACCCCGCAAAATTGCCAATAGACGGTTCGCACCTAAAGCCTTGCTACAACTCGGTAAGAGCCTTTGATGGTACGCAAAAAGGAACAATGGGGAAAATTGAGGTGCCCCTATTGATCGGACCAAACCAATATGTGATCGATTTTGTGGTGATGGACATAAAACCATCTTACAATTTGCTTATTGGGAAGACCATGGATCCACTCCGCGAGAGTTGTCCCATCATCATTGCATCGTAAATTAAAATTTGTAGTTGAAGGAAAATTGGTCACCGTAGAAGCGAGCATGAATTTGTTGCTTCCGTGACATCGGACACCTCTCTGCATTCAAAATGATGAAGATGCGCAGAAATGCTCGTTCCGAGCATTAGAACTAGTAAATGCCATATTCGTTTTGAGGGAAGCGGATCCCTTACCCCAGGTTATCTAATTGTACTAAGATGACCGTCGCAGAAACTCGGGCCGAGGAGCCAAAATAGGAAAAGGGCTGGGAAAGAAATTACAAGGAAACCCGAGACCCAAGAATATCATAACCAAGAAGGATCGTTTGGTGGGTTATCAACCAAGTGTCCAACAGAAGAAAGAGGGGAATATAAGAGAAAGGAGGAGCAAAGAAAAGCCGATCTAAAGGAGAAGACATTCCGTGGAGGTCGATGTCCTTTCCTAGTTTGAAAGCCACTTTCATCTCCGGAGGGTTCTACCAGCCAGTCAAGATATTGGAGAGGCAATGAAGAAAAATGATGAACTTAACCAGGAGGAAATATTCAGTAAATCATTTGAAGGGATGTAAATCAACATGATAGCTGAAAAGGACCGAGGTAGCAAAATGTTGACCAACATCCGCCCTTACCATCCCGGGGAAACACTCGATAACTGGAGCTGCATTGATCTACCTGTAGTTTTTAGGAATAGATCAGAGTAATGTTCCGAATCAACCTTTTGTTTTTGCCCATAGACAATGGGGATCTCTTGTATGGGGCACCTATGTTAACTTTTTGATTGAAATGAAAATATCCCCACTTTCTTAAAAATGACCAAAGTCTCATTTATTCCATTCATGCATTCTTCATATTCATTCCCTTCATGTAAAGCCGTATCTTTCCCAATACAATTCATTCTCATTTATTGCAGGTCGCTCATGATTGACGATATGAATGATACCGGATCCAATCCTGGAATAAATTTCGAATGCCCTGAGGTCTCAGAGGAAATTGAGGGAGGATATGATGAGATAGAAATTGAGGTCCCGAAAGAGTTAAAGAGAATGGTGGACGACGAAGAAAGGCATATTATGCCCCACCAAGAAGAAACAGAAATTGTCAACTTAGGGACTGAAGAAGCAAGAAAAGAAATAAAAATAGGAACGACTATTTTCTCAAAAACCAAGCATGAACTGATAGCCCTACTTCAGGAATTCAAGGATGTCTTCGCCTGGACTTATCAAGATATGCCAGGATTGAATACCGACATAGTGGTGCACAAATTGCCAACCAAATCGGAGTGCAAACCAGTACAGCAAAAACTTCGGAGAATGAGGCCATATATGTTGTTAAAGATCCGAGAAGAAGTGAAAAAGCAATTTGATGCTGGATTCTTGGAGGTAGCTAAATACCATGAATGGGTTGTAAACATTGTACCAGTACCAAAGAAAGACGGAAAAGTACGTATGTGTGTAGATTACAGGGATCTGAATCGAGCTAGCCCAAAAGACAACTTCCCTTTGCCACATATTGACACGCTGGTTGACAACACCGCAGGACATTCATGGTTTTCCTTCATGGACGGCTTCTCAGGATACAACCAGATAAAGATGGATCCTAATGACATGGAGAAAACCACATTCATAACCATGTGGGGCACTTTTTGTTAACAAGTGATGCCGTTTGGGCTAAAGAACGCATGGGCAACATACCAAAGAGCAATGGTGACTCTTTTCCATGACATGATGCACAAAGAAATAGAAGTATACGTGGATGATATGATTGCCAAGTCTCGAACAGAGGAAGAGCACCTACAGAATTTGAGAAAGCTATTCCAAAGACTACGGAAGTACCAACTAAGGCTCAATCCTGCCAAGTGTACCTTCGCCGTTACTTCTGGAAAACTCTTGGGGTTCGTAGTAAGCAGAAGAGGGATTGAGATTGATCCTGATAAAGTGAAAGCCATCTAGGACCTCTCACCACCCCGCACGCAAACGGAAGTCCGCGGTTTCCTGGGGAGGCTGAATTATATCTCTTGTTTCATTTCCCAATTAACCAATCAATGCGACCCGGTCTTCAGACTTCTTAGAAAGAATAATCCTAGCGTGTGGGATGAAGAATGTCAAAAAGCCCTAGAAAAGATCAAAAAGTACCTGACAAACGCTCCAATTTTAGTCGCACCAGTACCTGGTCGACCACTGATTCTCTACTTAACAGTCTTCGAGAATTCAATGGGATGTGTACTGGGGCAACACGATGAGTCAAGAAAAAAGGAGCAAGCCATCTATTACCTAAGCGAAATTCAATGATTGCGAAACACGGTACCCGGTCAAAGGCTGAAGTGTGTTGTGCTCTAGTTTGGGCTACCAAGCGGCTCGAGACAAACACTGTTGTACCATACTACCTGGTTGATATCCAAACTAGACCCATTAAAGTTCTTAATGGAGCGCCAGCGCTAACGGGAAGGATGGCCCGATGGCGGATGCTCTTGTCCGAATTCGACATCGTATATGTTAATCGAGAAAGTCGTAAAGGGGAGTGTCGTAGCAGATTTCACGGCTAGTCGTGCTTTGATGACTATGAGGCATTGAACTTTAGTTTCCCAGACGAAAGACTTGATGTGCATCACAACCAAGAAGAGATTTGGATGATAAGTCATGGAAACTTTACTTGATGGAGCCTCCAACGCCCTCGGACATGGGATAGGGGCGTACTAATTTCACCGAGGACGTCTATTATCCTTTCACCAAAGATTGGAATTCTTCTGCACAAACAATATAGCTGAATACGAAGCTTGCATCATGGGACCGAACTCGGCCATCGAAAGAAAGGTTAAGGAACTTCGAGTGTTCGAGATTCGTCCCTAGTCATTTACCAATTGCGCGGGGGAGTGGGAAACCGAGACCTGAAGTTGGTCAAATATCACGAATGGATCCAAGAGCTCGTCAAAGAGTTCGAAAAGGTTAGCTTCGATTTTACTTACCCGAGAAGAAAATCGGATGGCGGATGCATTGGCAACATTGGCATCCATGTTTAAAACAAACACCGGGCGAAATGAAGCCCATTGAGATGCAGACGTTTGAAAAACCTGCTCATTGTTGTAATATACAAGAAGAGATTGACGAAATCCATGGTACTATGACATCCTGCAATATGTCAAACTTGAAAGTATCCGAAGGGCAAACGACAATGACAGAAAAGCGCTGGAAAAATGGCAACAAAATATGTCCTAGATGGGAAATCCTATTTAGGAAAAGTCATGATCAAACATTCTTTGAGATGTGTGGAAGCCCGGGAGCGAAGGAAATCTTAGCTGAAGTACATGATGGGATCGTGGAACGCACGCCAACGGGTCTGTCTATAGCCCGAAAAATTATGAGATACGGTTATTTCGGTTGACCATGGAGGGGATTGCATCGATTACGCCAGAAATGCCACAAATGCAAAATTTACGCCGACAAGATTCATGCACCCCATCACCTCTACACACCATGAATTCTCCGTGGCCTTTCGCAAAGATGGGGCATGGACGTTATCGGGCAGATCCATCCGAAAGCCTCCAATGGGTACTGTTTCATTTTGGTCGCCATAGACTACTTCACTAAATGGGTAGAGGCAGCGTCTTACGCCAATATCACCAGGACTACAGTTTGTAAGTTCTTAAAGAAGGAAATTATTTGTCGATACGGATCGCCAGAGAGGATCATCACCGACAACGCCTAATCCCGAACAACAAAATGGTAAAGGACGTGTGCACTCAATTCAAGATAACACACCATAATTCCACAGTCTATCGTCCTAAAATGAATGGAGCAGTGGAAGCAGCAAACAAGAATATAAAGAAGATCATAGCAAAGACTACGGATACCTACAAGGATTGGCATGAGAAGTTGTCTTTTGCCCTTTTCGCCTATAGGACGTCCATTCGCACATCAACGGGGGCAACACCCTACTCCTTGGTGTATGGTACCGAGGCAGTGCTCCCAATTGAGGTAGAGATTCCGTCCCTCCGGGTCTTAAACGGTAAAAAACGAAGAAGCTGAATGGGTGCAGGCCAGATTCGACCAGCTAAATCTCATTGACGAAAAAAGACTAAAGGCTATTTGTCATGGTCAGATGTACCAAAAGCGGATGGTGCAGGCATACAACAAAAAGGTGCGCCCAAGAGAATTCAAAGAAGGGATCTGGTACTCAAGAAAATCCTCCCTATCCAGAAAGATTCTCGAGGAAAATGGACGCCCAACTGGGAAGGACCGTACGTCGTAAAAAAGGCCTTCTCAGGAGGAGCCCTGGTCCTAACAGAAATGGACGGGGACGAGCTTAAAAATCCCGTAAATTCTGATGCCGTCAAGAAATACTATCTCCAAAAAAAATTTGGAGAGCTCAGGACGAAAACCCGAAACCGGGCGTCTTGAAGCAAAGGAAGGACTCGAGTTGAAAACCCGCAAAGGGCGGCTCGGGTAAGTTGAAAAGTTGAATATCCGAAGAGAAGGGCATCTTCATGAACATTGTGAAGAGAAGGCTTCATGCAAAAATTCTACACCGGTTGACAGGGTCATGTATCATTCATGTCGAAGATAATGAGGGATCTTGTATTTTCATACTTAACTCATGTGTGTCATACCTTTCTTTTCAAGATATCTCAAAGCCCTTAATCGTAATAAAGCCGTGTTTTTGAGCATCCATTCCTAGCCTTCTTGTCAATTTTAGTCAAATAAGATAACATAGGCTTATAATGAAACAATAGATTTCGGAGCATTACTATGATTTAACCTTGAAAATTGCAGGTGATCAAAGAAAACGATGTTAACTCCGTCCTCCAGTTCCCTACATAATGGCTAGGGAAGACGAGAAGCTTTAAACAAATAGGTAGGATGACCAATGGCACATGTCCTATCTATCCAAGGAAGACACACGAGATAACAAAAGAGATCTCTTGGGTGAAAAAAAACTCTTTAAAGTGAAAACCCGAAAGGGCACTTTTAAATTCCAAATCATAATTAGAGAAAAAGAAATGTTGGAATGGTTGAACCTGACAGTGAGGCGGAGTATCGATGCCTATAAAAAAGGAGAAAACGGACGTCAAGATCAAATGAGGACCAAAACAAGCCCACCCAGAGATTGACTCTCATGCATCATGAATAGTCAAGCATCACTAGAATTAGGAGCATGTCAATTCATTCATTTGTCATAGCATTTTGTTTTCGTCTCAGACAGGTATCTGCAGATCCAAAGAGACATCGAAGACTGTCACGGTGTAAATCCTAAATGAGAAAACAATGTCTTTACATAAAGGCACATGTTTGCAAGCTCTAGAGATAGTTTCTATATAGGAAGAATCCACCTCTCCAAGGCTTCAGAAGCTGAAAGTTCTATATAGGAAGGACTGACAGCTCCAGGGTGAAGACTCGCAGTTTTATTCACCCATGACACATGGTTATATAGGAAACCTGTTGTGTCGAAAGCAAAGAGTCTTATATAGGAAAGACTCCGAGCTTCATTGTCTTAGAGTAAAAGGTTCTATATAGGAAGAACCTGTAGCTCTGAGATTCCAGACGCCAAAAATTTTCTATATAGGAGGGACTGATGGCTCCAAGGTGAAGACTCGCAGTTCTATATAGGAAGAACTCCCAGTCAAAGCAATTCACCTATGACACAGGGTTATATAGGAAACCTGTTGTGTCAAAAGCAAAGAGTCTTATATAGGGAAAGACTCAGAGCTTCATTGTCTTAGAGTGAAAGGTTCTATATAGGAAGAACACTGCGGCTCTGACTTCAGACGTCAAAAGTTCTATATAGGAAGAACTTACGAGCCCGAAGATTCAGCCAAGGAAGAGCGGAGATGTCCAAAAGAATTCGTTTTCCAAAGCTACAAACAGGAAGTCTGATAAAAATGAGAGCGAAGGGTTCTATGTCGAAAAGAGCACATAGCTCCAAGATTGGAAGGTAACGAAGCTCTATATATAGGAAGAACTTACGAGCCCAAGATTCAGCCAAGGAAGAGCGGAGATGTCCAAAAGAATTCGTTTTTCCAAAGCTACAAACAGGGAAGTCTGATAAAAATGAGAGCGAAGGGTTCTATGTCGAAAAGAGCCTATAGCTCCAAGATCGGAAGGTGACGAAGCTCTATATAGGAAGAACTTACGAGCCTGAAGATTCAGCCAAGGAAGAGCGGAGATGTCCAAAAGAATTCGTTTTTCCAAAGCTACAAACAGGGAAGTCTGATAAAAATGAGAGCGAAGGGTTCTATGTCGAAAAGAGCTTGTAGCTCCAAGATCGGAAGGTGACGAAGCTCTATATAGGAAGAACTTACGAGCCTGATGATTCAGCCAAGGAAGAGCGGAAATGTCCCAAAAGAATTCGTTTTTCCAAGGCTACAAACAGGGAAGTCTGATAAAAATGAGTGCTTATGAATCTTTGCTTTGTTTCCCATTCCATGAGAACAAGCAAAGAGGGGCAACTGTAATCACTCATTTTTACTTGTAAATATATTAATATTGCATGTATATTTATTATATGAATGTTACTAATATAAGGTGATGTGTGCATGTATAAGCTATGTATACGTATTAGGGGTGTATGTATGTCACGTATGTATCTAGGGTATAAGCATATATAGATATTATGTTAATTATATGTATGATTATACGTACGTATACTAGAATATTATATTAATTAATGATCGTATAATATAAGTATATATTTTTTCGTATGTATATGTATTCTTTATTATAATTATACTATTATTATTATTGGGCTGACAAAATGAAAAATTAAACATATATTAAACCCAAATAAAAATTACAGTCAATTACAAATCCAATTACAAAGCCCGTTTGGCCCAAATCAATCTTATCTAATTACAATGTGCGAGGGTAATCGTGGGCGTTGGATCAAGATCCGATCCGACGGCCCGCGATGTAATGGAAGTCAAAAATATCGCGGTAGCGTGCTCCACACGTATGGACCGTTCGAGTGCCACGCGCGTGGTCCACGCGCGGACGCTTTAACATCCCACGCGTAAGATCCACGCAGCGTTCGACTCCTCCATTGCGGAGCTCCACGTGGTGAAATCTCGCCGTCTCATCGGATCGAGGCTTCATCCAGCCGATCGTTCTTCAAGCCATCTCGACCGTTAGATCGGATCGATCTAACGGCCAAAACGTGTCCGCCTCTGGCGAAATATCGGCACACCGCCACGCGCCGATATTCAGATCCCAGCGTTGATTATGCCAAAGACAACAAGCAAAATGTCAGATCTGAAAAAGAAGATGCAACTTGCAACCAAAAACAGAGGCAGTAATATATATGAAACTGGGCTTTTGTAACGGGGATTAGCGAGAGCTAGTAAAAAAGAGGAGCAAAAAAAAAGAGAGCAGTAACAAAAAGAGAACAGAGATCTTGTAAGACCAAAAATTTGTAACCAGTCGAGATAATCAAAAAAGGGGTCCATTGGTAAACACTTGTCTCTTTTTCTTACCTGTTTCTTTACATGCATATATGAAATAGAAATAAAAAACAGAAACAAAAAAGAAGTAGTCTTACCGGCGTTGTCTGTGGGTCTTCCTTCTCTCGGTGGCAAGCCTTTCGGCTTTTCAAGCCAGATCTGGTGAACTAAAGGGAAGAGAAGACCCTTTGTAGTTGTGTTTTGGGTCTAAAAAATATTTTTTTTGGGTTCGTATTTCTTAGATCTAGGGTAAAAAAAAGGTATCCTCTGAATCCAACCACGGATTCGTATTGAGGACGACAAGGGGGTTATTTTGGTGTATTTTGGAGGCTCGTCGGCGCCGATTAGCGGCGGCCGGCGGCGGAGAATACGGCGGTCGACCGCCGGATTCTGGGTATTATATGAACAGAAGAGAGAAAACGAAGAACAGAGAACTCTGAAAAACAAGAAAATGAAACAAATGGCCAAAATTTTGATTTCGGCCTTAAATGGGGGCTTTTATAGTTGTTTTTATTTTACTAAATGGGTAAATTACACACTTAATCCCACCGCGTTTTCAATATTTTCATTTTTGTCTTGCCGCATGGTATAATCACCATCCCAGTCCCTCTGATATTTCAAAAAGTTACAATTTCGTCCCTAAATTACATCGAATCAGTCTTTGAATGGTAAAATTACGTCTTTAACCATCCCGCGTTTTTGGATTTTTCACTTTGAGTCAGCCCCTTGGTCTAATTACAATTCTGGTCCTTTTAGGTTTTGTTTGTTTCGCAATTTCGTCTCCAAATTATATATTATTGTTCTTTAATTTCTACCATTGACTTTTGTTTTTCTTTCATTTCAGTCCTATTTTCTTTGTAAATATTATTGTTCGTATTGTAATCGTATATATTGATATCATTCTATTTTATGTCTCTCGTATATGACTCGTATTTTATGTTTATATGTATATATATGTGTTAAGTATGACATTCATGTTTTTTATCTGATTATTCGTATTGAAACATGTTATGTTCTAGTTGATTCGTAAAAAAGCATGTTTTGTATATTTTACGTATTGCATGTTTCCTTGGTTTTTAGGTTACGTGTTAATGTGCCTTCTTTCATGTATAATATATCGTTGAAATATGTTTTATTACCAGTATGCATGTCTTTTTGAAATATTTGTTCGTCTGCATGTACTTACTCTTGCCTTGCTATTTTGATACATGATAGTTGTTTTTTATCTATTATTTAGAATAATATGTATATACATGTTTTAGTCTAAAATATTATTCATGTTAAATTAGTATTACGTATGTCAATATTTATTATGTTTAAATATTTTACCATGTTTTATATTTTTGCCATTAAGATTGCATATCGAGATATAAATTGTTAATGCGGTGTCCTTTTATCCGAGCGTAAACGGGGCCAGTATCAAGCGTAGTGATAGTGGTTGGGCGTTTATTCTCGGGTAACGGGACCCTTAAAATATATTCGCAATTATGACCGAATTTTAAAATAATCGTCACTCTAATCCGGAAAATCCAATATTAATAAAGCGGTAATTATTAAAGTACCAATTTTGGGCGGTGTGGGGGTGCTAATCCTTCCCCATCCGTAACCGACTCTCGAACCCCGTCTTTTTGAATCTCTGGTTTTATGGTGTCCGGCCTACCTAAGTGGCCGGTGGCGACTCCATTTTTATAAGGTTTTTGTAAACCCCACGGAATAAATATTTTATATCCACACACCTTTCAAACACACCCTTCAAAAATCCACGTTTTTATTTTAGCGATAAGAAAAAAAGACGTTCGCTACATCAATCAATTGATGATGAAGACTAATCCGGCTTAGGAATAGGTTAAGGATTTCAACGGCTAAGAGGAGCGCAAGATTGGTTGTTGTTCACCCTTGATTCACGCAGGGATGTATTTTCAAGACATGCACAAATAGCTAGAGTTTCAACTTAGGGATAAGAAGAAACCATTGAAGAACGCTTCGCCGAACTTTGGAAGTGAATGCTCAATTGCCCAGGCAATCGCGGGAGCATTGCCTAGGCAATCTGATCAGACAACGAGGGGGAATTGCCCTGGCAACCGACCAGGCAACACGGCAGAATTGCCCTGGCAATCAACCAGGCAATTGCAACCAAATTGCCCTGGCAATCGACTAGGCAATCGTAACAGAATTGCCCTGGCAATCCGGCTGCTACTCAATCACCATGACGAACCATTCGATCATCACTCCGCAACTCACGATAACCTGGCCTATTCCCTCTATTTTGATTTCATCTTTATTTTATTTACTTGCTATTATATTTTACTTGTTAATTAGAACTCCTATTATCAATTGTGTTTTTTTTTCCAATGCAGTAACTTAAGCAAAGTGGCCCAAATCAATCCATGTGGAGACGATACTTGATACTCAGATCACTTTATTACTTGCGACGTGTATACTTGCACAATTGAATAGCACTTATTAAGCGCAACAAGTTTTTGGCGCCGTTGTCGGGGATTGGCAATTGGTGTTAGTAGTTTTTGTTATTACATTTTTTCTCTCTTAGTTTTACTAACTTTTCTTTTTGTTTGTTTTATCAAAAAAAAATTAGGTGCGCTACAAGTTCAGGGACATCAACATGTCGGGAAATAAAAGCCGATCTATTCGATAGTTGATGTTGGAAGATATGAATCAATCTAATCAAGAGTTTCTTGCACCCTTCAATGATTACCTATACCAACCGAGAAAAGCATATACCGTGGAAAACTCGTGCACTTGTTGTGGAGAACATCATGTGTTTGAAAATTGCCCTCACATTTTCGGTGCATATGACTACATGGAGGACCATAGATAGAACCAACGGCAAAATTCTTCATGGTATGATCAAAAAGCTCAATTTTTTTTACCATGACAATTTTGACGCAGCAACAGATATGCCATGGCAATATAGTCTTTTTCAAGAGCATTCAAATTCTTTGGAGGAAACGTTGCTAGCTTCCTTGGCTAGACTTGATGGATCAATTGAAGAGATTCGAGAGCTATCAAAGTCCATGGATTCGAGGATGCTCAATGGGATGCAACCTTGGGGGATTCAGAAGATCAATTGAGGAGTTCCACATATACCTTGGATAACATGCACCAACAATCCATTCTTGGGGATACTGACGTCCCAAGGCAAGAGGATAGGGAGCAGTGCGAAGAGAGGTCCCTGATGTGTGGGGAACAAATAAAACCTCAAAGTCGAGAGTATGTTGATGAGAAAGTCTGCCCAACACATGATGAGCCTAAGCAACAAATTACCTCGGCAATGATTGAGGAGCCTGAACAGAGCAATGCCGCGACAACATACCGAGAGGCTGAGAAGAATAATGCTACAACAGACTGCTCGCATCCACCTTTGCCACAGCAATTGCATAACCACATGCAAGATCAGCGAGATGACAATACTTTGCCAATGGAATATGAGCAGGTGATGGTTGAACCTTTTGAATTCTTTAAAAATTTACCTCCTCCATTGCAGGTATTCTTTGAGGAACCGACGCTGGTAGATTTGAAGCCATCACTGATGGAGATGTTTGAGAAGCCTAAACAAAACGGTGTTTGGACTCATGAAGCTTTTCATAAAACTAGTTTTTCCCTTGACTTACAGCGAATTTTGGCAACTGATTGCCATGGCAATTGGCTTGAGCAGCAATTGTCACGACAACAAAGGATACATCCAACCATGATAGAAGTCGACAAGAATGAGGTAATTGAATGGTTGAGAATGATATAATTTTTCCTATTAATATATTTGTGCCTTCAAGAACAGTAGCAAGGTGGAGGGCATACATGGACTACAAGGGAACACGAAAGAAAGACACCTCCACCATGGTAACACAAACGGGAGTAGCCAAGAGCACATTGGTCCAACTCTTTTTGGGAAATATTGTCACTCGATAGAGGGTGCGGATGGACTATAAGAAGTATCGGAAACTGCCCTCCTCAAGTTTTCTCAAATATGCAGTAACATTAGAAGATGCATGAAAAATGCTCTTTCTAAGAATTTTTAATTTTTGTTTTTAATTTTTGGAACTTTATTTTATTTTTTTCTCTTTATTTATTTTTGGAAAATTTAGGAGATATTTTATTTTATTTTTCTTCATTATCTTTAGTTTCCAGGTTTTCTTTATTTTTTTTCCACAACAAGACTCACAACCACCATGCTAAGGAAATTCATTGCCGACTACTTGCCACGGCAACCGCAACAGAGGATGCCCTGGCAAACGCCCCAGAAACTACCTCAGCAGTTACCACGACAACAAAAATTGGCGATGCCCAGACAACAACAATGGCTTCGGCAACTACAGATTCCTAGGCAAGTGAACCTGCCTCTGCAAACATGGATCAAATTAAAGAAATGCTGTTCACGTGGTACCAGCCACAAGCATTCAACCACCGATCAGAAAATGAATCAAGCAAACGACACAAAGGAAACTTATCACTCGAGGTGACGACCTCTCCGGCTAACTCATTTCATTTAGTTTCTTTTAAATTTTGTTTCACTTTTACATGCATTGAGGACAATGTTTCTCTCGAGTTTGGGGGGTGTTGGTGATAAGTGTTCAAAATTACTATTTTTCTTACCCTTTTTACTCATATTATTGTTAGACTTAGGCTCATATTAGTTGCATAATTAGCCATTCATGCATTAATCCATGTTTCATTCCATCGTTGAGCTTGATTACATAACTTGGTAGTTTTTGTGGGAAAATATGTTGCTTTGGTGTATTTTGTGTGTATGTGCAGGATCACTTGCCAAAGCAAGACTAGAGCTAGTTGCCAGGGCAATGCATGAAGGAGATGCCGAGCTAGTTGCTAGGGCAATGTATGAAGGAGACGCCGAGCCAGTTGCCAGGGCAATTGTTGAAAAAGAACAAAGTGATATGGTAGTCAAAATTGATGACTAGACAAGCCCAAGATGACGTGGAGCAAAGCTAAATCCCAAAGGAATTTGATTTCTATGAAGAGATTAAAGAAGAATTAAATTCCAAGAAGATAGGAGAAGTTCTAGTAGGAATATAATTATAATAAAGAATTATATTCTTTAAAGATAATTTAATTCCAACTTAACTTCCTCCTCAAAGAAGGACTTTGACCTAGCCCTATAAATTAGAGGCCATGCCGTCAACTCCAAGGAGAGAGCAAGATGAGAGAATTTTCGACAAGCATCTAGGGCAAGTAGATTTCGACAAGCTTCATTCTCCATCTTTTTCTTTCTTGTTCAATTAGGTTCATGCTAGGGATTATTTATCTTGTGTTTCTTTAGAACCTAGCCATGAACTAAATCTATTTGGCTATGGTTATTGTGTTTTGTGGTTGTGAGAAACTATTGGATTTTGTTTAGGTAATAAGAGTTTGCACTTTTCTATTCAAGGTTTATTCATTCTTGGTTCTTATCATTGTTTGCGAGTGAATTGGGAGAGGATCTCGTAACTTCATCTATTTATCTAATATCGGGAGAGTTAGATTCAAGAAACGAATGAATATGATCTTTATTCAATCTATTGATGGTGAAGATTAATCCGGCTTAGGAATATGTCAAGGATTTCAACGGCTAAGAGGAGCGCAAGATTGGTTGTGTTCACCCTTGATTCACGCAGGGATGTATTGTCAAGGCATGCACAAGTAGCTGAGTTTCGACTTAGGGATAAGAAGAAACCATTGAAGAACGCTCTGTTGAACCTTGAAGATTGCTACCCAGATGCCCAAATAGTTGTCTAACTAGTCGCCCAGGCAACCATCGATTAGTTTCCAAGGCAACCCCGTTGTGCAGGTTGTCACGGCAACTGAGTTGCCCGTGCACTCTTTTACCAAGACGATCCAATTGGCTATCACACCTCAACTCACAATAACCTGGCTATATCTCTCATCTAATTACATCATCGCCTTTTACTAATTTGCTTTCTAGTTTAGTTATTAATTAAACTTCTATAATCATTTATTTGTGTTTTTAGTTTTTACAGTGCAAGAGACTAGATTCTTGAAGTGGCACCAATCCCTGTGGAGACGATATCTTTTATACTATAACTTGCCATGTGTATACTTGCACAATTGCGTAGCACTTATTACGCGCAACAGTTGGTTTCTAGTTAGTTTCATGTTTAGTTGCATTCATGTTTAGTTGCATTCATCTTTAGCAATCACACATAGGTTGCATATGTTACTTGCCATGCCTTTAATTGGATTTAATTTCTTAAGACTTGTTGAATAACCAATGATGAATTTTTGCTACTGCACTTAATTGAAAGAACCTTTAATTTTAGGATTGCATGAAAAGAACTTAGAATTTTACTATGACGCTGAATTTTTTACACGGTTGTGGCTTGTTGATTGAAAGAAACTTAGTGAACTCAGGTTGCTTAAAATTTAGGTAAATTGAAAATAAAAAGTTAATTTCTTGCTAGAGGTGCCCGAAACTGGCTCTAGTAGTTAATGTACATTAAAGAATCGCTAGAGGTGCCCGAAATTGGCTATAGTCGACTAAAATAAAATGAGAAATTGCTTACTTTGCTAGAGGTGCTCGAAATTGGCTCTAGTGAAAATAAAAATAAATGCCCGGTAATTAAATTGATAAAAGCCTATTGTTCACATAGAATCTTAAAAATCATCTTGTACAAAACTATGCACACACATTGTCACAAGCATTATAGTTCAATTTCGGGTAATTTTTATGCTATTCAAAAAATTAAAAGGTGATCATACTTTGTGCCACGGTTCCGAGGTTTGAATTCAAGTTTGAATCATGTCTTTGATGAGTAAAGTCTTGGTAGGTAATTGTTAGTTTGCATTGTTTGAGGACAAGAAATAGTTCGAGTTTGGGGGTGTGATAAGTGTTCAAAAGTACTGTTTTTATTACCTTTTTTACTCATATTATTGTTAGACTTAGGCTCATATTAGTTGCATAATTAGTCATTCATGCATTAATTCATGTTTCTTTCCACCGTTGAGCTTGATTACATAACTTGGTGATTTTTGTGGAAAAAAGATGCTGCTTTGGTGTGTTTTTGTGTGTGTGCAGAATCACTTGCCTAAACAAGGCTAGAACTAGTTGCCAGGGCAGTGCATGAAAGAGATGCCGACGCAGTTGCCAGGGCAATGCATGAAGGAGATGGCGAGCTAGTTGCCAAGGCAATTTTTGATAAGGGATAAGATGATATGGTAGTCAAAATTGATGACTAGATAAGCCCAAGATGACGTGGAGCAAAGTTAAATCCCAAAGGAGTTTGATTTCCATGAAGTGGTTAAAGAGAAATTAAATCCCAAGAAGATAGGAGAAGTTCTAGAAGGAATTTAAATATAATAAAGAATTATATTCTTTAAAGATATTTAATTCCAACTTAACTTTCTTCTCAAGAAGGATTTTGACCTAGCCATCTCCTATTTAAACGAGACCAAGCCGTCAAAGAGAAGGGCAAGAGGGGAGAGATTTCGACAAGTGAAGGAGAACAAGAAGGGAGAGATTTCGACAAGGGAGAAAGCTTGGAGGGAGAGTTCGATTGTGAGGTTTTCCAAAGAGGGCTGATCGATTTCTTCTTCTTCTTTGCTTCCATTAGATTCATGGTTTTGGGATTATTCTTTGTATATCTTTTGAACCCAACCATAAACTAACTTGATTGGTTGGGGTTATTGTGTTTTGTTGTTGTGAAAAACAATTGGATTTTGTTTAGGTTTTTGAGTTTGCAATTCAATTTTCAAAGTTTGTTCATTCTTGGTTCTCAATCTTGTTTGCGAGTGAATTGGGAGAGGATCTCGTAACTTCATCTATTTATCTAATATCGGGAGAGTTAGATTCAAGAAACGAATGAGTATGATCTTTATTCAATCAATTGATGGTGAAGACTAATCCGACTTAGGAATAAGTTAAGGATTTCAACGGCTAAGAGGAGCGCAAGGTTGGTTGTTGTTCACCCTTGATTCACGCAGGGATGTATTGTCAAGGCATGCACAAATAGCTAGAGTTTCGACTTAGGGATAAGAAGAAACCGTTGAAGAACGCTTCGCCGAACTTTGGAAGTGAATGCTCAATTGCCCAGGCAATCGACCCATCCTTAACTGCCCCGGCAATCGCGGGAGCATTGCCCAGGCAATCTGATCAGACAACGAGGGGGAATTGCCCTGGCAACCGACCAGGCAACATGACAGAATTGCCCTGGCAATCAACCAGGCAATTGCAACCAAATTGCCCTGGCAATCGACTAGGCAATCGTAACAGAATTGCCCTAGCAATCTGGCTGCTACTCAATCACCACGACAAACCATTCGATCATCACTCCACAACTCAAGATAACTTGGCCTATTCCCTCTATTTTGATTTCATCTCTATTTTATTTACTTGCTCTTTTATTTTACTTGTTAATTAGAACTTCTATTATCAATTGTGTTTTTCTTTTCCAATGCAGTAACTTAAGCAAAGTGGCCCAAACCAATCCCTGTGGAGATGATACTCGATACTTAGATCACTTTATTACTTGCCACGTGTATGCTTGCACAATTGCGTAGCACTTATTACGCGCAAGAGTCACCTATTTTTATCCGCCTTTTTATTCAAATTCAGTTATATATATATAATTTAATATTGAAATCTATAAAAATAAAAATAAATGTTTGAGCCTAAAAGTAAAAAAAAGGATTTAATTTATTATGAATAGTCATGTTACAAGGGCCCAAAATTCAACTCGGGCCAGTTACAAACCCTAAGGGATAAGCCCGGTCACCCTATCCTTCTCCATGCGTAGCCACACCCTCACCGTTGGATCAAACTCGATTCAACGATCCCGATCAGTGCCCTAAAACCCTAGCCTCCTATCTCCATGCGCCGCATGATTCTACACCGTTGGATCTAGGAGATGATCGACAACTCAGAAGACTCGAACTGTGAGCACATGGATTGTCAAGCGCGCGTAGAAGGCACGCGCTTGCCGTTTGACCTTGCGTTCGAGCCGTTGTCTTCTCTGAACAA
Organism: Hibiscus mutabilis; assembly: GCA_019671005.1. Lineage (NCBI taxonomy): Eukaryota > Viridiplantae > Streptophyta > Magnoliopsida > Malvales > Malvaceae > Hibiscus > Hibiscus mutabilis. Next base: position 55,793,100 of record CM033726.1, read on the forward strand.
AGCGCACCGACCCCAGCAGCTGCGCTTTGCCTTTATCTCCATCGTGCTCGCACGATCGCATTATGCAAGTAACGAAAAAGAGGGTTAATATTCAAATCAAAATAGAAAAAGAAGGAAATACATGTTAGAATCAAGCCAATATGGAAATGATCGGCCAAACATAGTAGTAATCGGACCAAATCAGATCAAACAAGATCAGGCAAGAATCAACATCAAATCAAGCAAGAATTTTTTAGATACTAGGGTTTCTCATTGTAAATCTGGGAAAGATTTTTTCCCTTGTTTATACATGTTGTGATCGACTATAAAAAGCCTTAAATCAATCCATTGTGATACACGAAATTACAAGCAATATATAAGCACTTTTGTTCAAATTTTCGAGGTATTTTCATACCCAAATTCTATTTTTTTTTTAATTTATATACCTATTTTGGTTCGAATTCAGAAATAAAGAGTAAGGGCGCGGGTTACCAGTCGAGACGTTGGAGGAAAAAGCCGCTGCTGCTTTCATAATCGAAAGCCAAAACTGAAGAGAGCCGCTGCCGAAGAACCACCGCCGGCGTTGAACCACGGCGGCCGACACGGAGGCGCACGACAAACTGCCACTGAAATCTGGGCTCGATTGAAGAACACCCTTTGAATTTTTTAGAGGATTTAGGGAAAACATGTTTGATCCATTCGATTGGGGTAAAACAAATGAACTTTGTTTCTTAATTTTGGGATTAATACGTGACTCGTGGATTGACCCGGAATCGACCTGCACTAAGGTTGGCCCGCACCCTTCTTTTGAGGAATTCACGATTTTACCCCACTATTTGCAATTTCTTCACTCTAGTCCCTTTTTATGTTTTCAATTTGGTTATTTATTTTTTTATTTTATGTAATTTAAACCTTTTGCCTGCTTTATTCATGTTTAACATTTTGTTTAATTCATTTGTGTTTTTTTTGTGCCATAAAATTTTAGGATAAAGAGACTCCAGGATAACTAATAACTCAATTTTTTGTAATAATAAAAACTTGTAACATATTTAAAACAAACACTTTTAAATTAAGTTATTTAAATGTATATAAATACGTTAGGGTAACTTGAATTTAGTTGTAGGTTTTAATAATGTGTAGTAATTAACCAAGTTTAGGTCCCTTGAAATAATACATTCTTTTAATTAAGTTGATAATTTCTATTAGACAACACAATATAATTTTAAATTAAAATATGTCAGGTAGAGCCTCCTAGGGTTAGCTTCTTTAAACACTTATTAATTGAAGCTCTAGGTTTAGAGACTAATAAAATGGACAAATAAAACATTATTCAAAAAAGTTTTCTTACATCATGAAAAATAGAATATTTTTTTCAAATAAGGTTAATTTGGTCTTCCCCTAGTCGTTGGGGAACGGCCGAAACGCCTTTGCGAGACTACATTTCCGAATTTTAGTAATTCATGCTTCAATTCTTTTGCGTCTAAAATGACCAGGGTTTTCTCATTAATCTCAGCATGCATGCATCCGGGTTACAAGGAAAATATTAGCGATCAAATAAGTGCCGTTTTACGGGCGTTGTGGGATGCTAATCCTTCCCCACATGTAACCGTGCCCCCGAACCCTCAATCTGATTTGTTTTTAGGTTTTCGGTTCGCCTAATATAATAAAAAGGACCGGTGGTGACTCCGTTATCACAAACTCTAAACCATAACCTTAAATTTCAAACCCTAAACCATGCACCCTAAAAATACAGTCTACTCCCAATACTCTATACCTTAACTATTAATACTAATTTCAGATTTTAAACACTAAACTTAACTTTTAGTGTAAGACATAGAAATTGGCATCCTTAAGGATAGACAATATGCATCCCGGCAGGGTTAATATTATTCTGCTGGCGGAGACAGCCGCAGGAAAAGAGGCCGAAATGGAGACTACAAAAGAAAAATACTAAAGAAATCAAAATATCGAGTGAATTGTGGTGAAGTGAATAGGCGGGACCCCATTTGTGGAACAAAAGAGCCTGTGTATAATGCTGACTGTTGAACTAATCACCAATTGTACACGTGTATCTGTTGAGGTTGCAGTGGATTAGCTTGCCTCGAATACATTAATCTCACGCCAGAAAAGAAAGGATAAGTGTTAAGATATAAAAGGTCATTTCATAGTACATGCTTCTCAGATTTTTTTTAGCTCAATGCGTGGGGGAAGAAAATAATGGTTCAGTGAGGGTGATGGTGGGGCGGCCGCTCCAGTGAGGACTGAGGCCTATTCTTTTAATTATAGTTTCCAATGACATTTACCTGTACAATGCCTTGAGCAAGTTGTAATGCAATGGAATGGACATTCCAGCTTCTATGGTCCAAACTCAACAATAATAATCATGGCATAGGAGATTATAATAAACCCAGGAAAGAAGAAGAAGAAAAAACTATTGAATATTACTATAAAATGGGACCCCTTTTCTATATTTTCTGTGATCATCTTAGCTTCATCACTTTCAACTATGGATTGATTCCATGGAGCATTCTTTTTTATTAAATTGTCAACAACTTTTCAGCATATAGACAAAGATGAAAGGAAAGGAGACAACATCTTCTCTTTTTTTCTTTCTAATTTCCCAGACCCACTTTTAAAACTCTTGTAAATGAAAGGAAATGTAATCTTTTCCTCGCAAGTCTAGGTGTACATGAATCCGCAACTTAAAAATATTAAATGATAAAATATTCTACGTAATGACGGTGATTTTTTATTTTATTTCCAGAAGCGTCATAGTTTATAGTTTTAGAATTTAGTTTAGGGTTTAAAAGTTTTAAATTTAGAAATTATAGTTAAAATTTAGAGTTTATAATTAGAATTTAAAGTTTAGGTTTTAGGACAATATATCATGAATTTATGTTTTAATTATAAACCCTAAATTCTAACTATAGATCTTAAATTCTAAACACATAAACATAACTCCTAATCTCTAAATTAAATCCCTAAATCCTAAACATAACTGTCAGTGCATGTGCATTGTATACTCATCCTAATAATAATGTCAATAAACGAAAATTTCATCAATTGTTTTTAAAAAAATGAAAATAAGAAAATTGGACCAATTTTTAAGAAAATAAAGGAGAAATATATCTGACATTGGGCCAACTTAAGCCCACAGAGCCTAACGCGTAGAGAGGCAAGTTTGATGGTTATTTTGTTTGGGACTCAGAAATGATGACGTGGCTAAAACTGATTGGTAAGTGCTGCGTGGAAGTGCCCATCAGTTCCCATTTGAAATATCTCACAATTGCGATTACTCAAAGATATTAATTTGAAACAGGGCACAGTTAACCGTCTCCTAAAGCTCTCCGCCAAATCACGATCCGAATCCCGAGTCGACTCAGGTGAGCTCTGCTCCTCCTTCATTTTTACCTTCCATGAGATCTCTAATAGATTCGTTCGTTTAAGCGATGGATTGATCTTTTGTATTGACTCCGATTCGCATCCGAATAGGATTAGATCGATCCACTGGATTACTTCAGTTTAGATCTGCTTTCTCAGATCTGTTTCTTTTACTTCGCTTTGATCTGTCGCTTCCTGGAATTCTTTGCGTATGTTAGTTATGTAGGATTTAGCGCATGCACGAACACTTCGAATTCAATTTGATTGTAATTTGATCGAATCTGAAAATTTGGTGTATGTGATTCTTGTTGTTCAATTACAATTATTTGACTTGGCTCAGAGCATAAATATTTAGTACAAAATTTTCCTAAATTTGAATCAACAATGTTATTATGTGTGTGTATATTGAATAGGTTAGAATAATACCTTTATTTCCTTAGAATTATTTGTAATTCCGATCAGACCTCTGTACGGGCTTTACCTTGTAAATCATGTAATATAGCTCATACATATTGCATGGCATAGGCAGCCATTCTTCCCCGATGCTCTTATCAAGAAGTGTATTATACCAATTGTTAAATGTGTGTTATTTAGTATTGGAAATTTGAAGTTGTGAAGTTTGGTTGTAGACAACAGAGATGGCAACCGGAACAGCTCCACCAAGAGGAAGTGCGGCTGCAGCTGCAAGCCTGCGCAGGAGGAGAACGACAAGCGGAGGGGGTGCCTCAGGCGGGTCTGCGGGGACTATGCTCCAGTTTTACACAGATGATGCTCCAGGACTGAAGATCTCTCCAAATGTGGTGCTTGTCATGAGCATCGGTTTCATTGCTTTTGTTGCAGTTCTCCATGTTATGGGCAAGTTGTATTTTGTTCGCAAGGATTAGGAACTCTTTGGAGTTTGTATCAACAGTAGCAAACAGTTCCCATCGTTTTGGTTTCCAGTTTTCCTTGTTACTGCTGGATTGGATTTAATTTTATTAGCCCCGACTTTTTCTTAATTACGGAGAATAGAAGATTACAAGTACGAGGGTATATTTTATTAGCCCTGACTTTTTCCAGTTTATATTTTGTTTAGTTTTGAAGATTACAATACTTAAAAAAATGATAAAAACTAAGAATTAATTGGTTCGAAATTTAAAATAACGATATTGCATCCTATATCACATCTTATTTGGAAACATGAGATTACAAGATGGTAGAAATGTTAATAATCTAAACAACGTGATATTTTTACAGAATGTTGATGATCAGTGATCTTGAACAAGTTTTAGCTGGTTTGTTACAACACATTAACCATATCAATGGATCGTTTCGGATTGCATTCGAATAGAAAAATAGCTTGAGCCCAATCTTACTAGCTATTTTCAACCTAATTTGACACAAACCTGTGATTTGGAGTGCTTAAATAGTACCGATTTTCCAAATCATCTTCATTGGCATGAGAATGTGGTGCTAAATTCACAAATTTTATACACGAAAATGTACACACAATGGAGTTCCAGTCCAGGCATGCCATTTACAACCATCAAACGAAATGCAATGTCCTGGAATAACTAACTTTGTTACAGGATTCTACGACTAACTAAAATCAAGACCTGATGTACAGATTACAAATAGATCTTTTAAAAACAACGGTTCCAAACAAGCCCATCCAGAAACCATACCCTCATCCGCAGGTTTCAAGCCCCCACATGATCTTGCAACGGATTCAAAGAGTTTCTCAATCTCAGGCTCACACCTAATGAACGATCGATTCCAGAAGTTGTATCTTGGATTCTGAAACATAAACATCAATTGTTTCAACTCATACTACATACCAGAAAACCAAAAAATAAGGTCAACTTCAGGATCGATTTTTCACCTTTATGAGCTCAATGAAGGAAATGAGAAGACCCCAAGGATGAGGCTTATTAACAATTATCCGTTCCAACAAAACTCGTGTAATTTGCTCTTGGATAATTTCCTGTAAGGCAATAGTTCAACCCTATGTCCATTTGAAATGAAATAAAATAATAATGTAATACCATGAATGAGAAATTCTTACCTGATTCGCTTCGGCAAATAAGCATAGTAAGATGAAGGAGAAGTAATGTGTATGGTTGTTTGGATACCGCAATTGGTTAGCAATTGCATTGAGAAACAGGTAACGGCCCTCAGTATCAAGGTCCACTATTAGAGTCGGGAAAATATCCAAGGCAGCACTAACCAAGAACACAGTCATCGGGGCAGTGCTTGCTGTTGACTGTGCATGAGGTACTCTCGACTGCAGTTGCTGAATGGCCTAAAAGCAGTTTTCCACAAGTAATCATTAAATGCCAGATGATATATTTTCAGTAGAAACATGTCATTCTATGTTTTGTCCATATCTATAGAATGCTTTCATAAGTAATCATTAAAGCTGTAGAATACCTGCACACCGACATAAAGCACCAGTGAGTTGATCAATGGTACATTATAACGGGTACCAGCCGATGCTGCCTCGCTTGGTGAAAGAAGTAGTCTTTGTTTCAGTTCAGTTAGAAATGTAGATCCTCCTTCGGGCCTCATCTGCAGAGAATTTTTCAGAAGACTTTTAGCAAATAATTTAAAAGGGTTACTTCAAAGAGAAAAGTAAGGCTGAAGTAAACAATGAAGAAACCAAAATGTTTAGAGATGGGTAAGAAACAAATTAATAAAGTCTAGCACACCACTAAAGTGCAATTGAGTACCTTGAGATACTCATCTACCTCACCCTTCATCTGTTTTGCTTTAAGAGCAGCATCAACCTCAGCGAGGATGCGAGGGGATTCTCTGATTTCTGGAAGCAAATCAATCTGCACAAAATTGATTACTGAATTAATTTCATTCATTAAATAATCTGAAGAGAGGGGATCATGCACGAAGAACTAATACCTTTAAGTTGGGAGTAGATGGATCCGGTAACCTCAGATTGCGTGGAAAAGCACTAAGGATTATGTTTCGCATCTGTATGCAGCTAGGAGGAATCACATCACAAAAGGTAAAATGATAATCACACAGGAACTCGGGAAAGTCGTGAAGCAGAACCAGCAGTTCCCTAAGTGTGCCTTTATACAGAAAATGAACCTATATAGATATAATGCAACAGAGAATGAGTAGGGCCACCAAGAATAAATTTACAATGGACCGAATAATAAAAACAGTCTTTAGAAAGAGGCAAACCGGCCCTCCGAGCTCTGCATTCCTCAAAAATGGCTCCAAGAACTGAAGCAAGTCTACCAGCAACCGTTGGATATAGGGCCAACCCTTCTGATAATTCCCGGTGAGCAATTTTGGCATGAAACTCCTGTTACTGACAAGCTCCAACCATGCAAAGCTATAACAGAAAAATGTCCAATGAACATAAGTAACATGACTTAAAAATAGCATCTTCCAGATTGTAAATTTGCATGCCAAACATTGATGCTCAACAAGTTGTGGATTTTCCGACTTCATTCTACTGGATAATATTCTAGGGATAACCTTCATCCAAATGATCCATAAAGCATTAATAAAAAGGAAGGTCTATGGGGATAGGAAAGTGCATAGAGGCATCCATGATCCATGTAACCATTTTTTGGATAGATAGTTTCAATACACTGAATGGTAAGTGATAAATAAAACAGTAAGAGAAGCACTTAATATAACATTGTCAAAGCAGTTATTTTATACCAGCATAATTGTAGATACCAGATAAATTAACCCAAAACGCCTATTTATCACAAACCATACCATTAACTTACGCCAACTCACTGTAAGCACTCCCTCAAGACTTATCAAGGATAATAAGAATATACAGAAACTAAACCCACCCTTCACAATGAGATTCTTAACTCAGGACTCAAAATTCTTACCTGAAGGCGGGAACTTTAAGGGGATGCATAGCATGAAAAGCATTGGCAAAGGCTGTCAAAATCTGCAACAATCACGGGCATTAGACTATTCAATGGCAAACTATCTTGGCTAAGCATATGCAAATGAATCGTACCTGAAAACTCACACCATCAGGGACAGGGTCCAAAGAACCAAGATCTAACAGCCAGTTAATAAATAATCTGAAATAGGGTAAAGATGCTTTCTTATCCTCTGCCTCTTTTAGAATAAATTTCACGGTCACAGTCAAAATCAGTTCAGTACCATCAATATCATTAATTATCCTTGCAAAACAGAATAGAGAGATACAAAAGAAAGATAAACAATCTTTACCTTGGACAAAAGAAAGAGTTTACTTGATCCCTGTTCCACTGGGCAAAACTAAAGAAATAGCCGAAAAAATATCGAAGTTAAACATTTGCAAGGTTAGGTTCATAATGAAAAGAGATCATACTGTTATAATGAAAAAATGATATAGCAAGACCTTAAGGATTGACAGCACAAGTTTTGCATAAATATCAATGGCAATGAAAGAGAGAGTTTGCAATTGCTGAGGTAACTGCACTGTGCCAGAACTCATGCCTTCAGAAGATAGGCAATGTGCAACAGAGAGTTCCTAGCATGAAGGAAAAACAAAAGATCGAGTTCAGTCTCCCATGTTCTATTGTGAATTTAGATTTAACAAGGAAGCAGTCCATTCTGATGTAATTGTACAATGTAATGATTACAAGGACCATCAATTGCACCAGGAAGCTCACATATCTTGTACCATTCTGAAAACAACATGGAAACCTACAAAAAATTTAGAAATAATGTTAACACCAAAGAATTAAGGGATATCCCACTTTTCCTGCCATGCAGGAGAAAAGAAAATAGGATGGGGTTGACAGGGGGCACAACAAAAAGGAGTACAGAGAGAGAAATGATTAAACTACGCCAAGTCACTAATAGGATAGTGCAGGCTTGCAGGAAGGTTTACTTGCACGGGACTTTCTTACATCGGTGCAGATCCAACTATATGAGCATTACACGGGCATTTTTGTTAATCGGTACCAGTAGGTTTACCCTTAAAACCATCCTAGAATTATCAATCCAACACAATGATATTTTTTCCATAGACATTAGTAGCGAAATCTATAATATGCACATAGCGTTCTAGCAATGTTTTCTTAGATCTTGAAATAAATAGTCACCTGGTCCTTGAAGCCGGTAGGGTCTGGTTCTTGAGCCTCCATATTACTATTATCTTCCTGTTAGCAGGGGTAAACAAGGAATTTATCTCTATAAATATATATTAGTGATTAGGAATTTAGACAAAACATCATAAATCAATTGTAATCTTTTTCTCCATCATAGTGAAAGTTCTCATCCTCTGCCTGTGATTTTTCCCTTTTGGGTTTCCACGTAAATTCTTGGTGTTATTTTTCTTTTTTGCGTTTGCGCTTATTTACTTGTCTCGTCATTATCGTCCCGGTAGTATAACAAATTGGCATTAGAGCTTTTCAGGTTACTCAGGATAATGACAACGGTGAAGTATGAAATTTCCCTGCTGTATCACAACGTCAAGTTTTCGCTATGGCAAGTAAAGGTTCGAGATGTTCTTGTTCAGATGGATTAGATGGGTTTGATAATATGCTGAAAGAATGGTCGGATACAGAGAAGCGCCGCAAGGATAGGAAAGCTACTTCACAGATCCGTTTGCACTTATCAAACAGTATTTTGTAGGATGTTCACGAAGATAAGACAACTGTCGACTTATGGGCAAAATTGAAACAAATTTGTACGAAAAAACTTTGACCAGCAAATTGCTCCTGAAGCAACGCCTATACTCCCACAAGTTAGCAGAAGATTGGTTTCTTGACGACCACCTAACCAATTTCAAGGAGATCGTCTCAGATTTGAAACAATGGAGGTAAAGTACAATGAGGAAGACTTATGTTTGATTTTACTTTGCTCATTGCCTGCTTCATATTCGTCTGTTAGAAGCACCCTCATACACAACCGTGATACCCTTACTCTTGAAGAGGTATATGATAGTTTGTATTCACATGACAAAATGCAACATCTTACCGGCTCCGAGTTTCAAGCAAAGGGTCTCATGGTGCATGGATCGACTAGTTCAGACCGCGAAAGAAAAGGTAATCGTAATTCCGGCAGTCAAAATAGAGGCATGTCCAAGTCGTCAAATCGAGGTAAAACATGTTATTTCTGCACAAAAAAATGTCATATTAAATCTGAGTGTTACAGATTACAGAATAAGATAAAGAGGGAATCTGAGAATCAGAATTCCAATGAAGATGAAGATGATATTGCAGATGAGTATAATGATGGTGAACTTTTAGTTGCTTCCGGCGAAGACTCTATAGCGAGTGAGGAGTGAATTCTTGACTCTGATAGTAGTTTTCATATGAGTCCAAATCGGGATTGGTTTGCGACGTATAAACCTGTGTCTACAGGTAGTGTCTTGTTGGGAAATAATGTCTCTTGTAAAGTTGCAGGTATTGGCATAATCAAGATTAAGATGTTCGATGGGATTGTTCGAACACTTTGTGAGGCATGTTCCAGATTTAAGAAGAAATCTGATTTCGTTAGGTACTCTAGATTAAAAAGGGTACATATACTCCAATGAAGATGGAGCTATGAAAATTTGCAAGGGCGCTCTCGTTGTGATGAAAGGGTATAAAAGAGCTGTCAATTTTTATGTTCTACAAGGTTCAACTATTTTAGGTGATGCATCCGTTGTTTCCTCCTGCGTGTCAAATGACGATGTTACTGGTGAAGGCGTCTTGATTGAATCAAGTAAAAGAGGATTTTGTGTTGAACATAACAACCGTGGGCATAACGATTCTGGTAGGCAGAAAAGAGTTCGATTTCGTGGGCATAACGAATTTGAAAAGAAGAATAAAGTTGAATTCCGTGGGTATAAAGAATAAGAAGCTTAAGAGAGTTCGATTTGCTTCAAAGATAAATAATGAGAAAGGTAGTTGTACCATTAATGATCGGGGTCGTGTTATTACTTGTGGTGATATAGTTGTAAGCAAAGTTGGCACTAATGTTGATCTTACCGACGTGAAGACTAAATTACATTGTACATCTAAGCTTGGGCAAAGCTTGGATTTGGTCAGTGTTCATTGTTGAAGACTACCCCTTGAAGGGGTTTCATGAAAAAGGTGGATATATTATTCGACAAGAATTTGTCTTAAGGTGGAGATTGTTAGAATTGTAATCCAAATTCTTTTGGGATTTGATTTAAAGTTAAAATCCGACTTTTAGTAGATCTTGTTTATTTTATATTAATTAAAGATAAAAAAAACTCAGTTTGAGTATAATTTATTTGTATGCAAGTTTCCTCTGTAAACAAAAAATCTATCACTAAAAATAGATATTAAGGATTAGGGATTTAGACAGAACCTCATAAATCAGTTGTAATTTCTTCCTCCATCATAGTGTGATTTTTCCCTTTTAAGTTTTCCAAGTATATTCTTGGTGTTATTTTTTTTTTTTTGCGTTTGCGCTTATTTACTTGTTTCGTCATTATCATCACGGTAGTATAACAACAGTCATGCTTGTGGAAGGATTTCTGACCATCTCAATCAAATGTTGCATCGATTCAGGAGATCCAGGTTTTGAAGCAATCTGCATGAGCATAACAAGAGTCTAAACAAAAACAATCAAAAGAGGGGATAGAACGAAGCAAAAGAGAGAATGATGAGACCAACCTTTGCCAGAGCATCAACAAGGTTGTGGAGTTCTGAGATGACTTTGGATTCGTCAGCAACCAAAGTTTGAAGAAGCAATATTGCAAATTCCATAGCAGCTTCTACATATTTAACATGATTACATGAGTTGTCTTGCAGAAATAAACTCAGTGAAGATGAAAGTACTTGTATACATACTATTCCTTCCCCGTCAATAAGTTTTGCCATATGAACGTTGTACTCCGCAAGGTTCAACAATTCACTTCGAATAAGACCAACAGTGATATCTTTGTTGAACTTCCGCTCCTCGTCTGAATATATCACCTGTAAGAGAAGAATTAAACAACCAACACAGTTTCAGAGATGATTCAAGACATCTATAGCCAACAAGCAACCAATGCAGAATACAATAGCAAAAATTAAACAGAATTAATCATTTTATCCAATAAAATAAAATCCTAACGAGTAACGACCGAGGTTTTAAATTGCAGCCCGCAACCGCTATAGCGGCTGCATTCTCTCCGATACCACTAACACCGATATTAGCAGAAAGAATTAAATTCACACCAATAGCAGTGGAAAACGGCCGCTATTTAGCGGATAACGGCAATATCGGGACGCTGCGACCGCTATCAGCCATAAATGAACCACATTAAACTTAAAAATCGAGCTTGAAAATCAATTGATCTCAAACTAACCGAGTTTTGCGCATTAAGGCAAATAAGCTCTCATTCTAAAAACAAACTTAATTTCGTGTGCTCAAAAAGCCCACATAAGCATGATCTCAGCCATAAAAGCCTAGGTTGATTTGCCGCCTGTATCCAGCGCCTGAGCCCCTATTTATAAGTTGTTTTCCTCCTTGCTTTACATATCTCCCGGATGTGCGATATTGGGCAAGTGTAGTATAACCTGTCATTTATACACTATTTTCCCTCCTTCCTCCAACGCTTGAGGCCTTTATATAAGGATGGATAAATATCTATTTCAGCCATGCCATTTTTACTTATATTAATTTAGTCCTCATTTTCTCTTAATTTAGAGTGTAATGTTTATTTTTCATTCAATTTAGTTATTTAGCATTAATAATCTACTAATTTAAGTGTAAAAAATAATCTAAAAATCATTAGAAGTGAATTTAAATAATTATAATTGTAATTATTGTTTAATACAATAAGTTGTGCGAATTTTGAAAAAAATCACGACTGCGACACCCGCAGTGACAGCAATAGCCTCCGTTATCTCCGCAAACGCGATAAACGCAACGTAACCGAAAACGCGACCGCAAACGCTATTTAAATACCTGGTAACGACAACAAGAGAATAATGAGAAAGACAACTTTAATAGCAGCTCTTGTGTTCTCTTTACAAATAAAACAACAAGTTTAGAATCCAAAGCAATAGAGCTAATGGGATCTCATAACTAATAATAACAGGCAAACAATTCATCTTGGCTGTTTTATAGACCAAGGGAAAAAAGCCTTCTTCCAAATGTGGACGGGAGCATACCCAACTAGTAAGCTCTTTAACAGCAAGCTTGCAAACATCACGGACAGCAGCCACAATAGCGAGATGGGCACTGACATGAAGACTATTGGATGCATTCTCATATAAGCCTTTGAAAACCTAAACATGCATTGAGAAACAGAATCAGGATATTTCACAACATAAAGAGACAAGAAAAAGATAAAATTTCCCCCAACAATTGGTAGAATACCTTTTGAGACACAGCCAGTGCAGCCTCGTCCCTACTTACACATCTAAGTATGATTTCAGGTACCTCAGAGATCAGTCCCTAAAACAAAAATGTCAAGTAATAAAACATTCTTCAAATAATGTAACCAAACAAAAACAAAATTTCATCATTGATATATAAATAATATATAAAGTTAGAAATGCCTGGATGTCGGCTTCTCTACCATCAGTTGCCACCAAACTTTCCAACTGAAATTATTTGACAAAGAGTCGCATATTTTGACAAGATTTTAATGTTTAATAAATAAAAGTTTCAAGTAGTTAGAACAGAAGAGTATGATGAATTGAAACTATAGTCTAAGCGATCTCCTCTCTTCTTTCTTGTGAGAAACCATGTTCCCTGTTCTACGCCAGTCTTCCTTGAGAGGAGATCCAATAATTGTAAAGTTACAACTAAGACAATTGTAGAACGTAGATAATGTTGTGCAACAACCACAACAACTGGATAGTGAAAATACAGGCACAAGAGGATTATGAAGTGACAACTTTAAACCAAGGCATATATTACCCGCTTGTTCTGGTCAGACATCAAAGTCATTCACTGATTTGACCAAATTTTTCCAGGCCTCAAAAGATAACAGGACAAATAGGGCAAGAAAGAAAAATAATAAAAAAGAGCTTCATTCAACCTTGAGAGCAGCAACCTGATATTTATCCAACGCATCCCTTGTGCTCAGTGAAGCCTCTGAGATGCTACTTCCAAGACGCTCAGTGACAGCAGATGAAGGTAACGGCTGTGGTGTAGGTCCCAATTCCTAGCAACCAGTTGGGAGCATGTGTCGATAAAAAAGGTATGACTCTACAAGTACAAAAATCAATCCATATAAAGTCTCACTTTTACAGCATCAGTGGTATTCACTGGATGTAATTCAGGGACCAAAGTTGTTGAAGGGAATGAAGCATTGAGGGGATAGTGTTCAGTAGTCTGCTGCTGGGTAAGAGCAGCTCCTGTGCCAATATGGATCGAGGAAACACTGAAACAAAAAAAATATATCGGCAAGAAAACCAAAAAATAAAAATCAAAGAGGCCAAATTTCAGTTAAAAAGAAACACCTCAAAAGAGTAGCCGATGTAATTTCAATTGCCTTGCTTCTTTGAGGAACGAATGGGCCATCAAGAACAATGTCCCCAAAACGGTAGTCTTTTAACTCTCATGAAGTACATCATCTTATTCTTTCAATAGGAGTAGTTGGTCTCGTCGAAGAAAGGTGGCTTATCGACGGATTGCGCCATGGACTCTGATTGATGTAGAAATGTTGAGCACTTCAATTATCGACTCTAGATATTAATCTGGCATAAAGATGAAGCTTGATACTAATTATTGGGAGGCTCAACGATCAACCGAGATAACCAAGAGGGGTGAATAGGTTTTTGAGTGATAGTGGTGAAAACAATAGAATTTAAAAGGATTTACAGTGGTTCAAGCTTCTAACCAAATTCTACATCAATTATCTTAGCTTCCTACTAAGGATTTTCCCAAATTCACTATGAATTTCTTTTTTTTTTCTAGGTTTAAGAGGAAACCTTTACAACCTCAAAGCTTATACCGCAAAGCTTTGAGAAAACACTCTCTTACAAGAGAAATACAAATAGCAAACTAAGGAAAACCTCACAAGGCTGATTGTTTGCAATTCTAAGCTCTCACCCAAAACCTAACAGTTGAGCATATATAACAATTAAGCTCATAAGTGTGTTTTACAAAGAAATTGACAATTAAAGTACAAAAACACTTTCTCTATATATGAATGTTGGTTGTGTTGTTTCTTGTGTTTCTATGGCTGCTTGGTTTAATCTTTTAAACCCTTTACTGTGTTCATGACCGTCTGGAGCCGTTGGGTCTTTATTTCCCGCAATAAATGTATTTCTAGACTCTTTAGTATCTGTACAAGGGGACCGGTATCGATACCTGTTCTTAAGAAAAATAGTCGTTGGAACAATTATAACACAGGGGTATCAGTAGCTATACAAGCGTATCGGTATGCACTCTTGGGTATCGATACGGCTGAGGTCGTATCGGTATGCCAAATGGCTATTGGAATTTTCAAAACTTCAGGACAAAGGGTCGTATCGGTACTCTTAGAACCGTATTGATACGAGGTCCTCTGGGTATCGGTACGGGTCAAATCGTATCGTTACTCAAGATCAGTTTTTTGACACTTTAGCTATTTGAAATCATTTGGAACTTGTCAAAAACCCTTTGAAAACATTTCAAACATGTTTTCAAGTTTATGGACTTTTAAAATGTTTTTGCAAATTAGTTTAAGTCCAAAAATATTTTTCATCAGGTTATATCAAAATCAAATAGGTTTATCATATATATCCAAATATTTTTATCTTAAAACTAACTACAAATCATTAATTTTTGTGTTTGGATTATGTATTATAAAGTTTTAAATTTTATGAGTTTACTGTGGTTTTTTTTAACTTTTAAATTTAAAAATAAATAAATGAACCGGCTACCCAATACTCGATTTTACGGGTACTCAATAATTACGAGCAAGATCAAAAAATATAATACCCAAAAGACCAAACCCGATATTCTACGAATGAACTCCCCTAATTTACTAAATCAACTGAATTTATTGTAGACAAACTTTTTAAAATGCTCCAAGGATTGAGCCATTTTCTGATGGACTTGTTAAGCCCAAACTGCTTTAAGAAACATAATCCGCGGTAGGGATGTCAATTGGGTGGGAGAGTGCGAAGGGTATTCTTCTCATGCCTATCTCTATCAAGAATATATATTTTTATTTTCGCCCCACGACTCGCTGCGAATACAAAATTTGAAAATATTTCTGCCCCGCAATCCGTTAGACTAAAAACATCCCCGCCCCATCACCCCACGTGGGCCTAGAGACCCACATATTTCTCTCTTTACCTGTCCCATGACTCATGCATATAATATATGTATAAATATTAGTTAAATAAATATAAATTAAATTTGTTATGAAAAAATCATGAAATATTTGTCATTCAAATTTCTACCAAATATGTGACATTATTCCAACTGGCATCATTTTAAAAAAATAATACTATACAAAATTAAATTTTGTACAATACACAAATTTGGATTAAAAAGATACTAAAGTCTATTGTAAAGCATCGAAAAACAACACAAATAACATGTAAAATAATATTTCAATTGATGTAATAAATAAAAACAGTATAAAAAAATTTAAAAGAAAATAACAATGCAAAAACAACCTTTAAAAATAAAAATAAATACCAATAAAATATGAGTAACATACAATATTAGAAAAACAAAATTAAAAAATAAAATAAAATATTTATATATTTGATCTAATCAATCTCAAACTCAATTATATATATATATATATTCAACTTTTTATTAATATCCCAAAATAAGTCCATATGAATTACCTTAAATTTGACTATGATCCAAACTGATATTATATTTTTAATAATATTTATAATATGTTATAGGATCTGTTAGGGTGGGTGGAGATAATACGGGGCGGGTGAAAGTGGGCGAATACAAAGATATATTCACATCTTTCTCCTCACACACGTCAAATCTAATTTTTATTTTTATTGCCACTTTGCAATTCACAAAATTAATAACTATCATTATTTAATTGGATGCGAAATAAGGGGAATCATGCCAAACTCGCCCCACTCGCACTCTAATCGGCTGCTATGTGCGCAATAATCACGGATCGTTATGCGCAGCCCATGACATTAGAAAAGGTCATGACCCTTGAAACTGGCAAAATTACAAATAAGCCCATTATAAAATTTGAAGTTAATACATGTTAAAATTGCACTTTCACCTTTCCTAAAGTGATTGAATTTTTATTCAGTCCTTATAAAAATTGAAATGTTATAAACTAATAAATGATGAAATTAGATTCTAGCTTTCATAAAAATTGAAATGTTATACGCGCCGCTGCGGTCCATCACGTGGAAAGTCACTCTAGTTTCGGTATCACACTTAAACTTCACTCATTCTCTCTCTTAACTTTCAATGATGGTAGTTGAAATTTTGAAAACTTACCCAATCAAATATTTAATAATTTATAGAAAAATAAAAATAAATCAACTAAATAAAAGAGGTGATAAGGAAAAACGAAGAAACAACACGTTTGATGATGATGATAGACATTGCCGAAGGGTCCAAAATATAGTACTGTCGATTACAGTAACAACTCTAAGATTTTAGCACGTCAGCACACCTCAAAGTCGTGCTGCTGGCGGTGTTCATGCTCTTGTTGCTGTCTCGACAGCTCCTTCTGCCTCCGCAGCTCCAGCACCTTCCGGTGCGAGTTCGAGTGTTGTGTCAGCATGAATGTCGGGCTCGCCGCAGGTCGATACTCGGGCACGAGACGACCCGATTTATACCGAACCCCACAAGCGTTGCACAACGTCTTGGGGCCTAATGGCCCCGTCCTCCACTGCGGCGTCTTCTCCGACGCGCAGTGCGTGCATCGCCGAACCTCTCCTTCTGCCGCAGATGGCGACGCTTGACGTTGGACTTCCCTTTTCGTCTTCGATGTCGTTGGAGGCGCTCTGGAACGCTTGCTCCAAGCTTTGCTTGAAAACGACGAGTGGTCGTTTCTGGGGTCAAAGGTTCCGGCGAGGTAACTCGACGGGAAGTCGCTGAAGGAATCATCTACGAACTGCGACAACCACTCCAGCTCAGCCACGTCATCACTCTGCAAAATAACAACAACAATTTAACCATAACCGTGCAAAAAAAAAAAAAAGAAAACGAACAGAGAAAAGAAACTAATGGGGGAGTGTAAAGTTATTACGGGGAGGCAGAGGTCGTGGGTGAAGTCGTTGCTGGAGACAGAAGGATGAAAGGCGGCGGAGGAGGAGGCGTAACTGAAAGGGGTTTCAAACGGAGGGAAAGTATCGTTATTGGTGGAAGTAGAAGCAGATGAAAACAGCTCTTCGTTGGACAAATCCAAAAGATCATCAGTAGGAAACACTTCGGGAGTTGAAAGCCCGTACATGTCCATCTTCTCTCTCTCTCTCTCTCTCTCTCTCTCTCTCTCTCTGTTATTTCTTTACCCCCACTTTCCCTTAAAAGGAACGAGCCATAGAAGAGAGAGAGACAGAAGGAGGGGAAGATCGGGGACGAAGAGAGGAATGATATATGGAGAGGAAGAGGGGACAGATGAACGTGCAAGGAGTGAGCAGTGGCCCTTTTTAAGTCATAATACCACAGAAAAACTCAACATTTGATATTTTCTTAATTGAATCCTTAAACTTTTCTATAATTTAACCCAGGGACGGAGCACATGTATTGTGGGAGAGACAATTGCCTCCAATTTGAGGGGTTAATTATATTTTAGGTCTTATTAGTTTTGAAATTATTATAATTAAATCTTTATCTCTTTTACAATTTTTTGATTTATTATTCTTTTAGGACCTATCATTTAAAATTAAACATTGACTCCTCATTTTTTGCTTAATTACTTTTAAGACCCTTTAATTTTAAAATTTATAAAATTAAACCTACACTCGCTTAATTCTTATAGTTCAATTACTTTTTAAGACCTATTCGTTTCAAAATTAATTGGTTTATCCCTTCGTAGTTCAATCATGACTACATCCTTGATTTAACCTATAACATTTCAATTTTTTTTAAAATAAGTCAGTTTTTGGTGAAACGATGATCAACTAATAGTGATGATATTGAAGAACCATCATTCTATAATCTACTCTTATTTCAGATAAACCCAAGTAGGGGCAGAGCAATAAATTTATTTAAGGGTGTTATTTTTAACGATATTTAAGAGGAGTTAATTATTTATAAAGATGTGTCATTTTATTTATAAATAAGTGTTATCTTATTTATAATGAGGTGTCAATTATATTTTTTATTTTTTATATATAAATTATATAAAAAAATATAATTTTCAAAAAAAATTTGTACGTAGCTCCGCCCATAAACCAAGTTTTCTGAATCAAGAGAGCATTTTATAAAAATTGTACAGTGAGCTTTTTGTGCCAGTAAAAAAAGGAAGTGCCTCGAGTTGGTGTAGAATTGGTAAATGCTTACATAATGGCTAATGCATACACTGTTCAGAGTAAAAAAAAAAAAAGTACTGCATGCATGGACCATGAAGGGATGGCATACGCCATACAGTCAGTATAGAATGATAGAGAAATGGGTGTGGCTCCACCACATGCTGTATGGGCTCTTTTTGGCATATATATATATACCTCCCCCGCCTCCCAGTCCACGTCCACCCTGTTACTGTTAGATACTAACAACTAGGTTTTATTTTACTCTTCTTATTTTTACATTCAGTTTTCATTTTTAACCAAACATTTGTTGGTTTTTTCAACGTATTAATTAGAGTACATCAATAATAAATCATTCGTATTTTGTTAATTTATTGAGAAATTGACGTTAACCATAAATTTTAAAGTTATTATATAATTAGAATAATGGTTTTTAATTTCTAACATAACTTGAACAATAATATAGCATTCTACGAGTGGCGGATCCACATGGTACTTTGGGTGGGCCTGTTCTCATCTTGAATTTTTTAAAGCCCACACATTTAGCTTCGATTTTTATAATTTTTATGAATTAGTCCTTAAATTTTATGACTTGTGCTCACCCTAGAATTTTGAGATTTTTTACAACTTGTATACATCGTAAAAAATATTTTGATTTGTGCCTATCCTCAAAAAAATTCTGGATCCGTCACTGTATTCTACTATCAATATTTAATTGAAGATATATGGGTTGGGACTCGTGGACTCGGGTTGGTTTGCGAAAATCATTCGAGGTTTGAACTTTGAATTAGGTGGGGATGTAGCATGCATTAACAGTGTTACTCCCTCCGTCCCACAAAAAACGTTTATTGTTGGCTTTTCACGTAATTTTAAGAATAAAAAATTTATGTAAGAAAGAAGATGTAAAATAATTGAGAAACAATAGTTTTTGTATTGATATAAAGATTTGTTTTTGTGGTTCCAAACTGTTTCACTTTGCAAAAGACTGGAAAGATGATAATGACAGATTTTACATCAATCGTTGAGAGACGATAGTTAATTAAATATTTAATTTTAAAATTTGAGGAGAATAAATATTATATTGAATTAATATTTAAATTAAAAGAACTTAAATTATTATAGTACCAAAATATTTGAGGCATAACCTCTTTCCTATTGTATAAATGACTGTCTCCTTGAAAGAGGATGAGTTGCTAGGGAAGTTTCTTCTTTAGAGAGGCCACGTTCTTTAATAGATTCTTACATGTGTAGTTTTATCTTGTGCGTCGCATGTTTCTCTTGTAGTATTAACGGACAAATATCACTATGAAATGACTCGGGTCTCCTCACAAGATGATCTATGTGTCCGGTCTACTTAACATGGTAATTGAGACGGACTATAATGATTTTAATATTGTTTTTGAGAAGTACAAAAGAATATTGTTTTGAGAAGTGTTTATGTATTGTTTGATTTTAAGTAGGAATATTTGCAGGGCCGTTTCTGAGATTTTAGTGGCCCTAGGGCGAACTTAAAAATTAAGCTCTAAATTAAAAATTTGAATTGTGGTTGCGATCATATATTCGGTCATGTTGCGTTTATCACGGTTGCAGACATAACAAATGTTATTTCTATCACTGCGCGTATCGCAGTTGTGAAATTTTTTAATAACATATGCTATTGTTGACATAACAGTTGCAGGTATTGTGATTTTGGATGGTGTCTCTACCGCTATATAACGATCTCTGTTGTGGTTACATACCTCTAATTAAATACATGTCTATAATATCAAGTATTGAAAAAAAAATTAAAAGTACGTCTATAATAAGAAGTATCGAAAAAAATAAATTTTAAGAGTATGCTCAATAATAAATAGTGAGAAAAAATAGATCCCTAATAATAAGTATTAAATGTTTAATTTTAATATTTGTTATTACGAGCATACTCTTAAAAATTGAATTATTTAGTACTTATTATTAGGGGCTCGATTTCTCTCCAATATTTATTAATATGAGCATACTATTACAATTTAATTTTTTTAATACTTGTTATTGGAGCCCCCGAAACTTATCAGTTATAAATATATTTATCACTGGATTCTTTTTTTTATCCAACCGTAAAAACTAAAAACTACACTTATAATTTTCTTGAGCGTGGGCCCTGGACAGGGTGGGGCCCTGGGCGGGCTCCCCTATTGCCCTGGCCCAGGGACGCCCTTGAATATTTGATATTAGGGGTGAGAATCGGGTGGGTCGGGGACGGTTTTGTATTTCTCACTCCGTCCCCAACACTTGCGATTACAGTTTCGAAGATTTTTTTGTCCTCATACCCTCCCTGCGCCGATCCCCACGGTTTTCGAGGAATCTCCATCCCAAAAGAATTAAACAAAATTACTATTTTACTGACCAAAATAAATGGCGAATTCAATTCAAAATATAAAAGTTTGGATACTTCGATTGGAACCAGTTACGAGATGATGAATATTAAAAGGGTGTTGTGGTTTTAACATATATCTAAAAACTAAGATTTTTTTATTAAAAGGGTGTTGTGGTTTTAACATGTTGAGAAATTTGAGTGTGGCTAGGTTTGAGAGGAGGTTAGAGTGATAATAATATAGTTAGAGTTTTTTTATTAAGATATATTTGGTGTTTGTAGATAAATAAGCATATATTTTTTAAAAATACGAATATTTTTGGTATCCTCACGGTTATTTATACGGTTACGGTTCGGTTATCACCACGGTTTGAGATATAGCAATCCTCTTCCTCGTCCTCGTCCCCATTTGAACTTCGGTGATAAAACTTTTCCCGCCCCTGTCCCCATGGGTGAAGATTTCAGTTAATCTCCATTTTATTGGTTCGAATCCCTACGATTTTTGGATATTCTCTGCCCAATTCTCACCCCTTATTTGGTATTGTTGTTAAAAAGTAATTTTAAGTGGATAAAAAGTATATTTTAGATATTATTTTTAAAAGTATAAAAGAATTAATGATATAAACGAAAACAAATAAATAATTATTCTTAAAAGTACTAAAAAAAATTAAAAACTAAAAATTTTAACTTTAAAAATATATATTTTAAACCAAACAGTAAAAACTAGTTGTTATGCCCGCTATTTTTGACCCAAAAAACGTTTTTGAAAAGCAACAAAATACAAGATGATGTTGAGCGAAGAATCTATGTAAGGGATCTCTAAGGGAATATTCAAGGTCGAGGGCTTAATGAGGAGTCCACGATATATCCAATGGTAAAATACACTTTATATTACTCAATTATTAGTTTGATTATGAACGAGTTTCTTTTCTCTTTCTAATATTTACAATTTAATCATTCAATTAAAAATTATTACAAATAGATCATTAATCATTAAAATGAGTAAAAAATAATGACGTGACATTATATAATAACAATTATAATTTCTAAAACTTATACATTCTATAAATTTAATATAAATATTCAGTAATTTTAACCGGATCGACGAGTCAGATAATTCAGGCCAAATATTTTTTAAATACCTCTAATAATAAGTATAACAAAATAATTTATTTGTAAGATAGGTTATTAAAAGACCAAAAATTATATAAATATTACCAAAAAATAACACTAAATATTTAAAATATGCGAGGAAAATAACTAAGCTGACCACAACTGCCCACTCTTTCACGGGAAACTTCACTCCATCTTTACCTTGTATTTATTATTCATATTGACACAGCGAATAGCAGTGTCGGTAGTGGGAAAAAAACAAAAAAAAATAAAATATCATTTTAGGTTGGAAAAAACTTTGATACACAAGCCGTATAAATTTTAGTTTACACGTGTCTTTTAGTTTTAGGGGTTAGAGTTTTAATTTAGGGTTTAAGGTTTAGGAGTTTAAATTGTAGGGTTTATAATTTAAGGTTAGGGTTTAGAATTTAGGGTTTATAGTGTGGAGTTTAGCTTTTTAGGGTTAGGGTTAAAAATTTAAGATTTAAATTTTTATAGTGTATCAAAGTTTTATCTTATACTACTTTATACATACAAACACAGGGAACATTTACTTTTTTTTGTCTATCACATTTGCCTGTCAGAATTGTTATGCCATTTACTCCTACTTTAGCTGCCAATTATTTAAGGTAAAATAAATTTCAGACATAAAGAAAGCATTAGAAAAATGACATAGTGATATTTAGTAATTAGTATGTTCCATTTACCACCTCACATTTGTTTAAGTCCGACCTAATTTAAAATATAGTAGCAAGTTTTGTCCAAATTTATGTATATTTATAAATGATTATTTTAAGTTTATTTTTGACCCGCTCATATTATCATAATTTTATTTTTTATGTGATGTAAATTATATAACATATTAAAAATTAGAAAGCGTGCCAAGTGGGGTTGGGCTTAATTTTTGTCCAACCCCAATTTTTGGACTTAATATTTTTTTTATATAATCTTACAAATTTCATACCCTTAAATTAAAAGATATTGAGTGTTTAAGCAACTATAATAATACTAACCGAACAAAACGTAAAAATAGTTGCATAGAAGGTCTCCAAAGTTATTACTTCCTCTGTCCCAAGAATATTGTCTCTTATTGACTTTTTAATTTATAAAATAAATTGCAACGTAAGCTTACCATTACCGACAATTACTAACAATTAATCTCTCTCATCTCTTTGTCTTTTATTTTTTATAAAGAAAAATAAATACAATATAATTTTAGAGTAAGACAACTTAAAATGAGATTAAAATAAAATTATACAGAAATACTTATAAAAATAATAAGAATTTTGATATCGACTTTTATGTACTTATAAAAATACTTACAAAATCGATAAACATTTATGTTATACTAAAATTTTTATTATTTTTATAAATATTTCTATAAATACATAAAAATTGATATTAAAATTCTTACATTTTTTATAAATATTTTTATTATATAATCTCATTTTAACCTCGTTTTAATTACCGCAAAATAGCTTTTTCCCACAAATGCATGCAATTATGGAAGGTGGGGGAGTTGGGTGCTGCTGCAGACAATCGTATTTATTTCTTTTCATAAAAGGAAGTACACTCCCGTACATTGTGTCAAGGCCATCCCTTATTATATTACGACCCTGCCTTGACAAGCCCGTTCATTACCGAGCAATGGTGGACCGAGTGATGATATGAAAGCGGTCCTAAGGAGCTACCAAGTCAAGGATGCAAGTTGAGAAGCTTTAGGAAGGCGATGAAGGCCCTATCCGAAAAGTGTCCTCATTTGGGACGAAACAACGTCTACTCACGGCATTCTGGTAAGTTTATTTAGCTCTTTAGGGGAAGTAGTGCAGTGTCGGTCTCCACCATCCCCCCGCGCTGGGCTAGCGACCAGAGCTTCCTTGGTGTAAGCGACCTACTCCTAGGCCTATGTGGGGCCTAGGTGTGCGGGCGATGGGGCCTAGTGGTTGGCGACCGTCTCTCCCGGAGAAATACCTAGGGACGGTTTGGGGCCATAGGGCCCCATATCGCGCTTTGGCTGAAGTCTGAGGTTGGAGTGCAAATATCGCTAGGCCTGCGGGATTCGAAACTCTAAAGCCTTAGGGCCTTGTGACCACGAGAAGGCTCGACCGAGATAACTCATTGGACAATGAGGCATGAGGAAGGCGACTTGTCCAGGTAACACCCATTTCAAGTGCCGCACGACTTGCCAACCGAGCAAAGGGGCTGTGTCGTGACACGTGGTATCGAGCGAAATACGATGGACAATGTACTCATGTGATGGTGGCGTTTGGCTATGGCTTTTGATACGATGGTGCGTATTTGTTAACCGAGCGCCATAGTGCTCGTGTACCAACCGGAACACTATGATGCTTTATTTAGTGGGCGTAGTGCGTGGTGGCGCCGAGCGGATCGTGGCAAAAATGGGAGTTGGACTATTTGTGGATCGGTTGGTCTCACGCCAAAAGCGCTCCACGGGTGGGAGTAGGCGGGGGTGGATCATCATGACAGGAAAAAAAAAGAGAGAACTACTTTTTTTTTATGTGCGCAGAGGCGCTGGATTGTGCATTCTACGCCAAGCGCTCCGGTGAATGGAGTAGGCAGGGTCGAATGATAGTAAACCCAGTGCTCTTTGGACTGGAGTAGGCAGGGTGGGGGACTACGCCAAGCGTTCCCATGTGGGGAGTAGGCAGGGTGGTCTAATCCCACGCCAAGCGCTTCTCTTCAAGGAGTAGGCAGGATGGTGTAATGTCACGCCAAGCGCATCCATTAGTGGAGTAGGCAGGGTGGTCTAGTTTCACGCCGAGCGCTCTGTGAGGGTAGGCAGGGTGGCTAGAACCTACGCCAAGCGCTTCCGCGAGTGGGGTAGGCAGGGTGACTCCTTATGCTGATTGATCAAGACCTAGTCAAGGCGCAAATGTGTCTATGGTGGGTTTGGCATGGTAGTGCCGATGTGTTACATTAGCGCGGTGTCGCGTATGAATTAGGGCACAGTGGTGCTCATTTGTTCGTTACAGGCGTAACATTGTTGTTGGCTGATCGAGACGGCGATCGAGTTGAGGCGCAAGGAAGCGCAAGAACTTTTGTGGATGAGATTGATCTTTGCATAGTATTGCATGTCCGTGATTTGGGACACCGGCAATATATATATATATATATATATATATATTTTTTGAGTTGCTTTAAAGGCTCGTTGAAGGCTGTCTATGGGACATGATGAAGTATGTATTCCTCATAGCATGGGGGCACGAATTCTAGCAATATGGGATGCTTATGCATCACGCGAGAGGAGAGTCATTCCCTATGGTGGCTATCGGTGAAAAGAAGAGTGGGTATAGATGGTTGTAGAGTGATACAATGATAGTGATGGGTTCGTGGACTAACCCTAAAAGAAAGAGTTGGAGACAACTTGAAACCGTTCCAAATTTGCTTTGGGTTCGGGGACTCAAGGCGGCGGAGTCGTGTTCTTCAAGGTGGTGGATTCGCCCATTGATAAAATCAAAGGGGATGATAAAACTCATTTGTTGTGGGAGTACCTTAGTATAGTGTGATCGTCTAAGGGTGCAGGACAAGACTCTTAGGACCTCGAACTATTTAACGAAGTGGTCAAAGGATCACGACGATCGTTGTATGCCAGATGGAGTGGCCCCTCTCGAAAAAAAAATGGAGTAAAAAGGAGTGCAAAGTTATTAGTATTCTCTCTCTTGTTGTTGTGGGCTCTTGTAGCGGACGGACACATCATGGGTTCTCGGGGGAAAGTCACATTGTCAGATAAAATCAAGGAGCCTAAGGGGAAATGTTTCTCATAGCTAATGATTTGTCTTTAAATGGAAATTTTCTTAAGACACATTGGGTCTTAAGGTAAAAAGGAATGTGTTGTGGTGTGGTAGTTTGGACCAGATTCTCTGGCAATAAATTGCAATATGAGATGATAAAGGGTAAGGCAAAGTGCTATTTGTAAAGCTTCTCGTTTGGGTGAGAAACACAAGGGTGGTACAACTTGGTAATGTGGGTGCATTTGAGGGAAGCTCTCCTCAGGAGTTCCTTCACAAGCAGAGCCAAAGAGTAAGCGTGGGACAGACAAGCTCGATGGGTATGTGGTGATGATTCAAGTACAATTCAGATCTCACCCAAGTATTACAAAATCCCCAATTTGGGCAGTGGAGATGTGGGCTACTACTGACAAGCTAGTTGGTGGGGCGAGCTAGTAAAGCCAAGGCTTGGGTCAAAGTTGATGTATGGACCAAGATACCAAAAGCAAAACCTGGTTACCACAGATATGTCAGTGTTACCCAAAAATAGAAATGTGGTGGTCAAGGAAGTTATAACGCACTTCCAGAGTTTGGCAATACAGAGCGTGAATTGCAGTGGGAGTCGTACGAGAAAGTCCCATTGAACTTGTGAGGTACATTTCATTTTATTGTTATGTAATTGGACTAACCAATTTCGTGGTCAGTTTTCTCTTTGTGTGTGTTCTGACGACAGGTGTTCCTACCAATTCTTTGAGGGATGTGGGGGCAATCGATTAGAGAACCAAGACGGTTTTGAAGGTTTGACAGGTGTCAAGAAGCCCTGGTCGTATGCAACAAGGATAAATGCACAATGGTTCTGGGTGTGTCGACAAGAATGGTGACAAACGCGAAAACGTGGAACGAGTATTGCCCAGAGAGAGAACACATCCAGGTGCTGGGGCGTCAACACAAGGTGGTGGGTCGGTAGACCCTAGTCGGCTTAAGGAACTTGAGGCCGTAGTGGCTGCCGTGAGAGCTATGGCATCAAATGATCGACTTTGAGCAATAAAGGAAATGCAACAAGAGTTGACCCAGACTATCAAAGATTTTGGTAATGGAGGCAAAAGAAGCATTAAGTCATATGAAGTTCGGACTAGATGAGATCAAGACTCGGGTTAACCTGATACAAATAGCTATGAGCAATTCGATGACAGTAGATAGGGTTTGAGGACTAGGGTTTCAAAACCTCAGCGGTATGAAGGGAACAGAGATGCTAGGGAGCTTGAAAATTTCTTGTTCGACGTCAAGTATTATTTCCGATATACGCATACTAAAACAGATAAAGACAAGGTCGCGGTGGCCTTTGTGTATCTAATAGGGGACGCCAAGTGGTGGTAGCGGTCCAAGTTTATTAATGGTGTCTGTCCTATCAAAATGTGTGAGGAGCTAAATGGAGAGTTAATGGGCTCATTTCTTCCCCAAAAATGTAGAATATAATGCTCAAAAGAAGCTAAGGGATTTAGCGAATACAGGTTCTATTCGAGATTATGTAAGAGAATAAAGAGGTATTGATCTTACATGAGAATACTCTACTGACTAGATGTCGTGGGCATATGGGGAAGAGTTTGGTTCCTGCGAAAACCTAAGTTAGACGTAGAGGGCACAAGTGAGACATCATTTTGAAGTCCACGACACGAGACTAATGTTGATATGATGGTTGTGGGGTGCTAATACAAGTTCCTTTGGGGGCGTGATAACAAGATGAACTTTTCTAGTAAGTGGATAATGGGGAAGACATGTCTTTTGGGAAGAAGGTAATGGCCCCGTGACAAGTATAGGCCATGTGTGTCAAGAGATCAAATGCGTACTTTTGTGCTTATCAACAGATTACATGCATTACAAAGGGAGTGAAGGAGAAACGAAGTAAAGGGGCAACTTGATTGGCTATTACAAGGGCCATAGGAGACCATTAAGAAGTTCTAGCGAGGACATATGACCAACTATTTTGGCTACTGGAACAAGGGCAAGGTTGTTCAAGAGTATATTGGTGGGCATTCATTGGTAAATGGTGCAGGTATAATTGAGTAAGAAGAAAACTTCACGAGTGGATGATATTAGCTTGTCGTAGAGACTGCATTCTCAAATAGTCAAAACACCTGAGGTATACATACAAAGGCATACCATGATTGGTGGAAGCATAAGGCAATGTGTGCCAACTAGGTAATCATACGAGACTTGTGTGGATATGTTTTCATTGATAAAATTGCTTGTATATCTTATAAAAACAGGGATGTATTATGGAGAACAAAAGGCAAGTACAATGCAATACGGTGTTGGCAACTAGAGATAATCTATGCATTACTGAGCAACCAGGTGCAACGCGAGCATGTGCTGGCAAAACTTGGGTTAATGTTGATGACAAATGTATGGTGACGCATTCAATACTTTGGAGGTCTCGGTATGAGATGAGGCAAAGTTGGCGAAGATGCTTAACGTCGAGGAGCAAGCCATTGAGTGACGAGTCATAACACGTTTGCTCATGATCAGGTATGTTACTTTTGTATTTGTGTAGGTTAATGGGCAGATCGTGGAGCACAGAGAAACTACAAGGCACTTGTTCGAGAGGATCGATGGTTTGTTACTTGTCTTTTGCCCGAGCCACAATCAGAGTAAAAGTGGGGGAGCATGAATCTAAAACTCAACATGATAGAAGTGGAACTGGGTCATAATGAGTTTGTGGTCAGTCTAGATGATTACGGATGTACAACATAGTCAAAAGGGGATAGAAAGAACCCAGGATCGAGGCTTGAATTATTTGCTTGAAGGATCAAATGGCAGGACAAGAAAAACATACCAAATCGAGCACGAATCGAAGATGTGCTGCCATAAGGGTTTGTATCGGCTCAACAGGTGATGAAGAACTGGTGTCAATATCAATGAGAACCATCCCTTCCTGGACTACATCGATAAGGGCATCAGTAGAGGAAGTGGGGGAGAATGTCAGAACCATCCCTTCTTGGACTACATCGACGAAACCATCGATAGAGGAAGTGAGGAGAATGTCGAAACCATCCCTTCGGGGGGCTACATCGATGAGGCCATCGATAGAGTAAGTGGGGAGAGATGTCAAGGCCATCCCTTATTATATTACGACCGCTTGACAAGCCCGTTCATTACCGAGCAATGGTGGACCGAGTGATGATATGAGCAGTCCCTAAGGAGCTACCAAGTCAAGGATGCAAGTTGAGAAGCTTTAGGAAGACGATGAAGGCCCTATCCGTAAAGTGTCCTCATTTGGGACGAAGCAACGTCTACTCACGGCATTCTGGTAAGTTTATTTAGCTCTTTAGGGGAAGTGGTGCAGTGTCGGGTCCACCATCCCCCCGCCTGGGCTAGCGACCGAGCTTCCTTGGTGTAAGCGACCTACTCCTAGGCCTATGTGGGGCCTAGGTGTGCGGCAGTGGGGCCTAGTGGTTGGCGCACCGTCTCCCGGAGAAATACCTAGGGGCGGTTTGGGGCCATAGGGCCCCATATCGCGCTTGTTAATGGTGAAAGTCTGAGGTTGGAGTGCAGCTATCGCTAGGCCCTGCGGGATTCGAAACTCTAAAGCCTTAGGGCCTTGTGACCCTGAGAAGGCTCGACCGAGATAACTCATTGGACAATGAGGCATGAGGAAGGCTGACTTGTCTGGGTAACACCCATTTCAAGTGCCGCACGACTTGCCAACCGAGCAAAGGGGGCCTGTCCGTGACACATTGCACCTCCTCCTCCTCCTTTCTATCTTTTAAGAAAATTAATTTCAAGCCTTTTTCTAGATTAATTTTTAAAATATTGAATTTAATAATTTTCTGTTTGTGGTGAAAGTGTAAAAAATTTTTAAAAAAACATGGGTTCATTCTTTCTACTAATCCAACTAATGACAAAAAAAAAGTCGTTAAAAATAATAGGGCATCAAAGTTATTGGATTATATGATGTTTTTGTTGAAGAATGCTTAAGTTAAGTATCCTACATTGGGTGGGAAAATACCTTGGGTTTGATTTATATAGAGGCCTTTGTTGCCTCTCTTGTTGAAGAGTAGTAGACAAGGCCCTTGCACGTGTCGTCCTTTCGGCTCGGTTTGTGCTAACACGTGTATTCGATACGTACACGCGTGTTCTATCTTTTATAGCAAATTCGGAAGAATTTCTTTAAATACTGAAAAATTGTCTATTGTAAGAATGGTTTTGAAATTCTAACCGGTGCAATTTTCTAGTCAGCTTAATTCACGTAACAACTGTTTTATAGCTAATTATGAGTAGATGTAACTGGATTGTTTTCAGTCCTTATTCGTTCTAGGGATACAGTTGTTGCAACAGTTTTAATTTTACTGTTTTAACTATATTAAATCAGTATTTATTATGATTTTAATTAGAGAGTGTAAATGACTATTTTACCCCTATGTTTTTTTGCTATAAATAAGAGCTCATATAGCTTATTTTAAACATATGATGAATTATTTGCTAAACACTCTCTGAGGTTTTTTTAAGTGCTTTCCTGGGCTGTTTACAAGAGAAGAGAAGTACCACCGATTTTCGCTCTGATATGTAGGTGTACGAATATTGGAGAGACCATGTTAACTTTGGGGGGCGAACCGCCTGTAGCAGCAGTTACACACATTGGGTCGAATTCGTTTCTAAGGCAGTAGTTTTCATCACAACACAGTTTACTAGTTCTTTTGTTTCTTTTTATATTTTTTTGCCCAGTCAGTGCTAACGCCCTTGTTTTGCAGTAGTCTATTTTCCAACAGTTTTAATACATAAATTTTATAAATATTATAGATAAACAATTAAATCAATTAACTGATTTTATTCAAAATTATACTGTAAAATATTTTTAAAATATTTTTAAAAAGTACCAAAATCAAATTTTTTCTACAAAATAGCTGAATTTTAAAAAAATAAATTCAAATAAGTTTATCAGATTTTTTATCCAATCCTTTTCTAACTGAATAAGAGGATGCAATGGGCGACTGGGACGAAGATAAATGGGTAAAAATTTGTTTATTTATAAATTTGACTTTTACTTTTTAACATTTACGTTTTGTCTTTCACCCTAATTTTAGCTTCGTTTATGGTGGACGAGATCCATTAATTAACCTAATGACTAAAGATACTCTTTTTATTTTATCTTATATAAATTTAAATTTTAACGTAAGAATATAATACTCTCTATTTAACAAAAAAAAAAAAAACAGTGGGCGATATGGAATCAGCGAAACAAGTTAGAATTACAATATTATTAATTTGAGTAATACGAAATTCAGTATTTATTAAATAAGATAAAATATTATTTGATGGGAGTCTGAGCAAATAAATTATAGCAGCTGCTGGGTAATGCAGTGGCTGAGGCTTTCGGCATTGGTGGAAGCGAATCACGTGATATGATAAAAGTGCGGTGATCCCTAAATAACAACATGCCACGTGCTTAGGCATGTGCCTATAAACATCATGGATTATAATAATATGTTTATCCAATGTAATGCGAGTATGTGACCATACATGATCAAACTTGTAGTATTAAACTATACACAAGGCTCACTTCCCTCTACTTCTATTTTTTTCTAATGGAGTTATTTCAAAAAAAGTTCTCTTAAAATTTTCTTTTTTATTAAAGCTGTTTTCGACTCGACTGATTTTTAATTTTTATGTTGATTACATATAAATAAGATACTTTTTTTTTGATAAAAATTATTTGTTATTTATTAGTTTTGTTATTTTTTTTTCTTTGTTTTGCTTTGTTAAAGTCATTCTATATCTTCTTTTCTGATTTTTTTCGTCTACTTGTATGACAGTTTTATTTGTTTACATTTTTACAGGTTTGTCTATCTATGTGACAGTATTGTTTACTATTATGGCAATTTAGCATTCAAATAACAAGAATTATCGAGCATTTCTAGTCACAAGATGGTCGACGGTATGAAATTTTTCTGATTCTTTTATGGTAGTTTGTCGATGTGCTAAGAACTCACAGCGAAAGAATGATTCATAGAGTTTTTTGGTCAAAGTATCTCGTTGCTGGATTTTATTTAGAAGACTACGCAAATTTTTCTACAAAATGATGGATTTTGCTTCTCATGTCTTTCACACTCTTTGAAATTTACTGTATTTATTTTTCACATTATATTTTCAATGGTTGCGGTGTGATCATTTTGTAATCTTTTTCGCTTTGAATAGAGTCCAATATACTTTCTTGTTAAAAAAAACTACACACAAGGCTCGTATTGTTATAATTTCACACCTATTTAATTACTTTAAAATAATGTGCATAAAATTCAACGTTCAAGCAATAAAATAGGCTTAAGGGTAAAAAGAAGTGTCAAATTATATTTTCTTTTTCAAATAGATACCCAAAGTATTTTTTGTGTCAAATAGGTGCTTAACATTTTCAAAATTTTCATTTAGGTGTCTTTCCGTTAACAACCGTTAAAAATTATGTTAGCTAATAAAACATGACACGTGACATGTTTTATTTTTAAAAATATCCTAAAGTTTTCAAAAATCCTCAAAATAGTCCCCAAATCCCTAAATTCTTAAGTCCCAAATCTTGATCCTAATCGTTGCCGCCGTAAATCGTTGATTGTGTGCCCAACACTTTCGTCAACAAACTTTAACGATCAATTCCCCATTATTCTGTCACCGATAGTCGACGGACAGCGTACCTATCTTCAAAATAAAGTCGAACTCGCGAAAAGAAAACAATCGACAACAAATGGCGGTCGATCCTACGAGTCTTGCGGCAAAAGAAGAAAACTTCATTTCGTCGCTTGCAACGTGATGAACGATGACGACAATGGCCAGATTTAGGGATCTAGAGATTTTAAGGTTATTTTATGAATTTTGGAAAATATAGAGCTTTTTTTGAAGTAAGTTAACGGCGGGGCACCTAAACGGGTAACTTTGAAAACGTTAGGTACCTACTTGGCCCGAATTAAACTTTGGACATTTATCTGGGGAAAAATATAGTTTGAGCACTTATTTGACACTTAAGCCAATAAAAATATTAGAACTCAACAAGTGGCAAAATTAAATGAATATTCTCTTTATGGGAATTATCTAAAAAAATAACTCATAAAAGTTTATGTAGAAAAGTACTCAGTTTCGTGTAAAAAAAAACTTGGTAAATTATTATTTTTATTTCTCACATACCTACTCA
Source organism: Hibiscus mutabilis (assembly GCA_019671005.1). Lineage (NCBI taxonomy): Eukaryota > Viridiplantae > Streptophyta > Magnoliopsida > Malvales > Malvaceae > Hibiscus > Hibiscus mutabilis. The sequence continues at coordinate 55,826,136 of CM033726.1, forward strand.
ACACATAATTCGCGCTTAACTAAGAGCGAGTTTTATCCTACGTTGGCTGAAAAGGGTATTTTTCTACATAATCTTAGTTGAGGGTTATTTGTCTAAATATTTTTCGAAAAAAAATAATCATTTAATTTTGCCCCAACAAGTGGTCTCAATAGAAAAGCGGATGATATTTATCTTAGGAGACCCGGGTTCAATCACTTTGTGTACAAAATATATGTGCATTGTTAAAGAGTTAAGAATATGTATAAACAAATACTAACTTGTAATCACCTTTATATTATTAAAAAATATTAAACATGGAAGTAAAATTTCTTAAATATATAACTTTTTTTCGGATTAAGGAAAAGTTAAAACTTTCTACTTTCATTCGACAACTTCGCTTTCTTCCTAAATAATCAAATGATTATTTAAAGTTTAAACAAATCAAAACCGGCGTTGTCCTCTAAAATGCTATTTTTATAGCATTGAAACGACTCAAAACAATGGGAAAAATTAAGCCTTTGGAAAGTCATTATTATATGACCCATTGTAAATCGATTTAAAGTGTCAATATGATATTTATATTTTATTTTTGGATAAACTACTGAAATGCTCACTTACATTTAGTAAGTGTACATTTTTCACCGATCTAAAAAAATGAACGTTATGGTCACTTATGCTTTTGTTCTGTAAACGTATGGTCACTCGAACGTTTCTTGCTGTTAAACGTTAATAAAAAATTAATATTTCAAGAGTAGAAAATAGGGTAAATACTGAAATGGTCACTTACGTTTAGTAAGGGTATACTTTTGGTTACCGATTAAACGTTTGTATTAATTGCCATGAGTTATTATATAAATTATTTATGGTTTGGGGTTTGAGACATTTAAAATAGGGTAAACTATTTCTAGGACATTAAATTGTTGGTCTGGTTCTATTTTGATTGCTGAACAATAATTTTTTCAATTATACCACAATGCTATTAAAATGGTTTCAATCAAACCACTATTAACTTTTAACATAATTAATGATGTGATAGTTAAATAAAGTTGTATAATTATATATTTAGTCCTCTGTATTACAATCTAATCGAAAAATTAATTTATTTAACTAAAATTATTGAAATAAACAAATTAATATTACGAATTAGAATAATCTGATTGGAGGATTAATTTATTGAACTGAATATTATGCAGGCTTCAAGCTAAGCATCCGGAATGTTGTCCGTGAGGGGCAAAACCGAGGAAGAGTGTTTGGCCTTCGGAGTTGTGGAATTCCTTTGTGGGAACACATGTAGTTTGAATTGAAATCTCCATTTTTTATTTGGCTTTGTAATAGTCTAAAGATTTGTTTGTTTTTGTTGCGCCCAAACTTTCCTAGGGTCATTTTCAAAAGCTAAAAAATTCAATTGTCAGTAAACGCGCGTTTAAGCGTTAAAACTTAAAAATAGTGGGTAAACGCTTATTCATAAGCTAACCATTTAGCTGTTTGACAAACGGCCGTTTAAGTTACTGAACGCAACCAAAAATTGAGCCTAATACTTGCTTGGTTTATCAGGGACCATTGCTTGATTTGAGAACTACAATTGTCATCACTTTCCTTGTAACAGTAACTTTTATTTTCATCCAGTTTTTATTTTTTAAATATCAATTAAAGACGCTATTTATAATACCTGTTTATGAAGTCATAAAATTCCACTTATCTAGTGTATTGAAAAAGTAGAACCGGACAAGATCAGCTCTGTATATCAAGCAAAGCCAAATTCCAGTTTTGATGCTTGAGAAGTAGAACCGGTTTATCAGGGACCTTTGTGATGAATGATGATGGACGCACTAGTGAAGAAGTAGCATGTTTGTATTCAATAGATCACTACAATGCAATAAATGGACCATGACACTAAGAAATGCATCATGTAGCCTGCTTCCTAAGTTGCTGAAAAGAAATTAAGAGAAGAATACAATTTCCATTTCGGCAGAGAGAAAACGCAAAAGAAGACTTATATTTTGGATGTCAATTTAGTATCTTCTTCATCATACAAATCCAAACTTTACGATTATCGTAGCAATCAGCTGTCCATAAGCAGTTGGCATAAATATTAAATACACTGAAGACATAATTGAAGAAACCTATGACCAAAGCTACCATGCAGAATAGGATAAATATGATTTGGTACAACAAAGAATAGAGATAGACTGATATCTATTCAATTTTACTTACCATGGTTTATCTTTTAATGCTACCAAGGATCTCAGCACAGCAGGACTAATCTTGTCAGCCAGTACACCTTTTTCTGATATCAAAAAGGATTTCTCCTTCACATTGCTTTGCAGTTTCTGAGCTTCAAGATCCAATTTTGTTTGATCTAAATAAAAGCAAGGACAAGAATTAAACTTCAAAGTTCAAGCGCATGAATCATGAACAAAACTAGGGAAAAAAATTCTAGTGACTGTTAACTAGAATTATGAAATCATGCTTAGCCCCCCAATTACCAGAACAATGTTACTGTGTTAGTGAAAACAACAACAGCAACATCAATTGATTGAGGTGATGTCAAGCAACAAAATCCAATCAGTTGTCCAACTACACAATAAAGCTCTATCCAGAATTTCTTAGTGAAGAACAACTCCATTTAGTTTTCCAAATAAATTAAATACCAGAGTCTTCAAAATAATTAACTTGCAAAGCAAACCTGTCTCCAAAATAGTGTGAGCAGCGTGAAACGGTATCTTGGAAAAAACATCAGTTCCTGGGAACATCATCCATGTCCGCTCATTCGAGTCATGGTTGCCACAAGTAGCACAAACCTCGTTTACCAAAGGTCTTGATCCAGGGTTTCCAATATCCTTCATCATTGACTCAAAAGGAGATGGGACACTAGTTTTTGTTGTCCGAGCCCTCGTCCTCAGTGCAGTAAGCGCTTCCCTGTTTCCATTCCTCACTTTATCATTTTCAACCAGCTGCATTTCCAAATTAATAATTTAACACATCCAATTATTTGAAAATGGAAAGAAAGAAACTGTAACATGCACTAAATCATAGTTTATTTTAACTTTTTAATAAAGGAATGGAAGAAGCTTTAATTTGATGATCCGGATGAATAATTTTATCGGCCTACTCAACCCGGTGAGCTTGTTGCCTGTTCTAGGACCTGAGGGTCTGAAAATAAACTAAGGCTTACCTGATGTCTGGCTAATAGCAAGTGTTCAGCTTCCGTTTCAAGCTCAACCAAGCTTTGCTGGAATAGCTTCATATTCTCATCCATTTCCAAATCCCTTACTGAAACCGAACAAATATTTTACTAGTGGAGAAATATATATTTTGGTATATAAATTTGACTTCAAAGTGAAATTTTGCATCAAGTTTTTTTTTATCTGATTAAATATATAAATTTGATTTTAAAGTTCAATTATTTGAACCACAAAAGCAGTGCTCATTTGAACTTAAAAGTCAAGTACCTCATTAGGCAAAAAAGTTTAAGTAGCAAATTGAATTTGAGATCAAATTTATTTATTTACTCAAGAAACAAAAACCCAATTCAATGGGGGGGGGGGGAGAAAGAGAACAAAAGAAGGAATTAGGCAGTCTCACCAACTCCACAACGGTCTTCACGGTGGAGTGACTAAGTAAAGGGCTCGAACAACTCAAGGGTGAGTGGAGACGGTGGCCGATGAGTTCAGGGAGGTGGGTGCAGATGAAAAGGGTTCGCTGAAGGGGTAAGGGCTTACCAAAAACAAGATGTGTGGCGGCACTAGGACGGCGCTGGACTTAGAATACAGTCACTGAGCGTTTTCAAGGACTGATTTTGTGAAAAGGCTGAGAGTTCGCGGTTCTGCAATGGCAATCGAGGGGTTCGACAATGAGAAAAAACGGTGACGGGCTGTGGCGGAGTAGACGAAGCGTCAGAGAACAAAAGGGAGAGTGGGAGAGTTCAGGCGGCTTGAGAGAAATCAAAGTAGTATTAAGGTTCAATTCAGCCAAAAAAAGTATTTTTTTTATATACCCAATGAAACAGGGATAATTGCTAGAGTGATCCTAAATCTTTCTAGGGTTCACAGAATAGAATTCCAATCTCATTCCGTGTTCAGTTCAGTATCAAATTTCACGAAACTCCAAATTTATCCTTCATATTTGAATTTAGTTCAAATAGTCCTACAAATTTTTGGATTTAGCCCCAAAGTTTTTTTCTCTTAAAAAAAGGTAAAACTTTGATAAGTAGATGTTGTAATTTTTTTTTACACAAGCCTGCATTTTTACCTTATAAAATTTAAAATCTAAATTCTTAACCCTAAAACTTAAACTCTAAACTCTAAATTTTAAATATTAATATTAAATTTTAAACTATAAACCCTAAACTTTAAGCTCTAAATTACAACCCTAAACTCTAAAATTAAAAAGATAGTGTATTTGAAAATTTTTCTCTTAAAAAATAATGGTTGTAATAACAGTACAAGTAAAACGTTAACTCGTCTCCAAGGTTCATATTTTTTTTTGAACAATATAAATCTATATAAAATTAATTGTGGTAACGATAACAAAGATATAAATGAGTTACTACTTCCTACTAGCTTTTTTTCTAAAAAAAATGTAAAGAAGAGGAGAAAGGAAAAAACAAATTATTGATGAGAAAAATCCTATACAGGTATTATCTCCAACTTTGGTGGTTCACCATTTCCATCCGCCGGTGCTGATGGAGGTAATGACGCCTCCTCCTCCCGTTTCCTCCGCTCATCGGGGTTCATCTCCTGTAGCGGTGGAGGCTTAACAAGCGTCGTTTGCAAATCAACGTTATCCGATAAATGGTTCTTCATTTCCCTATGCTCTTGACACAACGCGCACCAATGCAAGCAGCAATGAACCATGCAATGGTGGCACGGCGAGTTCTGTAAATTAAAACCAACACCACAACCTAGCCCATGGCTATAACAATCACAAGCTCGTGTATAAATTCAAGCAACGGGGGCATACCTTGAGATGATATTTCTTCTGCAGCGATTACCGGAACAAACCGTTGTAGATACCGCACAACCACCAAGCGAAAACCAGGGTCTCGCCAATGAGAAACGATGTTTTAGGGTCGAAGCCGCGACCACCATCCCGCCCTCTATGCATAAAGCGTGACAGAAGCATGAGTTGTTCTTGGTGATGTCGTCTCTCAAGGTTTCGACGTTTTGTCCGAACAATAAACATGGGCAGAAGAGACCCAACAGGCCTGAAACATCATGCAATATTTGTTTAAGACTGAATCAATAGTGACAGGCAGCACTGATGATAGTAGTAGTACTCTTACAGCTTTCAAAATCCTCAAAACAGACAAATTCCGGTGGTCCAGTCTTCATCAGCAGGTGGCTCGTAGCTTTCCGGTAGAGGTTGCCCACACTCGAGGCATCTATGAACTATTAACTATAAAAAGGGTAGCAACATAAATTCACAATGGTAAAGGCTCGAGTAAATGGGAATATAATATTAAATTGCAGCCACAACGCTTACCAACCTGAGGAACTTGAATAGGTTGATTGAGTTTTCCGGGGGTGATCTCTTCGAGAGGCTCTTTTTCCTTTGTAAGCCTCACGTAATGTGAAGGTCCGTTGCCGTCGTCCATCATCTCCAATTCAAAACATTACAAAACGAAAACGAAAACCAAAACACGGAATCATCAGAGACAATTCAAACTGTTTGCAATGTGTTCTGACAAACAATGTAAGGGAAACAGAAGGTTGTTTGTATACTTGTGTTGGATGCGGATAAATTAAGCAAAAGAAAAACAAAAATAAATGAATCAAGAAATAACCAGCTCCGAATCTGGAGATGTTTTCCTCGACCTTGTATACGAATCAGTCAGTCTTCCCATTTTGTTTTTACTGTGATTTTCCATTGCCTTTTCCTACGGAGAGGGACAAGTCTAACTTTTGTTTTATGGGAAACATGTGTTGGCCAATGGCCATATTAATAACAAGCAATTTGTTTAATAAAATTCAGTTTATAATTGTAATTAAAATACGTTTAAAACTGTCACAATCATGCGAAAATATCAGACCAACCAAATGCTATCATGCGAAAATATCCCGGCCCAAGACAAAGGAATGGCTAAAATATTGAACCTTTCCTTTCTGCCAACAACAGCAACTGCAAAAGATAAGCTTTGATTACTAAAACAGAAGCATAACCATGGGAGGAGGAACCATGCACATCGACCTTCCAAAGATTCAGTTCAGTTCTTCTTCTTCTTCCTCTTCTTTCCTTTCTGTTTCTTCTCCCTCACCAAATAATCTCGTCGTTTCAGCCCCATCCAATTATGCTTCTTCACCTAAACCTTCATCATCATCTTCTTCTTCATCATGTCAGCATGAAATTTGTAAAAAGCTAGAGGCTGTAGATGGACATGAAAAGAAAACAAGAACCGGGTCCTTCAATAATTTCATTTTGGGGCCAGTTCCATCCGAACCAGAAGTTGAAAACGCCCTAGCCGCGCTCCAGAAGTGAGTGGGTTTTCTGACTTTTTGTTGTGTTTTTTTTGGGGTGTTTTTTTGTGCATCTTTTATCTGAGGATTTTTATGCTTTTTGGACCAGTTTCGTTCATGGGATTTCTTCATCTAGGCCAGAATTTAAATGGATGAAGTCTCTGTCTGACAGTTCTGACTCTAGAGAGTTGCTATCTCAAGGTCTTGGTCGAATTTACAATGGCTTCGCCTTGCTCCTGACTAAGCCATCTATAAAGGTGCCTTTGAATTTATCTCTTTTACTAGATAGCATGGATTCAAATAGCTGGCTACTGCAATTGCGGTAGTTATATAGCAGTAGTGGCACCGTTCAAAATTATAATTGCGGAAAATAACAGTCTGCAAGATCGCAATAATATATGTTATGTCAGCAATTACGATAAAATGCAATGACCAAAAACGTGGTCACAGTGTAGTTTAAATCCCTGCTAGATAGTTCATTAAATTTCTTTGTGACCATGTTTTTTATTTGTTGAATCGATGCCCATGTAGAGGCTGGTCGTTTCACTAGCATCTGATAAAGCTGTTTGGGATGCCATTACGAACAACGAGTTGGTTCGAAAGCTCTGCGACTCGCCTCAACCAGCAGGTCTGTTTCCGATACCCATCATACTTGTTTCAAAACAGAACACACATCATGAAGTTAGTAGACATAACGAAATTCGACACCCCTGGTGTTGTGTCTGTCCATTGCTGGCTTGTTGCAGTTGAGAATAGGAGGACTGGGAATTCTAGTGCTGAAACAGAACTCGGCCATGACATCTTGGAGTGGATTTTGGACATTGCAAAGGCAAAAGTTGCAGAGCTTGTGTTGAAATTCCAATCGCTTTTGAACGAGGTTTTTCAAGGTGGTAAGAGAGAAAAGGCTGATGAGGAGAGCAGAGGTGAGTTGGGTGAAGAAATCAGGTCGTCCTTGATTCTCTCGGTTGTGATATTGTTGATCGTAATTGTAGCTCGGGTTCAAAGAATTTGATCAACACCAGACTTAAAATCCTCTTTCTCTGTACTGAAACTTCCTACTGTAAAAATTTAACATGAAACTATGTGCGAGTAAATGAGGCACCGATATTTGCCTTGAATTTGTAGCGAACTTTTTGAAATTGAGCCGCTAGAATGAGTAGCTTTTTTTTTTCGTTTTTGAAAAAATATTTGAAAAATAAAAAGTTTTTTAAAAATTCGTATTTTTTTAAAACAAAAACTCGGAGTCGCCTACGACCATAAAGGTAGACCAGACACCATAAAAATTAGATATTCGTTTGAAAGCAAGTTCAGGAGTCGATTACAGATAAAAAGGTTTTGACATCCTCTCACCGCCCAAAAGTTAGTACCATAAAAATAAGAATAAAATAAATAATTATCATTTTGTTAATATTATTTTTTTTGAATTTAAGTGACGAATAAATTAAAATTTGGTTATACATGCGAGTAAATTTTAAGGGTCTCATTATTCGAGAATAAGCGAAAACTACCATCACTACGTTTGATACTAACCAAGCTTATTCTCGAATAAAGAGCACCGCATTGACAGTTTATATACCGAATGTAACATAATAACATGACATAAGCATGAACCAAACGAACTATGCTAAAAACAAAGCATGAAATTAAACAAATATCATACAAAAATAAAGCATAAGTATTAAAAGATAACATACCATACAAGAAGATAAATACATACATATATATATATACATACATATCAAAATACCATACCATATATTATACATTATACATATATTACATAAGAAGAAAAACAATATAATATAATATAATATATAGCTTATATTTAAACAAAATAATATATATACATTTAGTAGTTTAGTATAGTAAAGTATACATTTTTATAGGTATATATAACATATAATATATATTATAAAATAATACTATGTACGACATATATATAATATGAATATATATATATATATAACATATGAGATAAAAGAATGTGAATACGAACGATATCGAACAAATAGGCACAAAAATCCGAACAAAAAAGGAATAAAGTAACATTCAAGCATAAAAATAAATGGACTGAAATATAAAGGAAATAAAATAAGGGGGCAGAAATTAAATATGCAATGCAGAGGACCAAATCAACACGAAACAAAAACAACATGGGCTAAAAGGGGGTTTTACCACTGTAAAAGGACCAAAATCAAAACAAAAATAAAGTTTCAGAGGACGAATAGGATATTAATCCCTTTTAAAATAGATTTAAATCGAAAAGGGACGGATTTACAAAACGAATTAAAACCCAAGGGACCAAGGAGGGGATTTAAGAAAGCGAAAGAGCTTTAAAATTATTTCGAAAACCCGGAGGGGACTGAGGAAGATAAAACCATTTTGAGAACGCTGATTAATCTCAAAAGGCGACAAAATTGAAAAGCATTTAAAATTTACAAGGGCTTCGGGTGTAGTTTAGAAAAGCAAAAACCCTTCAGCGTGTAATTAAAGATATGCGGAGAGGTTTATTTTTCAAAAACACCATTTTTGAAAAGGTATACCTATATAAAACAGTCATTTCTAGAAGAAAAAAAAAACAAGCCCCTTAATATTTTGTTTCTTAAAAAAAATCCTCAAAAGGCAAAAAAATCCTTTGAAAATTGATGAACACCCTTGTGGTGTTCACCGAAATCTGAGATAAACTCAGATTCTAGCCGCCCCCGCCTCGAAAACCACCACCGACCGCCGTAGATCGACTCCAAAAAACTACAAACCAACACCCAAAACACTCTCTTTTCCTTCCTGAAACCAAAAATAACCTCCATTTTTTAAAAAGACTTCTTTTTTTACCTAGATCTAAAGAAAAATCGAGACTTTGAAACCTTTTAAAAAACCATTCGATTTAAGAAATCTTAGCCTTCGACTCCTCACCGGCTTACCGCTACTGGCCTAAAGGCCGTGGGTTTATTACCGACGGAAGACCTCAGACAACTATCAGCCAAAAAACTGACCTAAAGATACAAGTTTAAAAACCCTAGATCTAATTCCCTTTATGCATGCAACGAGAAATTGATAGGAAGATACCTTCAAATCTCTATTTATTTTTTGTATTGTTGGCTGAATATCCCCGTAGGGTTTACACTGTTAGGGGTTTGTTTATATATCCCTTCGATTTATATATAAAAAGAAAAAGGAAATACAATGTTTAAATTCCTATTGGTCGTTCTGTACATGCTTTTGGCTAGATTCATGTCTGCCTCTAAGAGTATCGGCTCTGAAATGTTAGTTTTGCATGTATGTTGTCTGTTCTGACCTCTCTCATTTTTTGTGGTTGCATGTGACATTGGTTGAGTGCTGGAGGAGATCAGACGACGTGGCCGTCGAAGAAGGTGAGGGACCAGCAGTGGTGTCCACACGCGCGTGAGAGAGTGGAAAAGACGAACGCGTGAAAGTTGGAGAGCCGATCGGTGAGCTTCAAGCACGCGTGGGGGAACTAGTGAACCGCGCGTGGGCGCGTGAGGGTTCGAGAACGTTCTCTGCGTGATCTGGGCCGTTGGTGTGCTTTCCGATCTAACAACTGTAGATGATGCGACGCTAAGAAGAATAACCATTGATAGGGTTTCTCTCCAATGGTGTAATCTGGACTGTCTAATCGTGTTCCTAGATCTTACAGTCCAGGATGAGCTGTGCATAGGCAACATGATAGGATTAGGGTTTCTGTTTTAGGCTCCAAACAGGCCAAACTATGTAATTAATATTTAGTGTTTTGGGTTTTAAAAGTTGTAAATGGACGGTTAAAATTAAAATAAACTTTAGGCTTTTATTATTTAATTAATATTTAGTTTTGTAATAATAATAATTAAATACTAAATAATAATAATAATAATAGATAATACTCAGGAGTAACAAATAACAATAATAATATTTTTTTGAGCTTTCAAACCATAATAACTATAACGTATAGTAATAAGTATAATAATTATAATGCTTATATAAAAAATAATTCCCCAAAGTATGCCTTTTTTAATTTTAGGTGTCTAAAGTATATTTTTGTAAAAATAGGTATCCAAAGTTTTAAAAGTTATAATTTTAGGTGCCTAAAGTATTTTTTTTGTAAAAATAGGTGCCCAAAATTTCAAAAGTTATAACTTTAGGTACCCTAAATATGCATGTGTCAAGCATTGATTGGTTAAAAAAAATTTAACATCCATTAACGGCTAGGCACCTAAAATTATAACTTTTGAAACTTTGGGCACCTATTTTTATAAAAGAAAATACTTTAGGCACCTAAAGTTAAAAAAAAAACATACTTTGGGCACCTATTTTTCATTTAAGCCTAATTATAATAACACTAACATAAGTATACTAATAATAGTAATAATGTTTTTGGGGTTTTCAATCATAAATAGGTAATGATAAGATAATAGTAACAAAGTAACATATAATAACAACAATAGTAATACTTACTAAAAAAAGCCCATTATTATAAAATTTGACAAAAATATAAAAACGGATTAATACCTCGTATAAAAAGTAGTGTTTACATAATTGAACCCGGAAGTTGATGCATAAATGTATACATTGTTGTTGATAATGGGAAAACCATTTGTTTAATTTCTTCACGTGATGGTCTTGGCAGTTTCCGCCGGAATTTGGTTTTATAGATGCCTGATATTAGAGATTAGTACATGTAGACACTTAATTTTATCCGATCCGTTTTATTATTTTCATGTATATATATATATATATATATATATATATATATATATATATATATATATATATATATATTAAAACTCAATAGGCAAAAAAATGTAAAAGGGACTATTTAAAAATAGAAAAAAAGAGTATATTAAACAAGAGTTCATATACATAAATAAAAGCTCATCCAGCCCATTTTGTTTCTATATATATTATTTCATCTTTGTTTTTAATTATTATTATTATTATTATTATTATTATTATTATTATTATTATTGTATTTTGGTTGTTCTTGCAGATCACACAATATCCTAATTACATCAGATATGAGAAGATTGCAAAAAATCTTGTTCAACAAGTATGGAAAGTCAAACTATGTGCAAGGAATTCTCACTACGGACTCATGGCAAATTTCAGATAGGATCCAATAATTTTTGGGTCAGGACGTCTTCTTACGTATTGACCGTCTCTCAGTTACCTTTCCAACACATCTTGAAATGCCTCAATAGGACGTCGAGAGCTCAAGATATACTTATTTTACTAAAGACAGCGCGTGCAGAAAATTAGATACGGGCTCAATACGAGGATTTGATTTTATTACAAATTTTCAATTATTTTATTGAATATTTGTAATTAAATTCAAGCTTAGACATTTTCCTATTTGTTTTAACTCATTTAGAATCATATTGAATGTAAGAAAAGTGGTTTGATGCCCAAGTAAAGGTATTATTCCCCTTTTCACATGTATGTAGCATAAACATGTGCTTTTAGGGATTTTGATTTTAGGTTTCTTGAAGCCTATAAATAGGTTTCATTCCATTGTAATTGAACATACAACACAATTTTGTAACACACGGAACATTCAAGAGCAATACAAGTGATAGTGATTTCTTTGAGGTATTTTACCCAAATAATGCTTTTTTTATATTCTTGTTTTCATTTTCTTTCTTTGGTCGCTTGGTTTCGAGTAAGGAGGAAAAAAGGTACGGGTTCTCACTAATTGAAGCTTTTGGAGGATCCATCATTGCCGAGGGATGGAGCCGGCACCACCACCAGAGTACGGGCAGTAACGGCGGCACACTGCTGGCGTACAGTGGCTAGCGTCCACTAGTAGCAGTAGTAGCAGTAGCAGCGGTGATGTCGTGTTGATCGTGGTTTAGCCCGCATCCCACGTTGACAAGCTCATGCTTTGATCCCACTGTTTATATTTTTTTTTACTATAGTCCCTCTTTACTTTTAATTTAGTTCTTAAATTCTTATTTCATGCACTTTAATTCATTGTTTGCTTTGTTCATATTTATTGTATTCTCTAATTTATTCGTCTTTATGTAATTTAACTTGATAAAATTAGGGTGAATAGACTTTTTAATAATTATTTTTTTGTGATAAAAACTTATCAAATAATTTAAAATGAACACTTTTAGGTTAGTTTTCCCTAATAGATAACTTAAATATTTGTGTAAGATTACTTCACCGATAATAAAATTATAAATACATAGATTTTAGATTCCTAAAATAATTAACTTGGTAAGTTAGTTAAAGTAAAGATAATACCTTCCCTTAATCGTAAATAATTAAATGAAATTCTTTAGGTAATCTTTTAGAAAAGGTAAATAATTTATTAATTGTAAATAATAGTAAATAAAGTTAACTTGGTAATTCTTTTAAAAAAGAGAGTAATTAATCATTTCTCCTTAATTGTAAATAAAACTCTCTTAGCTAATTTTTAGAAAAATGAATAATTAATTAAAGCCTTTAGGATTAGTTTCCATAAATCTACCCTTCTAAAAGTAATAATTAACTTTAAAAAATTAAATCACCCATAAAAATTAAAAAGACCATAAAATGCCATTTTAAAAGGAGATTTTTATTTCACAAAAAAAGAGATTTTTATTGCATCATGAAAAAGGGATATTTTCTCAATTACGGTTAATTCGGTCTTCCCATAATCTTTGGGGAACAGTCAAAATTTCTATGTGAAATTATATTTTCAGATTTAGGGATTAATGCCTTAATCCCTTTGTGTCTAAAATTGACCAGGATTTCCTCAGCTGTGAGCAAATTCGGGTCACTTTTAGAACTCAGTGAATTTTTACATTAATCTTTGCACATAACCGTGTCCCCGAACCCTCAAGATTTCATAATTTCTTTTTTATTTTTAGGTTTTCGGTCTGCCTAGTATAATAAAAGGTACCGGTGACGACTTTATTATCACAGTACCCAACGAGATGAACATTTCAATCTATGTTTCACAGGTACTGGGCCTTGCTGCTCCTTTACAGTTTTTTTTTGGGTTAAATTATATGGGTGATTCTAGGGTACAACGGGATTACGGTACGGTTAAGGTACGGTACCAACCAAAATATTATAAAACATGAAACTTACAATGTTATCCACAACCTAAAATATTATACTTTTGGGTAATATTTTAGGTTAGTGACAAGTATCGAAACTTGGCTACGAATTATCGATACTTGTCACTTCTGATAATATTTTAGGTTGATGTTAAGTATCGATACTTGTCGTGAAATCATCAACCTAAAATGTTACTATAAAAAGTGTAACATTTTAAGTTGGTAGGTAATATTTTAAGTTCCGTATTTTATAACATTTCAGTTGTATCGCGTCGTTATCCTACTGTATGTTAGACTCCCCAAATTATATATATATATATTGCAATTCTAGTATACTTTTGAGATGTAGTCATTTCTATTATAACTACTTATATTGTCGACTCCATAAATGATATTCTTTATTATTTAAAAAATTAATACCAATAGATTTATTAATTGACCGAGTGATCGATAATATTCATATTTTCTTATCTTATATATGTTCGAATATTAATATTTACCTTAATAATATAATATCTCTATTTAATAAAAAAATTAGCACAACTAATTACATTAGTTTTAAATGTTGACATGTTTGTTTGTTTTTTTTTTTTATAAAAACAACCCATAATAAGCTATTGTTTTATGTTTTTAATAAAAGCAACCCATAACCAACTAGTGTTGGGTGCAATGGTAAGACAAGTTGCACTATCGAGGAGAGAACTCATGTTCTAACTTTGGAGACAACATTGTTGGATGAGAGAGCACGAATCCCATACATTGTTTAGTCCGAAAACTAGGTTGGAAAAGTCGTCCTATTAGCATCTACAATGTTCAGTCCAAATTAATCGACCAATAAATCAAATACCAACGATTAAAAAATCAATATTATATAAACATATCAATTGATAAATTAAATAATATTATTGTAAAAAAATTGAGGGTTACATAACAAAAAGCATTTAGTTTTTATTCCTATTCCTTAGGAAAAACCAGAACTATTTTTCGTTTAAATCAAATTTGGATATGCCTAAAGCAATCCGAATTTAAAAATAGTAGTATTAAAGATTCACTAATTAGCTTAATGGTTAAGGATATTCATATTATCCTATTTTGTATGGGTTCGGATCCTGACATGAAAATGTAATATTTCTATTTAATAAAAAAAAGTATTATATTAGTTAAAGAGGTCTAACAAAAATAGAAAACGAATCTGAATTAGCTTCTCTCAAAGGAAAAATAAGTAAAACTCGTGAGGTTTTATTATTCTTTTTGCCAAACACGGCCCATGTTTTTTAAGTAGTTAAACCAGATATGGGGCCCCACAGAATAAAAGTTTTCCTTGAGATTCGTTCCCCATAAGGCCCAATTCCATTAAAAGCAAGTCCAAACGACGTCGTCTCGTCTAACTCCTTTCCTTTTTTCGCATTCGGTTTGCATTTTCCCTGTTTTCTGTTCTTTGCCGTTAAGATTTTGTCGATTGAATTTCAAACGAATTGTTGAAAACTATTGAATCTACAATACTCATCAATGCAATAAAATTTCTGAATTCCGATTGCTGGATGATTGAAATCTCAAGAAGAATTTCGGTAAGTGTTTCAGGATTTTTTTTATCATTTAATTTGAACACGTTTTGGAAGCAGATTTTTCTATGATGGGAATGCTCTGCCCCCAAACGTAGATTAATAAGCTTGGATTTCTCTTCTTTGAGGCATTTATTTAAAAGAGGCTAACTTGCTATTATATTTTTTTTCTTGAATTGGTTGTTAGAGATTGATTCTAATGGGGGAAGCTGAAAGGTGCAGGAATGGAGACTCGAGGACAGGGCCGGTGGTAAGTATTTTACCCTAGAATGTTGGATACGCGTACTCGTTTAGTACATATATGCTCAATTTATGTCTAAGCTTTTATATATTTGGAGGATCGTACATGGTACTGATAACTAAATATGTGATGGAGATTTGTTCAAGTACCTTAAGAAAAATGAAAAAAGTCCGAACGACATTGATTTCGGCTTCCAAAGTTTAGATTTATTGTTGTTTTGGAAATGTTCTATATGTATCTGTCTGATGCTTAGGTTTTAAGAAAATTCATGGTTTTAAAGAGATTAATTTGCCAATGTGTTCAGTCTGATCTGGGCGTCACTTTTAAAAAATGGCTTTTTGTGTTCTTTTCTTGATATCTTTTGCAACAATATTCGGTTTCTGTAACTTAATATCTTGGTGTTATAGTTCTGTTTTGGTACACTGATGTTGTAGCTCTCTGTTAATCAGATTAAGACCTGATCTTACTTGTCTTAAAACCGCAACCTTTTCAGGCTGAAAGTGATGGTCTGGGAAATGATGGGGTTATTCCTCAATTATTTACCTCTTTACCAGCTTTAAATGAACCTGCTGCTTATCTTGCACAAACAACTAATTACTTAGCTGGTTGTTTTTATAATTATTCTGGCGAGTTCTCTCTTTTCACCTTGATTTCTCCCGTTTTTTTCTTCAATATTTATCTACAAAAGTTTCATTTTTATTTCTTTTTTTATGGGAAGCCCTTGAACAGTTGTTTATCTCATTTTCAGGCTGAACTTGCTGATTGATCAAACTAATAGTGTTCTTTGTTTCTTTTTGGTCTATGTTTCTTCGTCATATTGTGTTAATTGTTAATCTATGAGTTATGAATGACTTCATTGCAATTCTTTTGGTCATGTTGCAGAGGAAACTGCTTTTAGAGATTCGAGGGATTCCATTGTACGTTCACAATTAGCAACATCATCTTCTGGGATAACTGAGAATTCTGTGATTATTGATCATTCATTTCCAAGTGGAAGTAGCTCAATATTGTCTGCATCCTCTTATCATGCAACTACAATCTCTGCCAACCATCATGCAGCAACGTCCTCTGCTGGAGATCCATCTGAAATTAATGGTGCAATTGTACAATCAAATCATACCAGACAAAGTGGGATTTCCATTTTTCAAGGGTATTTATTCCTATATGCCTAATTGGGGATTTATTTTATAGTGAAATTTATGATTTTAAGATATTTTCCTATGCTTATGATTTTAGATTATGGTAGTATGACATGGGGAAGCTAAATGGTCAAATTTTTTGCAGCTCATTAGCGGTGAAGTTCCTCAGTTTGTCAGTTTTAATGATCCTTCTGTGCACTACATTTTTCTGCGCAAAAGTGGGGAAAACAGGGGTTGGAATAATTCATTTAAGAAACATACAGGGCGGTAATCGTTGAGCATATTTGTAATTTAAAATTCTCGTAATATTTTGAATAATCAATTTTCCCTTTGTTTTCTTGTGATGTCTATGTGTTTCTTCTTAGTTAGTGCAGAAACAATTTCAGTTTGGGTATTATAAGGAGTAATGAATTGTTCCAATCTTTCCAAAAAAAAAAAAAAAACTCAGGCTTATTGAAAGAGTAAGGAGTACTGTTCGTGGGTCTGCAGACGATATAGGATGGCTGAAACATGATCCAGAGATGCCATCAGTTGAAGATGGAACTGAGAGGTTTACAGAAATTCTTGAAGATATTAGGTAAATGGGTGCCTATCATGTTTTATGCGGGGTACTATTTCCTGGCATGGTTATGCATAACTTGATCAGTTGGCCCTCTTTTGTCAGGTATGGTCTGCACAAACTGCCAAACTCCATGGTTTATTTATTGGTTCCAGGTACCTTTGTAAATTTTACTCCTTAAAACAACAATATTTGTATTCTGTGCATTGAGAGAAGAAAAAATGGAGAAATTGGAGGGGGGATCGATTCTGTTGTACTCAAGTAAAGTTAAGAGTGTACTTACCATTTCTTACTGAACTCATTTTTTGGAAAATACCGTTTCTTGACTAAAGGTTTGCATAAACCGGTTAAAACACCAAAAGAATGTTTCTTGAAAATTTTAGGGAACATGATGTCTTTGTCTTTCAGAGGTGAAATCAAGAATGTAGGTTTGTTTATCATTGTCTGCCTTTATATAGATAGCTATAGCAAGTGACTGCCTTGGATATGAACTGACTAAAAATCAGTTATGCAAGCTTGGGCCCAATAATATACTAAAATGCAACTAAGGCTGAAGTTGACTTGAAATTAAAAATTTAACCTTGAACGTAATCTTTTGAATAGTGAAGTTTATGCATTATTAATCATGACAAGGATAGTGGATGTGTTGTGGGATCTTTCTATTATGTTGTTTTAATTCTTTTTTACAAGTTAAGGTTCAGTATTTTTGTGTTTCTCAATTGCTTAGTTCCAGTAATTGTCATTTCTGGCAGGTCTTTTCAGCAACCACGGGCCTCTTTATTTTGTCAGTACAAAAACAAGTTTCTCAAAGATGGGTCTTACTTGTCATATTGCCAAGATTCACAGTGAGGTATATTTAATCACTATTCTCTTGCGCAGCTCTGTTCTTTAGTTTACGCTGAACATTGAACAATCACTAATCAGGCTTCAGTTGAGAAAAATGCCGGAGAGATAAAAGATTACATTGAGGAAATTTATTGGGGTTCTGGGAAACGTGTTCTGCTTCTTGGACATAGCAAAGGGGGAGTAGATGCAGCGGCTGCTCTATCTATGTATTGGTCTGACTTGAAAGATAAGGTTGCTGGGTTGGCATTAGCGCAGAGTCCATACGGTGGGAGTCCTATAGCTTCAGATATCCTGAGAGAAGGCCAGCTTGGTGATTATGTTAATCTACGGAAGCTTATGGAGATTCTAATTTGTAAAGTGCTTAAGGTATGCAAGTTGTCTTTTATACAGTTTCTTTGCTCTGAGTCTCTGTAAGTTTTTGACAGCATGATCATTTGCAATTACTTTGCTGTAACTTCTGAGTTCCCGTGGGAGCAACTCAGCGGGCTCATTGGGTAGATTGGTGATTGTTATCACCTTTTCAATTAAGGATGTGTCCATAATGTGTCCGGTGAAGTCTAGTTGCATTATCTTTTAATGATTTGTAGCCCTTCCCAATATATTTTTCCGACAATCGTCACATGAAACATTCCGACTGTAAAGGGGGACATACAATCTTTGGAAGACCTGACTTACAAGAGGAGGAAAGAATTTTTAAAGAAACACCGTTTGCCAATGGAGCTTCCTGTTGTTTCTTTCCATACCGAAGCTAGCATCAGTCCTGCAGTACTGGCAACATTATCACACGTCACTACCTATGATGGCTCCCCTGTCCACTGGCCAGCCTACGAGACTGCCCGTCGTCATGCCCCTTGGAGCTGCAATGGCTGCATGTGCCCAGTTGCTGCAGGTCAGGTACAAGGAACAAAGCGACGGGCTTGTGGCGCGCTGCGATGCAGAAGTCCCAGGATCTGTTGTGGTGCGCCCAGCACGGAAGTTAGATCATGCCTGGATGGTTTATTCATCCTTGAAGGATGACCCTGCCGAAGCAGATGCAGCCCAAGTGTGTGAAGCTCTTTTGACATTGCTTGTGGAAGTTGGGCAGAGAAAAAGACATGAACACTCGATGAAAGATGAATGACTTTAAAGCGGCTCATCTCGTTGCCACGCTCGGTTGTAACAGGTTAACTAACTCATTAATATAGGTTTCCAATATTGTTTGGCCATAGGGACTTCAGTATTTCGATCGAAGTCTAATATCCGATGGTGTATATAGCTGAAAGTTGGGCAGATCCAAATGCATGATAATGATCAGAAGAGAGTAGGGGAGAGGAGTTGATTTTATATATAGCTCATCTTCCTCAATTCTCAAGAAGTCGGTTCTTTAAAGAACCATTATTTTCCCTTTTGTTTGGTGTAGAGGGAACACAACTCGTCATGCATGTAAGACCAAATAAATAGAAAACAACAGCAGCAAGTTGTATTTTTTGTTCGTATCGTATATCAATTTTATTTTAATGCGTTGTTTTTTTTAATAATCTTAAGGGGACTATAATTTACAAATTATTATTTGTTCTTAATTTTTTTAAATAAAAATATACATCTTGCAAATAAAATTGTTTGAGCTTGTGTCTCTTAGAATAAACATCGACATATTTTTCACCGGATCAATTGTTAGATTCTATTTTGATGCGTTGCTATGCATTTTATATCTCGTTTTTTTAATAGTATTCATATCGTTTTTATGTTTAGTGTTATTGGACATTTATAATGATATTTTGTATTGTTACGTATTCGCATGTAGTATAATCTTTTTAAACATATTTCGATGTTGTATGAACGTAACGGATGATTAAAACTAGTTTTCGATTTAATCGTTTGGTTTATAGATTCAACAATAAATAAATAAAGAAATTTTCAAAATAAATTCAACAGTGGAAGGATCAATTCTTTAATCCTGGTTTTGTCGCAACGGTTTATTAAAATTTTGATTTTATACCAATAACTTATAACTAGTTGGTCTAGTGGGAAGAGACACTAAAATTTCTTAACCAAGAATAGGGGTTTGAGTCCTGACGTGGATTAGGAGGGTCACCTCTATAATGAATTTCTACAACATCTGATCCGAATTAGTTAGTCAATGAGTTAGATATTAGTGATTAGACAAAAAAATAATTTTATTTGACTAATTATCTTTAATTTTTAATTTAATCAACCGATCTAATTGCGACAATGACAACTATGAATTGTATGTAATATAAAAAATTAGGCTCGATTCATGCATTAGAACGAGATACTGTATTATTTTTTTGATTGTCGACATCGGGTTGAGTATTCGATAGAGTCCAGTTAAAAATTTCGAGTTAATCAAATTTTTCACATGGTCATTACTTTCTTCCCCAAAAACATGTCCTTGTCGATTTGAGATTAATGTCTCCGTCTCTTCTCAGGCGTGACATTCTCCATCACTCAACCTCGTGATGCCTCGTCACGAGTCAACCACTCTCGTGATGGCCATTGTCACAATTGTTTGCCCTTCCTACCCCCACTCATGGAAGCTCGGCGTGAAATCGAGCAGTCAAAAGGTCGCTCTGATACCACTTGTCACGAGGTCATTACTCTCTTCCCAAAAGATATGTATGGTAGAATGTGCGCCACCGTTTATATATCCCAAGACTCCCCTTCCTTTTCGACTATATATCCCAAGACTCTCCTTCCTTTTCGACGTGAGATTAATGTCCTCGCCTCTTCTCAGGCGTGACAAGTTGATGAAACCTATTTTATAATTCAAAATTTATTTATTTTTAAGTCAAGTCTAGTAATTTGAGTTTCTATTCAAATTTAATTAGTTCCAATTTAAATCTTTATATACGATATACATGCATACATATATATATATATGAAAAATGCTCTGGTACACTTTTAAATTTAATTTAGGGTTTAGGGTTTGATATTTAAGATTTAGAGTGCTAGAGTTAGTGATTTAGGTTTTCGATTTTATAATTTAAATTTGAAGTTGTATAATTTTTTATACAACTTGTATATCAAAATATATCAAACATAGTCGATGGACTCAACTTAAACTTAAAAATTGATCCACTAATTATTAAAAAAATTAAATTATTTTAATCTTATTTTATAATTGAAAGTTTATTAAAAAAATTCGAGCCAAATTGAATTTAGAAAATTACAATTTGAGTTAAATGAAGTTAAACGATGGGTATTACACTTAGATGGTACGTAGGGGTTGATTTTAAATATTTTATTAATATTTATGAAGTCCGAAAATTTACATTCCGACAAATTGTCACCGACCTAATTCCACCATCTAAAAACTATGGGTATCGTTCAATCTTTACATTATTTATGAACGCTACCTGATATCTTTTCGTCTCAAAAAATATTCCTTGCTCTATTGATTCTATGCAAAAATTTTATTGACTTAGGCTCGTTTTGTTATTGGAGTAGAAAACGGCCATTAGACCGCGAAAGAGTGTCAGTAAAAGTTGAAATTTTTAGTTACCAGTAAACGGGCGTTTAAATGCTGAACGGTGATAGGCAAACGCCCGTTCATGCCAAATCAATTTCTCTTTAACAATAAAATTACGACGACAATGAATTTAGAGTTACAAAACGCAATAAAAAAACAAAAAACTTAAGCATTAACGAGCGGTTGAAGTGTTAACTTCAACACTCTCTAACTGATCTTTCTTTTATAGACCTTGAAGAAGAAAGTTCAAATCATCCACTTCCTATCCAACTCTATCTCGATAGGGATGAGGCCACGATTGAATATTAAAAGGGGTTAAAATATTAAATATTAAATTTAAAATTTAAAATTTAAAATTCAGAAAATAATGTCTAATTTATCTAATATTTAAATTTATAAGACCGTAAATTTAGATTGTGGTTGCGATCGTGTTGCGTTAATCGCGGTTGCAAACATAATAAATGCTATTGCGGTTACTGCATGTATCGCGATGAATTTTTTAAAATTCGCACAATCTTTTAAAGGAATTGCTTTTTTTTTTTAATTTTACTATAACTGAACAATAACATGAATAATGTCCGTTATTTCTATAATACCGTTACTCATTAAATTGCAGTTGCAACCCACCACTATTAGTGTGATTCGCTTCACACAACTATTTTTACAGTAACGCTTTCATACGGCACCACTATCATTATACAACAATAACTATTTTGCTACCCGATTACTATTTAAATCCCTGATTTGGACCTAAATTATTACTAAACCAAAAAAATTTAAGAGCACTTTCTCGTCTTTCTTTAGTTTAGTCTTGAATAAATATTTAATAAATGTTTGTATTTTTAATCTAAGTACTTATTTTTACATGAGACAAAAATACTATTATACCAAAATTTATCAATTTTTTAACAGGAGCTTAAACACCTTTGGGCCCAATATAACTTCTGATCTGCATATTAGGATGACTAATAAAAATATGGGTTATATTTTGATACACAAGCTGAATAAAAAAATTTACACATCCCTTCTATAATATTTAAAACCTAAATCCCAAACCCTAGCACCCTAAAATCTAAACCATAAACCCTAAACTCTAAATTCTAACCATAAACATTAAATTTTACACTCTACAAATTAAACCCCTAAACCCTAAATCATAACCTAAAATCCTAAAATCGAAAGGCATGTGTAAACTTTGTGTTTCAAAGTATTTTCCTAAAAATATTATTAAAATTATGTTGGGAGTTATCAAAATTTTACATCAAAAATAACAAAACTAACAACAAAAGATGATTAACTTCTTATTCTTACATTTTCCATGCAATCTTCATTTCACGAGAAACACATTAAGTACTAGATAATGAGGGTGATGTCATTTGCCACTAAGAATTAAAAGTGGGTGTAACCAAATTACACATGATGAGTGCCCTTTTGCTTGGTTTTATTATATAAAAACCCATTTTTAATAGTTATTTAGAAAAATAACCCATATCTAAAGTTATCTAAAAAAATAACCTCCAAATTGTCCACATAAGACCTATTTTTTACAAAACGCGAGGTCGAACCTTTCTTTCTGCAAAACGTGAGTTCCACGTTAAGTAAGTTAGTAAAAAAAGAAAAAAATAATTTATAGCGTTTTTTAACATGGAACTCGCTTTATGTAGAAAGCGAGATTTAAACTTGTTTTTTTGTAAAAAGCGAAGTCTTCCTATGTAGACGATTTGGGGTTATTTTTTTAAATAACTTTGAATATGGGTCATTTTTTTAGATAACTATAAAAAATAAGTTTTTTTATATAATAACGCCCTTTGCTTGCATGCATTTGGGCTTTGGGGAAATGACTTTAGTAAGATAATGTTGTCATCTTGTCTGGCTTCCCCTACCTGCGTGTCCACACATCTTGGGAATCTCCCATGTTTTTTCCTTTTGAGAAATGACGGCACTAAAAATATGGTGCTGTTGGGCAAATGCAAAACTATTCACTCCCTCCCATCGCCTTCATTTCTATATCTCCAATCTTTGCCAAGAAATCATTCACCATATCATTGTTTTCATTGTTTTGGGGGATCTTTTTCCAACCCTAGACTGACATATAAGTCTAGCAAGGCTTAATTTACCTTTTCTTTTGCATTGTAATTACTTTAGCTATAGCTAGCTATTGCCTTTAGAGATCACTTTGAATTAACTCCTCATTTATGTCTAAGAGAAGCTATTAGGTTTCCCCTAAGATTTTTTATTGTCCGGTGGTCACAAAAATTAGCGTTGGCTACTAGCTATAAAGTCAGGGTTGTCTTGGATGGATAGCAACATGAGCGCCTGCTCATTTTGCTACCTTTTTATATTTACAATTTTAATAATTTCTTGTGATAATCTAAAAAATTAGTGGTTATTCCTTATTGTTTTGTTTGTTTTAGTTGTATTTAAGGTGTTTTCTAAACAAAACAATGAAAATAATAATTTATTAAAAATATTAAATTAATTGTTAAAGTAATAAAGTATGCTTTTATTCTATAAGGGTCTATTTTTGCGTTTTCGCTCAAGCCCCACAATTATCTAAGAGGCTTTGTGTAAAGTTATTAGGGCACTGAAGTTCATAAGAAAATAAAATCGCTTTTTGATAAACAAGTTAAAGAAGAAACTCGCAGTTTATTAAATCTTTACATATATCTCCGGTGCACATATTTTACAGTTGAGATTAGTTAACTAGAGTTAAACCCTAGTTTTCGTGCCAACTTACAATAATCTTGTCGTTACAACTGTGGTAGAACATCGCTATTGAATTGAAAGTTTTCCTGGTTGGGTTCCTTCTGCAGGTGGAGTGCAGCCGATTATTGTGTGAACTGATGAAGAATTTTGAAAGTTAGAGCTATTGATCATGAATAAGCTCTTTAATGTCCTAGTAGTAGTCCCACGAGAATGGCTCCTCAATCCGGAACACGGTATCGACTGCACATATTTGCCATGTTGAAGAATAAGACCCGAATCCATCCCTTCGATCCGCGACATCGATCATGAGATCAGGCAGGTCGAACAAGGTGTCGTCGTCATCGATCGAGGGTGAACTCGGAAGAGGAACTTGTTCTTCTTGGCCTGCTCCAACTTCAGCTTCCACTTCAGGTCGGGATTTGATATTGCTCTGCCTTGTCTCGAGAAATGTCGAGGCAGCCGCAAGCGAAGCGGCTGCCTGGATGTCCTTGGGGGACGTACTGGCGGGTCGTGGAAGTAGTTTTGCAAGTTGAGGGAAATTAAGGTAGGCCGAGCGGCCCTTGATGGCCAGTGCGGCTACATCATGAGCTCGAGCAGCCATTTCGGCTGTGTGGTATGTTCCGAGCCATATTCTTGATTTCTTCCTCGGTTCTCGGATTTCCGACACCCATTTGCCCCAGCTCCGCATACGTACTCCGCGGTACACCGGATGCTTCTTGCCATCACCAACATTATCACTTGTCCTTGGCCTTTTCTTATTCTTATTATCATTCTCGGATTTCTCCCCTATACTATATTTTGAAGTGGAAGAGGATGTGGCAGTGGAGGTGGTGGTGGCGGCGGCCGTGGCCGCGGTGGAGATAACGTGAGAAGAGGTAAGCATGTTATGATGAGCATCGTTCTCAATGTTGATATCTGTTTCCATGACTGATAAGAGGCCTAGTTGTTGGTAAAGGAATTTTGAGTGATTGACATATAACACAGTGTGGTATAGGACTAACTCTAAGGTGCTTATATGATTCTTCCATGGATTTTTATTTCTTTTCTTTTAGAAAAGAAAAGAAAATTGCATAGTAATGATATAAGGAAAAAAGAATTAAAGAAGGCTGGGTCCATGGCATAAAGCAATTACGGTTCAGCACTTTCAGCTAATTTCGTTTCCCATGTGGAAATTGAATGAATGTATGCTTAGATCTAGTGGAAGACCATCTTTAGACTTGGACAGTTTTTGAACTGCTCTAACGAAATAAGGTGCTACGTTTCTCAAATAAGGTTAATGATTTGAATTTTAATATTGTGAATAAAGAAAATTAGATTAGAAGGTCCTCTTATAATAGACTTATATAATATCATAATTCAAATCAATTAATGGATCGAAATAGTAAGCTAGGTACATATGAACGTTATCTTAGGTCCCTCCAGCTCCAAGGACTCCTTCGAATTTCACATTTATGCTTTATTTTTCTTTTTCTTTTCAATTTTTCTTTTTCTTTTTCTTTTTCTTTTCTCCTTTTTTTTTTCATGTTCTTGGATTGAACTGGTTTTAGTACCTTAGCCTAAGGTTAGATTGTTGATATGTCGCCTTCAGCTTGGGCCAACCATGTCTCGTACGTGACCTCCCGGCCTATCTGCCATAACTTTCTCGCTACTTAGCCAATTGAATTGTTATGTTCCAAAGGGCCAGTTCTGCTCTGTTCTTGATTCTACACCAGGCATCGGAAATCTGATGTGCTAGAAATGGATTGGCAAATGCAAATCTCGTGACCCCCAGAATATGTATTAGGGGAGGATATAATCATATGTATATGTGTATGTGTATGTATATGTTTGACAAGAGAAAAAACGGAGATATACGTTTGCACATGCGAGAGGGGTCATGTCATCCGGCAAGATTCTGGCGGTAGGGATGGGCACCGGTCAAATCGGATTTTTGAGTAATCCAAACCTGATCTGAAAATATAAAGGTTCCACCCGAACCAAATCTGACCTGGCATATGATAAAGTTTTACTCGTCTCGAATTTTAGTACTAAACTCGTATTCGACCCGACCCAACCCGAAACAAATAAAAAATATATATGTCCATTTTTAATAAAAATAAAAGGGGATAATAGTTATTTATAGTAATTATTCGTATTCTCTTTATTTTTTTATTCAATAAAATTAATGATGTAATTGAAAACATATACAAAGAGAGGAAAATTATAATAATTACTTTAAAATATATGAAAAATATATAAATATCTCGGGTCGGATATTTTTCACTTTAAATTCTAACCTAATTTTTTAAATAAATCAGTCATATCAAATCATATCAGAACTCGTTGGGTTCGGGCGAAATATCATCCCTAATTTAGAGGCTCTTTTCCAAATTTCGTGTTGTTATTATTAGCCAACGAGTCAACTAGGCCGGAAATTATACCCTCCTTCGAGTTACATTTCCCCACTAACATTAGTTACCTTACCAAGTCAATTATTCGGATATGATTATGTTTATGTTAAATATATCATCAAGTAATACGGGAATCAGAGATTCACTAATTGACCTAATAACTAATAATATTTATATTATTTTATTTTATATGAGTTAGAATTTTAATATAAAAATATAGTATCTCTATGTAATAAAAATAAATAAAACGGGAATCATCTTTGTAATAATTGTGTTTGGGCAGAGGCTTGCCCCCATCAGGCTAACTTCATCACTCGTGCAATACTGCTGCATGTTTTCAGTTCCAAATTTCTAACGTAAGTCTATATCTTTGTCTCTTTGCACCATATTCACCAAAAATTTGCTCTACTCAATATTTTAATCTCAGCTTGCCTTTAGTTACACTATTCCTCTTGTATTACATGCTTATTTCGACTATCAATACATTTCGAAATCGAGAACACTAATAATCCAAGTCAATAAAAATATATATTTTTTATAAAATTAATAAGTATAACAAATAATTAACAAACTTCAGAATTTATTATTCAAAGTTATGTGTTTTTATAAACACAAAAATTTCATATATATATATATATATCCCAAAAGAAAATTAAGTTCTTTTATTATATTTCGTTCCTAGTAAATGAATTACATACATAGAATGAATTATATATATTTGACAAATGAAAATACATCTTTAAATTAATTATCAAAATAAATTTAGATTAAATCCAAATATAGTGAAAAGACGAATCTAAGACCTAGAAGTACCAAAATTAAGTGAACAAATTTGACATTGGCTTAAAATAATTATATGAGTTATTTTTTTTATGCACAAGCTGTGCAAAAATATTTACACAACACTGTATATTTAAATTAAAAAAATCTAAAACTTAAATCCTTAACTCTAACACCCTACAATCTAAACTTTTAAACCTTAAACCCTAACATAAACCCCTAAACCCTAAAATTAAAAGACATGTATAAACTAAAATTTACACAAACTTATGTATCAAAGTATTTTCTTAATTATATTCCCACTAAAATATAAATCTTGAAATAAAATGACAACTAATAGCGCAATAATTGAGATTTGTGAGGGATCAGATAAGTAGTTGCCCTACGTTGTCTAATCCAAACCACCCCTAATTGCTTTACATAATTTTCCATTAACAAGCTAGTCAAGTCTAATCAAGCTAGGGTCCAACCACAAGCATGCCAATTGTGAACTCTAGTGGGAATATTTCACAAGAGGTTCCTTTGTTAGTTAGTAATGGCATTTTGAGGTAGACGTTGATCCATTGTTAGGTATGGTTCATAAGAATGCAAACCGATCCGAAATTTTGAATTATATTGTAATGACCCGTAACCAAACCAAACTAAGCCCAAACCCTTTACAATACCCAACCAGGTAACCCAAACCCAAAATCATAACCCGACCTGGATTTGACCCATGACCGACCCGAACCAGAAAACAAAACCCTAAAACTAAAATAACCCTAACCCTAGTGACCGTCGTCGGGCTTTGCGCCGTCTCTGTTCATCTACCGCCTTTCATCCTTACCATCGGCAACCAATCACCTGAAACCAAGATAAACCAAAACACTAAACTAATTGCCCAAATCCCCAAATCTAAACCTAAAATCCTAAAAATCAACCAAAAATAAATAAACCTAACCTACCCAATCTGTCCACCATACCTAAACATACCAAACCCTAGCAGTACCCATACCCTCACCCATGCTCTGTCTTCACCAATAACCCATAAAAACTCGGCAATCAAGCAATCAATCCCTTTAGATATGCAACTAGATTAAAATAAGGGGGTTATTTCTTGTAAGAATGGGTTAATAAAAACCGAACAAAAAGGTAATGGGGAGAGGGGAGATCGGAAAAAAGAGAGAAATTAAGGGAGCTTGTGAGATCAAAACTCTTGTAATAAAAAAATTTGTAAGTCTTTAAATCGAAATCAAAAACTACTTCTTTAGTTTCAAAAAAATCAAGGTCTTTTTTTGGTTTTTATTTTCGTTTCGAATCAAAACAAAAAGGGGGAAATCAAAGCTTACCAGCTTCAAGGTTGCCGCCGTTCCTCCTTCTCCGCCGTGAGGCCTTAATGCCGGTGAGCGGCGTTTGACAGTGGTGAAAGCAACGGCCTGATATGTTTGAGAGGAAAGAATAAAACAAAGTTTTAGGGTTCATTATTTCTGTTTCGAATGAAAAATGAAACAATACCGTTTATTTTGAACTAGCTCACGAAACGACGTCGTTTCAGACGCTCCGACCCGCAGTGACCCGGTAACCCGAGGAGGATCCGCGTTTTTCTTCAATGGGTTAATTGCGACAGTGGTCCCTGGTTTCTTTCCCACTTTAGCTTTTGTTCGTGGTTTAATCTCAATTTCGGTCCCTATGCTTTATTCTCGCATCCATTTTCGTTTATTTTTTATTTTAATCTTGCTTCTCTAATTTACATTTTTTTCAGTTTGGTCACTTTTGTTATTGTTACTATGTTTTAATTTTCAGCCCTTTAACTATGGTTTGTTTGTATTTGCACCCCTTCATTTAACATGTTTTCACATTTATGCTCATGCATTTCACATTTAATTGCATTTTAGTCCTATTTTATGTTTGTTTTTTTGCCATGTCATTTAATGATTATGCATTCTAGTTTTTGAATTTAATTTTAGGTTGTTTCATGCATTTCACGTTTTTGCCCATGTATTTTGTATTTCGCATTATTTTAGTCCTTAACTTGCCATTTCCATGTTGTTTTTATGTTTATTAGTATGAATCATGCATTATTATCACATCATGCATTTTAATTACTAGTTCTCTTTTTTATTTGGTTCACGTATTTTAGCATGATTATTATTATTATTTTTATTTTTATTATTATTATTTAAGTTAGATTAATATATTTAAATATTTCAAATTAGCGTTTTATTTATGTTAGATTAATATTTTATTATGTTAGTATTTATTTATATTTTTATTGCATTGTATTTATTTATGTCTGCCATGTTTATTTTAAGTTGCATTCCAGATATATATTTTGTCAATGCGGTGCTCTTTTATCCGAGCGTAAACGGGGCCAATATCAAGCGTAGTGATGGTGGTTGGGCGTTTACTCTCGGATAACGGGACTTTTAAAATTTACTCGCACTTATGACCCAAATTTTAATTTAATCATCACTTTAATCCGGAAAGTTTAATATTAATAAAGCGGTAATTATTAAACTACCAATTTTGAGCGGTTTGGGGGTGCTAAACCTTCCCCATCCGTAACCGACTCCCGAACCTGATATTTTGAAATCTCTGGTTTTTACGGTGTCCGGTCCACCTTGAATGGCCAGTGGCGACTCTATTTTTAAATAAAATACAGTTTTTCTAAAATCTCACGGAAGACATTATTTTCAAAATAAAAACACCTTTTTTAGCGAGAGGGACATCGCTACACATATCGAGACTAATCGAAATTAAATACGAATTTTAAGATATCGAATTCTGATTTAATCTGATCTGACCTGATGAAAGAGTAGAATAGATAAGACATCAAAAGCTGGTAGGCATTGTGGTTTGACAAATAAGATGATATACAGCAGCCTGTTATGATGAATGATTTTCCCAAGGGAAGCTTCTATTTCCTTCTATTTGTTGCACCTTCTTATATTTCTTTTGGAGCTTAATTAGTTGAAAAGTAAAGCTATCTTCTTCCTGCAATTGGTGAATAAATTATTTGATGTAACTTTTTTTTTTCTTTACTTGTCAATGGAAATGATAATCTAACTCCTTTGCCACTAATAACTCATATGGCCCATTAACCCTCCCTTCATATTGAGAAGACTGGTGGAAATCCAAAATTCTTAATTACAAAAGTAGACCCCTCTAGTTGGGGGTGCATACCATTAGTAATTGTTGTTTTTTCTTAATTCGAGCAATGTATTCTACAAAAGTATGATTGATTACATTGTTTTCAATACATAAGAGAATCATGTATATATTATATCTTTCTAAATATATCTATGACGAGTCATATGTACATGCTCTGCAGCAGAACTCTACGCTGGACTCACAAATTCTCTAAACAAAACTCGTATACAAATTTGACTAAAATCGATCAACGCATGTCATCACCAGAATACATGTAACAAAAAAGTACAAATTATAGAGAGATTTTATTAGCTTGGTATCATAAAAATCAGTGAGTAAATATTGTTTATGATAAAAAAAATTGGGATTTTCTTTAAATTATAATAAAAAAGAGATTTGTGACTGTCTAATTTCTCTTTTTGGGTTCTATACGGACTAAAAAATTAAAACCAGTCAATAATCTCTAAAGTAGATAGTCAAAAATTTTCGGTTGAAATCTTTATTTTTTTAAGTTGTGAGTTCAATACCTATTAGGACTAAAAAAATTTTCTCCTCTAACAAGTAGGAACCGCTAAAAGAAGAATTGGAACCAAAAACTCCAAAGGTCATCCTACACCCATTGTAAGCATAGGTACCATTAAGCCCATTATGTAGTTTATGTTTTAAGAGCTAACCACACCTCACATGCTTTCTATCTCGATAAATAAGTTGAGTTTCAAAGAATAAATTTATATTTGTATTTATTTTGTTTATTTTCAAATTTATTTGTATTCGTTAACATTTTAAGAAAAGTGTACTCGTTTATTCAAAAATATATATTTTTGTTAAACCCAATAAGTGATCCTAATAGAATAGTGAATAATGTTCAATCTAAGAGACTCATGTTCGATCGCTCTTATCTACAAAATTTATGTGCATTATTAAAGATTTAAGAATATGTATCAACAAAGTTACAATTATTGTCAAATTGAAATCGAAGTTGTTGAATCAGATATTGAGAAATGTTTAGTTTTCGATTGTTTATGGTAGAAATCACTTCCTATTTGAGTAAAATAGTAAGATATAATAAAAAAAATGCGAAATATGTCTAATTTAAATATTACTAGAAACTTATTTATTACTTATAAAATAAAAAAGTAACATCTGAACAAAATAAATATCTCCTTTAAATGTCGAGGAAAACTGATAAAATAACACAAAAGGCAAGAGTGCAATTACCAAACATAAAGAGACCATACTAATTTTGCAGTCAGTACCACACACAAGTTCTGGGCAAAATGTGATATCTCAGTAGAAACTGGCTGCTGCTAAAAATACTTGGTCAAAGCAATTAAATGCAAATATTTCTTACTGCTGGGCACATTGCACTCTTGGTCCCGACTCCTCGTCTTCGTCGTCATCTTCATCATAAGCTTCACGATGTCTATGACTATGTTGTGGTTGTTCCTTCCTCCTCTTTACCTCCTCGGCACTGACATCATGCAGAGTAGTCTCTTCACAGTCATCAAGCTCCATGTCTGTCGAGCGCTTACCAGGTCTCATGGGCAATATGGTCTCTATCTTCCGGCATTTTTCAGGTGAAAGTACCCCAGATTCCGGGAAAACAACATTGAAATGGATGATTAGCTTGCCCATCATGAAAGGCCTCTGATGGTGGGGCATACCCTCATCGTTTATAGCCTTGTATTGACCTACATTTTCAAGCAGAGGGAGAGAAGATGAGTGAATATGATGACAACTTCAAAGGTAGCTTGATATGATAACTAAATATGCATAAAGAAATTACCAGGTTTAATGACCTCGCCCGGGTTTGATTTAATTAAGAGCTGCCTGCCATCAAGTTGAGTCAGGGCAAACTGAAACCCACACAGAGCCTCTGTCAAACTGAGATTGTGTTCCACTTGAAGGTCATCCATCACCCTCTCAAACTTGGGGTGTTTCTTGAGTTGCAAAACAAAAACAATGTCCCCAGTTACTGTGTCTGGCTGCAAATGACGAGAACAGAAATATGGTCAAGCTCGAAATATTAGAAAATTGTTACTTACAAGATACAAGTGCTTCACTTACAGCCTCATCAGCTTGTCCCTCGAATGTAATTTTCTGACCATCTCGCATTCCTTTCTCAACATGTACTTCTAGCACCTTCTTTTCCTGAGTAACCTTGTTTCCTTTGCACTGAGGGCATCTATCTCGATCATTGATCACCTCACCTGAAAGGATGGAAATGAAATACAATGCTCATAATTCCTACATATAATGTGTACTAAACCCCCAAGAAAACAAAAAACCAAATTTATATACCTGAGCCTCTGCATTCAGGACAAACGTGCTGCATTTGTTGGATCATTCCAATACCGATCTGCCGTCTTGTAACTTTCATTCCTGTACCATGGCAACCATGACAGCTAGTGGAGGCTCCGCTCTTTGAACCTTTCCTGAAAATTTTCAGAATGCAAGTGCAAAAAATGTAATCAGACCTGCCAAAGGCTCTCTACAGAGAAGTATATACAGGTCATACAGCAGGAAGACAAGATAAGACAACTTCAGTAATTAACTCATAACAAGTAACTGCATAGGAGTAAAGATACCAAAGAGCATCAGCTCCAAAACTTGTAGAAGACCACAATCAAAAGAAAACAAGTACAGGTTTAGTACAACTAAACAGACAACGCCAGCCGGTATAATTTCTCAGGGGACCTATGAAATCTTTTCAAGCGGGTAAACAGAACATTATACACAAAAGAACTGATGGGTAAAGCACAATATATCAGATGTTCCTAATTTCTCAGGAGACCTATGAAGCCTTTTCAAGAAACTAAATAGAAAATTATACAGACACACAGAAAAAAATGATGGGTAATTAGAAGATGATATCAGATGTTAATAACACAAAAAAAAAAGTAAAGGCCACAGTAATATTATTTGACAAGCAATTAGCCTCAAAGCACCCCATTTCCAAACTCACATTTTCTATAAGGAAAATCTCGTTAACTGTAAAAATAGTTGTGATGGTAGACATACCCTTTACATTTACCGCATATTGCGTTCCTGGAAAGAGAGAGTTTTTTCGTTGCCCCATTGTACAACTCTTCCAGAGAAACTTTAAGAGGATGCACGACATCTTCACCTTGCTTCTGCCTTCTTCCTCTCGAGCTACCACCACCTAAGCATTAAAAAGACATGATTGAAAATGGCAACAAAATTTCACTTACTAGAAGGTTTAATCAAAAGAGAAAATACAAAAGAAAAACAAAACCATCTCTTACCACCAAAGGCTCCCCCACTAAAGAATGACTCGAATATGTCAAATGGGTTGTGAGAAGGACCGCCTCCTCCCATTCCCTCTTTAAGAGCATCTTCACCATATTGATTATAAATTTCTCTCTTCTCTGGGTCACTAAGAACTTCATAAGCATGAGCCAATTCCTTGAACTGGGAAGCAGTATCAGAAAATAATGTCAAAATGGGGGAAAACAAGTAAAATGCATGCCATTCCTTATAATTTTACTTTCACACAAATATCTTTGGAAAATTACGCAGATAAACCAAAAGGTGTAAATTATACTCTCCATATTAAGGAAAAAGAAAAACACATCAAAAAATATGTCAAATCTATTTCATGATCAAATATGCTAAAGCTTGAAAGAACAACAAAGATGTAACCTTATTAAGACAGATAAAAGTTGTGTTTTATCCTTACCTTCTCAGGGTCTCCACCTTTATCAGGATGATTCTTTATTGCAGCTTTCTTATAAGCCTTCTTTAATTCATCTTGACTTGCACTTTTTGGAACACCAAGTGCTTCATAATACTTGGTGTTGTCAGACTTCTTTGGAACACGCCCAAACATGATTAAATCACTTCACCTATCTGAAGTTAAGTAACATAATAGTAAATTAACAGTTAGATATGATGTAAACATATACCAATTAAGGAATTAAAAAAAAGCCTAATCCAAAACAATGGATTCAGAAAGCTATCAACTTTATACAAATTTCTCTAATTCTAAACATAGACTCAATAAAGATGACAAACAACAAAAACGAAAGACCCAGAACGGTTATAAGTTATAACTATGATCTACAAATCGCAAAACTAAGGTACACACAGGTTAGGGTTTTGAAAGCAGAAATAAGCGATAAAAACCCCCAGTTAAGGAATAAACCCTACACCCTAACTCAAAATAACATAATCGAAAAGCTGTGATCTTTTTTTTCATCTCTCTAATTCTAAACAATCATAAGATCGCTAAGCATACCAAAGAACTAAAACGAAAGATCCAAAGCAGTTTGTACGAATCGCAGATTTAAGCTACTTACAGGCTAGGGTTTTTGAAGAGGAAAAAAGAAAAACACAAACACAAGAGTTCGGGGTTTTGTGAGAGAAAAAGCTCGAGATAGAGACCACGATTCTTTTCCCTCAAGTTTCTCCTCACAGATCGTGGAGGAGTTTTTACTAATGGAGGATTCTTCTATTAAAGGAAAAAATAAATTTCTAATTCCACGCCTCTTTTTTATTGTTTGCACTCTCAACTTAACCTTCTTGCTTCAATTTACAATGTTTATGTGGGACTGGAAGTATCAATTAGTGGGTGGTGAAAGTATAGTTAACAACTCCTCTCAGGGGACTAAGGTTGTGGTGTCACGTGCTAATTGATGTCAATGGCACGCGTTTCCAAGAGCGGAATACAACTTAAAAAAAGGGTAAAGTACACAAATGATCACAAAATTATCCTTACAAATATAAAATGATCACCAAACTTTCAAAAATTACATATCAACCTGGAAATTAATCTAAAATATCTCAATTGAAGAAAGCAAGCAAACTAACAAATCTATCTTCTTCTTTTTTCCTGGTGATATCCTAACCTCAATTGAAGAAAAATATCTCACCGTTGAAACTGGTTCGATTCCACAAGTAGTTTACCAATGCTAAACTAGTCTTTTCAACTTTCCAGGAAAATGGGGAGAATGGGGACGTTGTGCAACAGCTTCGTAGGTTCTTTCCAAACTCCGATCTTCACTCGAACTAAAACCAGACACAAACAATCTTTGATTCCTCGGAGAAACCTAAACCTTAAAGCAATGGAAATGGATCCCTCGGAATCATTAACTTACCAGCAACACGTGTTGGTTATGAGGCACGGTGACCGTCTCGACAACTTCGACCCCACCTGGGAAAAAACGGCCGACAGACCATGGGACCCGCCGCTCACCCAGGCCGGTTTATCCCGCGCTTTTCAGACGGGTCGTGCATTTCCAACCCTCCTGCCGTTCCCAATCCACCGCGTTTTCGTCTCTCCTTTCCTCCGCTGCGTCCAGACCGCTTTGGAAGTTGTCCACCGCCCTTTGCGCCGTTGATGACGAACCTAATGCCAAGTCATCACGCGACGTCGTTTCAATCGACCCATCCAAAGTCAAGGTCAGAATCAAAACACTCTGAAAACAAACTCTTCTTTTTTTCTTCTCTGTAAATGGTTTAGCCGATTTAATTGTACTCAGGTTTCAATTGAATACGGGTTGTGTGAAATGTTAAATACATTAGCAATCAGGCTTGATGTTGCGCCCGAAGATGGAATCTTTCGTTTCGATATTCCAAAGCTCGAGGCTTTGCTACGGAGTGGAACACTAGATCGTGCAGTGAAACCAGTTTATAAAGAGGTAGCGTTCGACCATTTCCAGTGCAGCCGGGCGTTGTTTTATCTGCCTGATTCAGCTTCTTTGTCTGAAAATTACAGGGAAGAGACAGTGATGGATACGCAGAGCAGACATGAACAAATGATTAAGGCATTGGCGGATAAATACCCATCAGAAAACCTGCTACTAGTAACACATTGTAAGCTACATTCTTCGATATTAGATTTAGACAAGAATATGTTGATGATTTGCTTTGTTGTTTCACTGGTTTTGAATAATTGCCTATACATTTCGTATGCAAGGGGAAGGAGTTGCAGTTTCAGTCTCTTCATTCAAGGAGAACACTAGTGTTGCTAAAGTAGCTTATTGTGGTTATTCAGAACTGAGACGACTGGTTTCTTGGGAAAACGAGACATTTAATGCTGGAAACTTTGAGGTGCTTACAAAAAGTGGCCGGACCGGCATTACTTATTATGCAAACTAGCTCCTTTAGTGATTTAACCATGGACAAGATTCTTCTGCTTTTGTTTGAAGCATAGCTCAGCCTTATTCTTGATGTGTGTTTTCTTTCTTCTTTACGTTAAAATTTTGTATCAGTTGTTATTTGTTAAGTCATCGATTCAACAGATATTACAGTTTTGCTCCATGAAATCATCTTCTTCTTCCCCTGTTACGATTGCCACCGGTGCGGATTCAAGAAATGAAAAATGTCAATCTTCTAAGCATTCAAAACCCTTCACTAAATTGTATAATTTCACAAAGAAATTGTTCGTGTTTTTGTGCTCAAGAACCTTATGCTAAATGATACTTCTAGTGGTTGTTCTTCATTAAAAGCAACCATATACAAAGATGAAGTACTAGCTCGGTGGATTGGGCGTTTGCTTATTGCGTTATTGGTGTGTGTTCAAAACCCACCTAGCTCAATTTTTTTTTTATTTGAGATCCACTAATTGGCCAAATGTCAAAGGATGCTCATATTTTCTTATTTTGTAATAGGTTTAAATCATAGAATTATTCATTTTACTGATTGTATCCACACAAAAAAAAATCATGCTGTTAATATATGTGTATCCACTCAAAAAAGAAAAATTTGAATCCACCACCGAAAAGATGGGAATAGTCTCACACCAGTCGGTTTCCAACAAGATCTACAACACATAGGCAATGTTTGGTAAATGGCAATTTGACCTAAAATTAGAGGTTTGATCAATCAAATTCACTAATTTAGATGTTTGGTGAATAATGGATTGAGGTGAAACCTCTAATTTCAAAAAGCTTGATACCATTTGTTAGGAATTTGTTATGCAGCAAAATAACCAAAGCGATAACGACATAGACCAAGACATGCACATGAGACAAGATTTAACGTGGTTCAGCATAGCCTACCTCCACGGACGAGAGAAACGAACAGTCCACTAATAACGTAGAGAACCCAAAGAGTACAAATACATGATAACCCATGTAATCCCAAAACTCGGTGGAACCAAAACACTCTTCTCAACATCCCTACAATACTCATCTCTACAACGTAGGCACAATAGTTGTAGAGATCCTAAAAGTAGTTACATCTCTCCAGAATAATTACCTCTCTCTCGTTCTCTTGTTCTAAAGACCATTTTACTCTTAACAATTATAAAAAAATCCCCAATTAACCTAAATTTAACCTTTTTCTATTTTAATTCTTCACCTCATATTTACATTGTGATATTTGTAAACTAATATTTTTTCCTTTTTATTCTCACACATTTATATTTTTATTTAAATTTAATAATTAATTAAATTGTATTAAAAATAATTATATAAATAATAAATTAATATGTAGATCCATCAAATATGCTTAGTAATGTTATATTAAAAAAATATTTTTCATAATCTAATTAATATTAATAGATACAAGATATTTATAACTAATAAACTATTCAAATGATTATAGAATATAATCATGTTCTTATATGTCATTTTATTTGTTTAAATAATCAAACAACTATCAGCTACCAGTTAATTTTATCAAACATTTTTATACAATCAACTAATACAATCCGCTAATCAAATCAAAGGGTATACAATCGCTTCTATCGCTAATGTAATTCGCTACCAACTATCAGTTATCCGCTAATTGACACACGATTATACTCTTGATTCAAACTTCAAAACATAAATTAAAGTTAAAGTTATTATAATGCCAAATGACCAAATCTTGATAATAAATCCTCCCCACGTCTAAACACAACAAAAATGTTGCAATTTTCGTAGACCTGGTTTTACATATATACCATATGCTACATGTATATGATTAATAACAATAATTTCATAATTATATTTATTATAGAGGTTAATATGTATATATATTTCATCATCTCAAAAAAATATTTTACAATTTATATTTGAACTTTGCAATTACCATTTCTAATAATATTGTCTTGGAGAATATCTTAATACGAAACCAACCCTTGTTATCCAAACCCTACCACAATATATAATGGGCAATTATACCATACACTAGAAGTGAAAGTAAAAAGTTTTCACAATTGTTATAGTTTTAAGATATAGATATTCAGTTTAGGGGTTTAGATTATATGCTTAGAATTTAGTATTTATAGGTTAAAGCCATAACACATTATCCTAAAACCTAAACAATAACCTCTAAAATCTAAACCCTAAATTTTAACCCCTAAACACTAAAACTAGAACACTTGTAAAAGAATTTATTTCTATTACCGGTGCATATTATCACGGGGCTAGATTTCTGAACCAACCTACCATGTAGCCTTAGTCGAGTCCTTAAGACAAACGCCTAAGTAAGCCTTTTCAACTATCTCGGAAGATCAAACTTCCCAAGCACTGATAAACGCGAAGCGTTCTAAGCGAAAATGGATCAAACGAGATGAGCAACGAAGAACACCAAAAGAACGCTCAAGAACAAAAGAAGAACAACAAGAATACTCAGAGGATTTAGAGTAAATGCCTTTATACTCTGGAAACTTGGATACTGATTACAAAATGAGGAGGGGAAGGTCTCTATTTATAGTTGAGTCCCCTCCAATCCAACGGTCTATACAAATTTACATCGACGGTTAAGATGAGAGCCTTTATCTTATCTACAACATTTGAATTTTAAATTTCAAACAAGAGATAATGTGGGAATTATCTTCAATTATCTTTAATTAAATTAAAGATAATTTACTATGGTAATTACTATGTCTTCTTGGATTTTCCCACGGATCGGGCCAGTCTGGTGGTCTTTTGGAGCTCAAAGTGTGCCTTTGAACCCTTATGCAGCTTGTTGCGACAACGACTCGGAACTCAACTCGCGGCCCGCGTCAATCTCCCCCACTAAACTTGGCGATGCCCTCGTCGCTCCTCTCGAATAACTCTGAGATTGACCCTGGAGCTTCATCCCGCGCACCTTAGCTTGCTCCTAATTCGGAATCTGGGTTAATTGTCCCCCCATAAGGACCGCTCTCCCCATAAAGAGCACTGAACTGTGACTTGGTTGTCCCCCCATAAGGACTACTCGCCTTGGCTTGCACCGCCATATAACATCAACCGTCCCAGGTATACCTTGATCGTAGGAACTCTTTCCTACCAGTTTTGACTTGCCCCGATCTGGATTATCTCGATCCTTGTACACAAACTTGGACGCCATAACATTTTTACACCGAACGAACCCTTGGAACTCTGAAATATTGTTCCGGCCCGCGCCAAGTCTTGGCAACTCCACCATCTGATAGGTTAGGTTTTCTGCTCCCTACACCTAACAAATTCGACAAATCAAGATGTAAAACACAACTCTGTTCAAGATGTACCTCACTCATTTTCCCGGCATTTACTCTACGCGTCAATTCTTTGTCCCTAAAGTATGATGCCCCGTTGCTCCTCGACAATGCAACACCCATTGACACTTCTTCTTCACTAAAGTTCGATGCCTCAGCCACCTCATCCCTGAGTGGCTCCCTCGATGGCCTTCACGCCAACTGCCTCGGGCAACTCTCGCCCCTACAAGGTGGTATCACCAACTGTCGCCTCCAACTCAATGTCTCCTCGGCTTGGAGCATCTTCGACAAGCTGAATTGCTGTCAGCTTATTGGTCCCTCGTCCGTTGTCTCGGCACACGGGCACAATGTACCGTTGTCTCGGATCCAAGATACACATGACGTCGACACATGGAATGATGAGAGCTTTAACACGGTCAAGGAAGTTTAGTCCCAAAATAAAATCAAAGCCATCCAACTCGATTACCTTGAAATCTTCCTTGGCCTTCCAATCTCCAATCTGCAACTCAATCTTCTGCACTGTCCCCACAACTGGAACTTCCTTAGAATTCACTGCCTTGATCTTACCGATTGAATCCATAACTTCAAGACCAAGCTTCTCAGCAGCCTTCTTGGACATGAATAGATCGCTTGCTCTGGTGTCCACCAAAGCACTCATCGATCGTCCCGCCACGTTGATGTCGACAAACATCAACCCATTATGCTTTTGGCCCCTTATCGCCTTGGCAGAACTCAAAATCATCAAGCCAAGTCTCGCAGCCTCTTCACTCTCAAGCTCATCCTCCTTGGACTTTTTGACTCGATCTGGGTACTCCCGCGCTAGATGAGGCCCCTTACATCGGTAACACTTTCGATGTACTTTCTCTTCCCTCGGCTTCTTTCATTTAACGCTGGCGATTGCACCAAGTCTACCTGGTTCTTCATCTGACTCGTCGTCCTTCTGGACAATGGCATCGAGGTGGCTCTTCTTGGGATATTTTCTCACTAAGTGTGGACCATCACAATGGTAGCACCTTACGGGCCCTCGATCCTTCCGATCATACGACTTTGCATACCGGTTAGTCTTGGCCGATGGCTTTTCATTGCCATCATCGCTGCTATCATCTTCTCCCCCACAATTGCCCTTACCACGGGGCTTGGAAGACTTGGACTCCATGGACTCATAGTCACTGTACTCGGTTAGGGCCTCTGCAATGGCTAGGGCTTTGAAAAGTTCCTGCACATCCCTCCACTCTAACTCAATCCTGGCCCATGGCTTCAGTCCATCCATAAATGTGAAAAGTGTATCCTCCTCACATAAGCTGGGGATAAGGAGTTGTAGCTCACTAAACTCCCTAACGTAATCCATAATGGATCCCTCGTGTCGAAACCTCCTTAAAATGGTCATGGCTTCTCTCACACTATTACTCGGGTAAAATTGCTGCTTGAACTTCGCTTGGAACTTCTCCCAGGTTCCAATGCTCGTGCCCCCACTATTCTCATCAAGGCACCTACGTCGCCACCATAACAACGCAACGTCAGTTAAGTAAACGACAACAATATTTACCTTATCAGCATCGCCAGTGATGCAAATTCCCTGGAAGTACTGCTCTATGCACCAAATGAAGTTCTCAACATCTTTCGCCGATCGATTCCCCTTGAATTTTTTTGGCTTTGGGATGTCCCTCATTGGTTTAGGTGTCGTCATGGTTAACACACCATTCCGCATGGCAGCCTGATAAACTTTCACTTCCACCTCAAATCCATTATTTCCACCCTCAAGGCCTCCAACTCGGCTTCGAGAGCATCTCTCTTTCCCTCTGACCGATCACCCTGGTTATCCTGCTCCTCGAGCCGTGTGTCCACCACGTCGAGTCGTTC
Organism: Hibiscus mutabilis; assembly: GCA_019671005.1. Lineage (NCBI taxonomy): Eukaryota > Viridiplantae > Streptophyta > Magnoliopsida > Malvales > Malvaceae > Hibiscus > Hibiscus mutabilis. The sequence goes on from CM033726.1 coordinate 55,867,697, forward strand.
TACGGAATCTTTCATAGATTCCTCCAGCCTGGTGACACTCTCCTCGAGTGCCGACAACTTGTCCCTCGAGTTTGCTCGACTTCCTTTGTCAGCCTGGGTCTCCACACCCTTCTGGCTCATAGCAGCATTCTCTCTCTTCTTTTGTCCCATCTCAACTCGATGCTTCGTGCCTCGTACCGGCTAACATCACTCGAACAAATCTCTAATACCAACTGTCACAGAGCTAGATTTCTGAACCAACCTATCGTGCGGTCTTAGTCGAGTCCTTAAGACAAAAGCCTAAGTAAGCCTTTTCAACCCTCTCGGAAGATCAAACTTCTCAAGCACCGGCAAACGCGATGCGTTCTAAGCGGAAACGGATCAAACGAGATGAGCAACGAAGAACATTAAAAGAACGCTCAAGAGCAAAAGAAGAACAACAAGAACACTCAGAGGATTTAGAGTAAATGCCTTTATACTCTGGAAACTTGGATACTAATTACAAAATGAGGAGGGGAATGTCTCTATTTATAGTTGAGTCCCCTCCAATCCAATAGTCTATACAGATTTACATCGACGGTCAAGATGAGAGCCTCTATCTTATCTTCAACATTTGAATTTTAAGTTTCAAACAAGAGATAATGTGAGAATTATCCTTAATTAAATTAAAAATAATTTACTATGGTAATAACTATGTCTTCTTGGATCTTTCCACGGATCGGGCCAGATTGGTGGTCTTTTGGAGCCCAAAGTGTACCTTTGAACCCCTTGTGCAACTTGTTGCGACAACGACTCGGACCTCAACTCGCGGCTCGTGTCAATATGCATGAAATATTTTTCCATATACATTAACTTATATTATAATCCCTGCGGTAACCCCTCGCATTTGCAATGTTCATAAGTGGCCTTTGAAATTCAGAGAGCCCAACGTAGGTCCTTGCACACATTTTCTCGGACCAAAAATCTTTTTGATGGGCTGAACCTACCATAGCTCATATTTGGATGTCTTTCATGAGGAAGTTGGCACACCAAGTCCTCCAAAAACAACTACTAGAACGAATTTGCAGGCAATAATCTTCCAGTACTTGCAACTTTCCAGGCACCTTGTATTAGTTTCCTAATACAATAAAAGCATGAGGACATTGTGCAACAACTTCAGAGCTTCTTTACAAACTCCCATTAAAATCAGACATAAAAAACCTTGTAGACATCTAAAGGTTAAAGCTACAGCAATGGATTCCTCGGAGACAAAAACTTGTCAACAAAACGTGTTGGTTATGAGGCACGGTGACCGTCTCGACAACTTCGATCCTGCGTGGGAGAAAACAGCCGACAGACCATGGGATCCTCCGCTCATACAGGCCGGTTTATCCCGGGCTTTTCGGACGGGCCGTGAGTTTCAGACCCTCCTGCCGTTCCCAATCCACCGCGTCTTCGTTTCTCCCTTTCCTCCGCTGCGTCCAGACAGCATCGGAAGTTGTCGCCGCCCTTTGCGCCGTCGATATTGATCCTGATGCCAAGTCATCAAGCGACGTCGTTTCAATTCGACCCATCCAAAGTCAAGGTCAGAATCAAAACGATCCGAAAACAAACTCTTTGTTTTTTTTCTCTCTGTAAATGGTTGAACCCATTTGATTGTAATTTACAGGTTTCAATTGAATACGGATTGTGTGAAATGTTGAATACATTAGGAATCAGGCGTGATGTTGCGCCCAAAGATGGAATCTTTCGTTTCGATCTTCCAAAGCTCGAGGCTTTGCTACCAAGTGGAACACTAGATCGTGCAGTGAAACCAGTTTATAAAGAGGTAGTTCTTCGACCATTTTTTTGTCAGTGCAGCCGGGCGTTGTTTTATCTGCCTGATTCAGCTTCTTTGTCTGAAAATTACAGGAAGAGACAGTGATGGATACGCAGAGCAGACATGAACAAATGATTAAGGCATTGGCGGATAAATACCCATCAGAAAACCTGCTAGTAACAACACATTGTAAACTACATTCTTCGATATTAGATTTAGACAAGAATATGTTGATGATTTGCTTTGTTGTTTCACTGGTTTTGAATAATTGCCTTACATTTCGTATGCAAGGGAAGGAACTGAGACGACTGGTTTCTTGGGAAAACGAGACATTTAATGCTGGAAACTTTGAGGTGCTTACAAAAGTGGCCGGACCGGCATTACTTATTATGCAAACTAGCTCCTTTAGTGATTTAACCATGGACAAGATTCTTCTGCTTTTGTTTGAAGCATAGCTCAGCCTTATTCTTGATGTGTGTTTTCTTTCTTCTTTACGTTAAAATTTTGTATCAGTTGTTATTTGTTAAGTCATCGATTCAACAGATATTACAGTTTTGCTCCATGAAATCATCTTCTTCTTCCCCTGTTACGATTGCCACCGGTGCGGATTCAAGAAATGAAAAATGTCAATCTTCTAAGCATTCAAAACCCTTCACTAAATTGTATAATTTCACAAAGAAATTGTTCGTGTTTTTGTGCTCAAGAACCTTATGCTAAATGATACTTCTAGTGGTTGTTCTTCATTAAAAGCAACCATATACAAAGATGAAGTACTAGCTCGGTGGATTGGGCGTTTGCTTATTGCGTTATTGGTGTGTGTTCAAAACCCACCTAGCTCAATTTTTTTTATTTGAGATCCACTAATTGGCCAAATGTCAAAGGATGCTCATATTTTCTTATTTTGTAATAGGTTTAAATCATAGAATTATTCATTTTACTGATTGTATCCACACAAAAAAAAATCATGCTGTTAATATATGTGTATCCACTCAAAAAAGAAAAATTTGAATCCACCACCGAAAAGATGGGAATAGTCTCACACCAGTCGGTTTCCAACAAGATCTACAACACATAGGCAATGTTTGGTAAATGGCAATTTGACCTAAAATTAGAGGTTTGATCAATCAAATTCACTAATTTAGATGTTTGGTGAATAATGGATTGAGGTGAAACCTCTAATTTCAAAAAGCTTGATACCATTTGTTAGGAATTTGTTATGCAGCAAAATAACCAAAGCGATAACGACATAGACCAAGACATGCACATGAGACAAGATTTAACGTGGTTCAGCATAGCCTACCTCCACGGACGAGAAAACGAATACAATCCACTAATAACGTAGAGAACCCAAAGAGTACAAATACATGATAACCCATGTAATCCCAAAACTAACCAAAACACTCTTCTCAACATCCCTACAATACTCATCTCTACAACGTAGGCACAATAGTTGTAGAGATCCTAAAAGTAGTTACATCTCTCCAGAATAATTACCTCTCTCGTTCTCTTGTTCTAAAGACCATTTTACTCTTAACAATTATAAAAAATCCCCATTAACCTAAATTTAACCTTTTTCTATTTTAATTCTTCACCTCATATTTACATGGTGATATTTGTAAACTAATATTTTTTTCATTTTTATTCTCGAACATTTATATTTTTATTTAAATTTAATAATTAATTAAATTGTATTAAAAATAATTATATAAATAATAAATTAATATGTAGATCCATCAAATATGCTTAGTAATGTTATATTAAAAAAATATTTTTCATAATCTAATTAATATTAATAGATACAAGATATTTATAACTAATAAACTATTCAAATGATTATAGAATATAATCATGTTCTTATATGTCATTTTATTTGTTTAAATAATCAAACAACTATCAGCTACCAGTTAATTTTATCAAACATTTTTATACAATCAACTAATACAATCCGCTAATCAAATCAGCTAATACAATCAGTTATCAGCTAATGTAATTCGCTACCAACTATCAGTTATCCGCTAATTGACACACGATTATACTCTTGATTCAAACTTCAAAACATAAATTAAAGTTAAAGTTATTATAATGCCAAATGACCAAATCTTGATAATAAATCCTCCCCACGTCTAAACACAACAAAAATGTTGCAATTTTCGTAGACCTGGTTTTACATATATACCATATGCTACATGTATATGATTAATAACAATAATTTCATAATTATATTTATTATAGAGGTTAATATGTATATATATTTCATCATCTCAAAAAAATATTTTACAATTTATATTTGAACTTTGCAATTACCATTTCTAATAATATTGTCTTGGAGAATATCTTAATACGAAACCAACCCTTGTTATCCAAACCCTACCACAATATATAATGGGCAATTATACCATACACTAGAAGTGAAAGTAAAAAGTTTTCACAATTGTTATAGTTTTAAGATATAGATATTCAGTTTAGGGGTTTAGATTATATGCTTAGAATTTAGTATTTATAGGTTAAAGCCATAACACATTATCCTAAAACCTAAACAATAACCTCTAAAATCTAAACCCTAAATTTTAACCCCTAAACACTAAAACTAGAACACTTGTAAAAGAATTTATTTCTATTACGGTGCATATTATCACGGGGGCTAGATTTAACCAACCAACCTACCATGTAGCCTTAGTCGAGTCCTTAAGACAAACGCCTAAGTAAGCCTTTTCAACTATCTCGGAAGATCAAACTTCCCAAGCACTGATAAACGCGAAGCGTTCTAAGCGAAAATGGATCAAACGAGATGAGCAACGAAGAACACCAAAAGAACGCTCAAGAACAAAAGAAGAACAACAAGAATACTCAGAGGATTTAGAGTAAATGCCTTTATACTCTGGAAACTTGGATACTGATTACAAAATGAGGAGGGGAAGGTCTCTATTTATAGTTGAGTCCCCTCCAATCCAACGGTCTATACAAATTTACATCGACGGTTAAGATGAGAGCCTTTATCTTATCTACAACATTTGAATTTTAAATTTCAAACAAGAGATAATGTGGGAATTATCTTCAATTATCTTTAATTAAATTAAAGATAATTTACTATGGTAATTACTATGTCTTCTTGGATTTTCCCACGGATCGGGCCAGTCTGGTGGTCTTTTGGAGCTCAAAGTGTGCCTTTGAACCCTTATGCAGCTTGTTGCGACAACGACTCGGAACTCAACTCGCGGCCCGCGTCAATCTCCCCCACTAAACTTGGCGATGCCCTCGTCGCTCCTCTCGAATAACTCTGAGATTGACCCTGGAGCTTCATCCCGCGCACCTTAGCTTGCTCCTAATTCGGAATCTGGGTTAATTGTCCCCCCATAAGGACCGCTCTCCCCATAAAGAGCACTGAACTGTGACTTGGTTGTCCCCCCATAAGGACTACTCGCCTTGGCTTGCACCGCCATATAACATCAACCGTCCCAGGTATACCTTGATCGTAGGAACTCTTTCCTACCAGTTTTGACTTGCCCCGATCTGGATTATCTCGATCCTTGTACACAAACTTGGACGCCATAACATTTTTACACCGAACGAACCCTTGGAACTCTGAAATATTGTTCCGGCCCGCGCCAAGTCTTGGCAACTCCACCATCTGATAGGTTAGGTTTTCTGCTCCCTACACCTAACAAATTCGACAAATCAAGATGTAAAACACAACTCTGTTCAAGATGTACCTCACTCATTTTCCCGGCATTTACTCTACGCGTCAATTCTTTGTCCCTAAAGTATGATGCCCCGTTGCTCCTCGACAATGCAACACCCATTGACACTTCTTCTTCACTAAAGTTCGATGCCTCAGCCACCTCATCCCTGAGTGGCTCCTCGATGGCCTTCACGCCAACTGCCTCGGGCAACTCTCGCCCCTACAAGGTGGTATCACCAACTGTCGCCTCCAACTCAATGTCTCCTCGGCTTGGAGCATCTTCGACAAGCTGAATTGCTGTCAGCTTATTGGTCCCTCGTCCGTTGTCTCGGCACACGGGCACAATGTACCGTTGTCTCGGATCCAAGATACACATGACGTCGACACATGGAATGATGAGAGCTTTAACACGGTCAAGGAAGTTTAGTCCCAAAATAAAATCAAAGCCATCCAACTCGATTACCTTGAAATCTTCCTTGGCCTTCCAATCTCCAATCTGCAACTCAATCTTCTGCACTGTCCCCACAACTGGAACTTCCTTAGAATTCACTGCCTTGATCTTACCGATTGAATCCATAACTTCAAGACCAAGCTTCTCAGCAGCCTTCTTGGACATGAATAGATCGCTTGCTCTGGTGTCCACCAAAGCACTCATCGATCGTCCCGCCACGTTGATGTCGACAAACATCAACCCATTATGCTTTTGGCCCCTTATCGCCTTGGCAGAACTCAAAATCATCAAGCCAAGTCTCGCAGCCTCTTCACTCTCAAGCTCATCCTCCTTGGACTTTTTGACTCGATCTGGGTACTCCCGCGCTAGATGAGGCCCCTTACATCGGTAACACTTTCGATGTACTTTCTCTTCCCTCGGCTTCTTTCATTTAACGGCGGCGCGATTGCACCAAGTCTACCTGGTTCTTCATCGACTCGTCGTCCTTCCGACAATGGCATCGAGGTGGCTCTTCTTGGGATATTTTCTCACTAAGTGTGGACCATCACAATGGTAGCACCTACGGGCCCTCGATCCTTCCGATCATACGACTTTGCATACCGGTTAGTCTTGGCGATGGCTTTTCATTGCCATCATCGCTGCTATCATCTTCTCCCCCACAATTGCCCTTACCACGGGGCTTGGAAGACTTGGACTCCATGGACTCATAGTCACTGTACTCGGTTAGGGCCTCTGCAATGGCTAGGGCTTTGAAAAGTTCCTGCACATCCCTCCACTCTAACTCAATCCTGGCCCATGGCTTCAGTCCATCCATAAATGTGAAAAGTGTATCCTCCTCACATAAGCTGGGGATAAGGAGTTGTAGCTCACTAAACTCCCTAACGTAATCCATAATGGATCCCTCGTGTCGAAACCTCCTTAAAATGGTCATGGCTTCTCTCACACTATTACTCGGGTAAAATTGCTGCTTGAACTTCGCTTGGAACTTCTCCCAGGTTCCAATGCTCGTGCCCCCACTATTCTCATCAAGGCACCTACGTCGCCACCATAACAACGCAACGTCAGTTAAGTAAACGACAACAATATTTACCTTATCAGCATCGCCAGTGATGCAAATTCCCTGGAAGTACTGCTCTATGCACCAAATGAAGTTCTCAACATCTTTCGCCGATCGATTCCCCTTGAATTTTTTTGGCTTTGGGATGTCCCTCATTGGTTTAGGTGTCGTCATGGTTAACACACCATTCCGCATGGCAGCCTGATAAACTTTCACTTCCACCTCAAATCCATTATTTCCACCCTCAAGGCCTCCAACTCGGCTTCGAGAGCATCTCTCTTTCCCTCTGACCGATCACCCTGGTTATCCTGCTCCTCGAGCCGTGTGTCCACCACGTCGAGTCGTTCTACGGAATCTTTCATAGATTCCTCCAGCCTGGTGACACTCTCCTCGAGTGCCGACAACTTGTCCCTCGAGTTTGCTCGACTTCCTTTGTCAGCCTGGGTCTCCACACCCTTCTGGCTCATAGCAGCATTCTCTCTCTTCTTTTGTCCCATCTCAACTCGATGCTTCGTGCCTCGTACCGGCTAACATCACTCGAACAAATCTCTAATACCAACTGTCACAGAGCTAGATTTCTGAACCAACCTATCGTGCGGTCTTAGTCGAGTCCTTAAGACAAAAGCCTAAGTAAGCCTTTTCAACCCTCTCGGAAGATCAAACTTCTCAAGCACGCAAAACGCAAGCGCGATCGTTCTAAGCGAAACGGATCAAACGAGATGAGCAACGAAGAACATTAAAAGAACGCCAAGAGCAAAAGAAGAACAACAAGAACACTCGGAGGATTTAGAGTAAATGCCTTTATACTGGAAACTTGGATACTAATTACAAAATGAGGAGGGAATGTCTCTATTTATAGTTGAGTCCTCCAATCCAATAGTCTATCTGATTTACATCGACGGTCAAGATGAGAGCCTCTATCTTATCTTCAACATTTGAATTTTAAGTTTCAAACAAGAGATAATGTGAGAATTATCCTTAATTAAATTAAAAATAATTTACTATGGTAATAACTATGTCTTCTTGGATCTTTCCACGGATCGGGCCAGATTGGTGGTCTTTTGGAGCCCAAAGTGTACCTTTGAACCCCTTGTGCAACTTGTTGCGACAACGACTCGGACCTCAACTCGCGGCTCGTGTCAATATGCATGAAATATTTTTCCATATACATTAACTTATATTATAATCCCTGCGGTAACCCCTCGCATTTGCAATGTTCATAAGTGGCCTTTGAAATTCAGAGAGCCCAACGTAGGTCCTTGCACACATTTTCTCGGACCAAAAATCTTTTTGATGGGCTGAACCTACCATAGCTCATATTTGGATGTCTTTCATGAGGAAGTTGGCACACCAAGTCCTCCAAAAACAACTACTAGAACGAATTTGCAGGCAATAATCTTCCAGTACTTGCAACTTTCCAGGCACCTTGTATTAGTTTCCTAATACAATAAAAGCATGAGGACATTGTGCAACAACTTCAGAGCTTCTTTACAAACTCCCATTAAAATCAGACATAAAAAACCTTGTAGACATCTAAAGGTTAAAGCTACAGCAATGGATTCCTCGGAGACAAAAACTTGTCAACAAAACGTGTTGGTTATGAGGCACGGTGACCGTCTCGACAACTTCGATCCTGCGTGGGAGAAAACAGCCGACAGACCATGGGATCCTCCGCTCATACAGGCCGGTTTATCCCGGGCTTTTCGGACGGGCCGTGAGTTTCAGACCCTCCTGCCGTTCCCAATCCACCGCGTCTTCGTTTCTCCCTTCCTCCGCTGCGTCCAGACAGCATCGGAAGTTGTCGCCGCCCTTTGCGCCGTCGATATTGATCCTGATGCCAAGTCATCAAGCGACGTCGTTTCCTTCGACCCATCCAAAGTCAAGGTCAGATCAACACGATCCGAAAAACAAACTCTTTGTTTTTTGTTCTCTCTGTACATGGTTGAACCCATTTGATTGTAATTTACAGGTTTCAATTGAATACGGATTGTGTGAAATGTTGAATACATTAGGAATCAGGCGTGATGTTGCGCCCAAAGATGGAATCTTTCGTTTCGATCTTCCAAAGCTCGAGGCTTTGCTACCAAGTGGCACACTAGATCCAACAGTGGAACCAGTTTATAAAGAGGTAGTTCTTTTAGCAACTTAAGATTTTTTGTCAGTGTTTCTGGGCGCTGTTTCATCTACCTGATTCAGCTTCTTTATCTGAAAATTACAGGTGCCGCAATGGGGAGAGACAGGTTCGACGAGTAGATATGAACAAACGATGAAGGCACTGGCGGATAAATACCCATCAGAAAACCTGCTATTAGTAACACATGGTAAACCTGAATTCTTCGATTAGCAGATAAGATTGTGTTGAATATCGACTTTTTGTCATTGACTTTGATTAATTGATTATGCAAGGGGAAGGAGTTTCAGTTTCTGTTTCTTCATTTTTGGAGGACATAACTGTCATTGAAGTAGATTATTGTGCTTATTCAGAACTGAGACGGCCGGTTTCTTGGCGGAATGAGTCATTTACTGCCGGGAACTTTGTGATGCTTACGGAAAGTGGCCGCACCGGTGTTACTTATATTGCAAACAGTCAACTTTAATGATTTGTCAACGGCGGTGTTTCGGTTTGTTTAGATGTTCACACCTTCTGTTCCGGTTTGTTTATATGCTCATAAAATCCCCATTGCCCCAGTAAATGTTCACACTTTCTGTTCCGGTTTGTTATGCTTGGGAGCTAAGCTAATGATGATATAATCCTGTTGTATGCTTCTGCAAGGAAAATGCTAATTTTTTTTGTATAAAATTAAACAGTCAATCCATGATTTCGTATTTCATACGCCACTTGTGAATTGAAGTTCCACATATCTGCCTTCAAAAAGAAGTCAGAACAGGAACTATAACTTATTCCTGTTGAATTTGACGTGATTAAACCTTTAAGAATAATGATTTTTTTCTTTATAAAAAGGGAATTAATAATCTCGTGATCCAATTGTAAAATTGGACAAAAACGATCTTATTTTATTGTCTGAATGCAGCATGATCTCAATACTCCTAGTTTCAGGATGAGAAGTGGTTCTATAGACATTGCCACTTTCAAAACTTGTCCAGGACAAACATAATTAAAACAATTTTAAAACAGCAAATACATTTGTATTCAGCATATCTTAATGGAGGGTGCTGGCCGCCATTTTCATCTGGTTCTTAACTGTGGCCATTCTGTTTCACTGAACTACAGAGACCATCAATACAAAATCCAGGACTGTTTTTGCTTAGTCCTTCGCTATGAACCAGCGTGGTGGGCGGTGTTGACCGAGGAACATAGAAAAGTTTTATGTTTGTACCATGTTCCAATGACAGCAACTACCGATTTCACAACCCCCCCGATTTGACGGCATTATAATCAAATTCTAATGCTGCAAACTGAAATTTTATGAAGTTAAAACACAAATTATACCGACCAAATACGCGCAGGAACCAGAACCAAGCACGCTACCTGCCATGTTGCCTTCAAACGTAGTACTTGACGTAACCTTTCATTTAGTCCAAATCTGTAAACAGAATCTAGTATTTACCATAGAACACTGAATAGAAATCAAACACACTAAAAACCATGAAGATTACACCACTTAATGATCTTCCTTGCAAATGATCGGAGCATCGGCCTGTCCTAGAAAATGCACATCCTAACAAATTAAGACCGTGCTCTAATATAGTGTGTGTACATGCGTACGTATGTGATCATGAAAGCAAGTGGTGGAGAGAAAAAATAGGTGGTACAGCTCGCAATGAAGTTGCAATTCAACAAATCAGTAAAATGTAGCAAACCTCGATTCACAGAAAGATAAGTATTTAGTATATCACAGTAGAGATGTGGTGCCATAGTAAAATCATTAATAATTTATAGAATGTAGTTTAGGATTTATTATGAGTTTCAAAAGTACATAAACAAACTCTGCATTTGTGACTGCTAAGCTTAAGGCTGCCATAGATGAGACTCTATAGCTGGAAAACTTACTATTACTAGTTTCACTAGTACATACCACCTTCCATTATTTGATTCACGGTCTCTGTAATTGTGATATTTCTAATAATAAGCCGTAAAAACCTACTTCACTAAGACTAAATCTTGTCATGTGGCAACCAAGAGCAGTTTTTTCCTTGGAGGGAAGATACAAGCAAACACTTAGACAAAATATGAAGCATGGAAGTTGATCACAAAATGTGTGCTCCTAACTACTATGCGCTAATCACTAACATGTTCTCCGATCAATCAACCACTAGCAACTAACTACTTTTTATCCAGTGCATATATATTTGACGGAACAAAACAACTAAATAAGAAAGAAACAAATACAAATACAAATCAAACCCAAATATGCATTCTGGACCAATTGATAGTATGATCTAACATTTAAACAAGTTCACGAACAGCTAACTAGAATTCATAATCTAAGAACTAAAAGATCTCAAGAAATAGAGATTTCCTATTTCACAAACTGAAACAGTTGAAACCCTATTTATGAAAATGGTAAGTCATATTTACAATCTGTAACTGTAACCTCTCAACAAGGTTCATGATACAACTGTCTCTCACAATTTTTCTAAGTTCTAACATTGTTATGGATTAGACAAAAAGGCATAAAAAGAAGATACATTTGTTACCATTTAATCTCTACAAGCTCATTCTACAGCTAAAAAGGAAAAAGTTTAGCAGTCTCCTTTATCCCTCACCTTTCAAATTCACAATTTTAGCAGCAAACCCGTCTACCCCTGCAATCACCAAAATCAAACCTTTACTCAAAATCACTTGACAAAAAAGTAAACAGGTTTAACATTACAAATAGCCGAAAAAAAATCATATATATCAGACCTTTATATGAGCCTCCGAGACTCTATAACAATCCGGCGTAATCGAAGCTAACCACAATCCAGGGAACACGCACTGTAAAGGAATCAAACAAAGTTAGGAACAATTCAAACTTTGGAAGATCGATAATGAGGAAATTCAAAAACTCACATCGAGCTGTTTCTGAACGTTCTTGGCTCGCTTCTTTGGCCGTCTAGAGGCCTTTGACCCGGTCATAGCAAAGATATCCTCATCAATTTCTTCTCTAGATAGAGAAATCGAGAATTTTCGTTTTTTCTCTTTCTTCTCAGCCGGTTTGGGTTCGGTTATGCTCCTAGACCGCGTTGCTTCCGATCTATGAGTTCTGTTCTCCTGCGCCGAACCTCCGATCTTCGTCGCGCTCCCATTATGATTCGTAGGCTTAGAAATCGCTTCCTCGGCCTCAGATTCCAAGTCTTTGGAACCAATTCTTCAATGTCTTCAGCAGTCAAGCTCTGATCTGCTACATCCGCAACCTCGTCAACAGGCTTCTGGTTCTTCACTGGAAAACGTATATAGATCTTCGATCTACCGTCCGATGGATTACCTTTCTTTTCGGAATCACAATCAACTAAAGCATCAGAACCGTTAATGAATTTCCTCTCCGATTTCTCAGTTAAGTTCTCTGAAGGAGCTTCACACACCGGATTCTTCTTCCGGTTATTGTCCGACTCAGAATCAGTATCACCACGTTGAGGAGATTTGTGGAAAGAATCGGAGTGTTTCCGAAGGCGGTGGTTGCTAGGGTGGTTCATTGCCCATTTGAGGTCATGTAATTGAAAGTTATGAAGAGGCTGAGATTTCAAAGTCGAAGAAGAAGCCATTACAGTCTCGGTTTTGCTTTTGGTTGAGTTCCTTTTTGTTTCTGAGATTGAAGGAAACACCATTGATCGACAGAACATGAGAAAAATAATTCTCCGTTCTTTCCACTTAAAACAAAATCAAAAGCTAAGCAATTCTTTATTAAAAAAAAAAAGTGGATTGAGCTCTTATGAAGAACAGAGAAGAAGGGCGGTTCGTGATACTACCGTTCTGCCCCTTTTTTTATTTGAGTATTTACATTTAGGTTTGTAAGTAAGAATTAGATAATTGGATGGTTGTCTAATTTCAAAATTAATAAATATTTAATCTAAAATGTATATAGGATAAGATTTAATTTGATAAATATTTTTTCGATCAAATTTTTTTTGATAAATATTTAAAGCGTAATTATATTATGTATCGACGTGGAAACAAAACTTAGGATAATTATAATAAGTTTTAGGGTTTATGAATTTACTTTAAGGTTCAAGATTTAGGGGTTAAAATTTAAGGATTGCAGTTAGAATTTAAGATTAAAATTTAGGGTTTATAAGTTAAAATATAAATCCCTAGCCATAACATTAATTTTTAAACCCTAGATTCCAACCACACCCTTTTAGTTTTAAAATCTTAAACTTTAAACCTTAAACTAAATTTTTAAACCCTAAAACTAAAATAATTATAAAAAAAATTATTTTTACCGCACAGTATGAAATATAAATTTATATTTAAATTAATATGAATTAATATTATCATTAAACAAAACAATTCGATGACACAAAGTCATCATATTCCTCCAACGCTTTTCGGAATACTTTTGGCCCAACAAAAGCACTTCTTCGCCGATAAGCATTCCTAAACATCTGGTTTTTGACAGAAAATTTACTATAAAAAAGCATTCTCCACCCAAACCATAAATTTGTTATGATTTTTCAAATACTTGATTTTTTTTGTTTGTTTGGAGAAACCATGATTTTATAATTAATATAGATTTTACAAATGCATATGTGAAATTTACTTATATAAATTTACTTTTTAAAAAAAAATTAATATACTAATTATATTGAAAATATGTTAGATGTAGAGTTATTTGTAAAATTTGAATAATATAACGAAAATAGTTTTATGAAGTTCATGCAAATATTTTCAAATTCACATTATAAGTTAAACTTGTTAAAAAATATAGGATGCGTTTACCACGCTCGACGAGTACTATTAAACATCACTAACGTTGAGCCTCATTGAACACTATTAAATTGATTAAAAATTTTAAAATTTCAATGACTCAACATATAATTATAAATTATTTAAAATAAAATTTTAATTAAATTATTTTCTATATATATTTTATTTTTTATTTTTTTAAAATAATTAGATCAAATATCAACCTTAGTCAATTTAAAAAATAAAACACTAAACCCAAAACTCTAAACCAAAACCATAAACCCAAAACCATAAATTATAAATCCTAGTGTTCAAATTTAAGGTTTAGAGTTTAAGTGTTAAGATTTTTATTTTTTAAATTGACTAAGATTAGTATTTGTTCCAATTATTTTAAAAAAATTAAAAATATAATATATATATATATATATAATAATTTAATTGAAATATTATTTTTTATAATGTTATATTTCACAACCAAACATCATAATCTTATACTTTTACCGAATAACCAAAACATACACCCCTGCTAAATAAACCAAGGATTTATATTCCCTACGAATCAATGCATCTTATAAATTTTATTTTAAAAGTATAATTTTATAATTTGTAAATCAAACACCTTGATTGAGCGATGTTATACAAATATTACACGTGGATGCATTACCCAAACAAATAAACGCGTGTTTGTGGAATGTTTTTTTTTTAATGTAAATGGGAAGGGTCGGCAGGCTTTAATATATTTTACTCCATATCATTAAAGGCAAAAATCAAAATTAGGGATGGTTGGTGGTAGGGATGGCAAAGGTCGGTTTTTTTTTTCTCACTCAAACTCTATCCGAAAATAAATATTCTAAATCTGAAATCGACGCAACCCAAATATATTCTCGTAAAAACTTGACCAAAAATAAATATACTAAATTCGACTCCGACCCGACCTATAGAAAAAAATTTAGGGACCTAATTATAAAATAATAATTTTAGTTGATTTAATCATAAAAAATATAATTTTAAGGACTAAATTATAAATTAAAATTTAATTTTAATGACCTAATTATAAAAATATATATAAAAAGGGATATTATTATAAATGTCCCTAAAAAAATTAGAAAAAATATATAATTAATTTCGAATCGGGTCAGATTAGGTCGAACATTTTTCACCCTAAACCCGACCTAACACAAACCTATTTTTTTATTAAAAAATCCGACCCGACCGTGCCGAGTAAAATGCCCATCCCCAGTTGGTGGGAGGCCCCTCCCATGAATCAAATAGTTCTGTTCCTAATTTCTAGAAGCATAATCTAGTTATATTAATAATTGTGTACATTTCATTACATGTAGTTTAGTTATAGATTTAGTTATAAATAGGTCTATTTTTTAAAAAATTAATAGCTTAATTTAAAATTTATAACAAACATGTTATTATCTGGTTAAAATTGAAACATGGCTAGGTAAAATAGTTGTTTTAGTCCTGAAACAAAAATAATTCAATAAAATAAACCGTTCTTATTTAAAATTTTAAGCACTGCACTCTCCAGACACACGCTCCGACCACTCCTCGCACTTCGTGCTATTGTTCCTCGTTCGATAATCTACAAACGTAATAGCTTGATAGGCGCAATCATTTCACTTCACTATTAGACATTTGACAGACTAATAGAGCATGCCCATCGCGACCTTAATATTGTTTGTTAGTAGATATATTCACTTCACTAATATAATTTTTAAATATAACATGCTAATTTTATTGAACTATTTTTAAATTATGACAAAAATTAATAGAGCGTATATGCTTTGAGAATTAAAATTATTATTATAACAAACCGTTTATTTTAATTTTAACGATAAAATAGCCTAATTGACACAAAATTTAAAATAAATAATTAAATTATTACTTTTAAAATAAAAATAGTATATACTATATTTTATTCTTAATAATTTGGTCATCTTGCTTCCTTTGAAGCTTCAACATGTCCTTAGTTTGTAAGTGATGGCATGCTGTTTATATATATAAAAGGTTAATTGTATACATACCATCGTGATGTCACTAAATAGTACTAAATCTAATTAACATAGCAGTTAAAACTTAAAACCCAAAGATACGTTTGGTCAACAACAAAAAAACCCAAAGATACATGTTGTATGGTTGTTTCATGATGTAGATGTTGAGTAGGTGCAACGGGGAATTTGTGTTGTTTTAGTGCCATTTCTTTAGAGTGAGCGTTTGATCGAGTTGAGTAGAGAAAAAAAAAATTTGAATTATTTGAGTTGATATACCGTATTTTGCAACTCAAAATTTATTTAAATTTTTTCGATCGAGTCAAGTTTATAAAATTCTAGTCGAGTTGAGTTTTCAAGTTTCTATACAAATTTAATTGTAATTATTTATCATGTTATGGTACGGTTTAATTTTAATTTAAACGACTTTCTCTAATCATATAATATATGCATATATATTTCTTTCATATTTTTTCATATGTGGTATATATTTCTTTATTTTTTATATCGGTATATATATATCATGAAAATTTGAGAGACTCGACTTAAACTTTAAAACTAATCCACTAATTATCAAAATTTTTGAGTTATTCAAATTTTTATTTTACAACTCAAAATTTATTTGAAATTCTTTTAAGTCCAATCAAATTTATAAAATTTCAAGTCAAATTATAACAAATCATTTTTTTTCCTCGAGACCAGTTTTGCTCACCTACGTTTGTAAATGGCTTCACCTTCACATCAATCATAGGTTGTTCGGTCAGTTTGCAGATGGCAGATGCAATGAAGCTGCAAGGAAACATCATTAGGGTTATTAGCATTTAAAGGCCAGCATCGACTCTCCCTTGTAGCCAAGGTTGTCGGTTCTTATGTAACACACATAACGTATACTCGTAGTTGAATATACATTATAGATGTTACTTAAACATGCTACTGAAATTAAGCATAAATTTTTTTATCCATAAACGATTCATCGTCTAGTTGATTATTTAGACTATCATTATAATTCAATTTAATGCATCATTTACTATCAGCAAGAAAATAGTTTATATGCCCACTAGAGGTTGTCATAATTTAGAATGTCTTACTGATGTTTTGCAGATTGTAACTTGATCAGCACGCTTGACTCCTCTTCATGGTGCTTCAACATAACCTACGTGTGCAACAAACACACGCTAAGTACAAACTTAGTGAGGTATTTAATTTCAGTTTATCAAAACATGAAGTAGTGCAAATTTAGTATATCATGTAAGAGTGCATTATTTCTCTATAAATGACAAGCATGTCATATTGACATGATATCATGTATTACCACTATCATATAAGCCATGTATTACCTAATGCTTAACTTATTCTTTATCAAATGCATGCTTTCATCATGTAATTATTTGCATATTATGTACTCTACGATGTTCATGCTTTTATCATGTAATCATTTACATAACCCTTGCTTTATCATGGTTATGCTTTTATCATGCAGTCATTTGCATATTATATGTTCTACCATGGTCATACTATCATCATTTGATCATTCGCATAACACATGCTCTTTCATGGTTATGCTTTTATCATGCAATCATATGCATATTCATAACTTTTTCAATTTATCTTTTTACGATACCGAAGTATCTATTTCAATGTGGCATGATCAGTGCCTGATACGAGGCAAGTCCGTTAGGACTCTCTAGCCTCTAATTCGATATCGTAGTATCTAAAATTGAGTACGTACTCGATGACGCTCTTTGCTCCTCATAAAGGATGCTCTTTGCTCCTTATATTCGCACCTCTTTAGTGATATCGACACCCAAGGTGTCTACTTGTTTCATTTTAATCATATCATTATTCATGTATCATATTGTCATATGAATCATGTATCATCACTATCATGTAATTCATGTTTCATATTATCATATGAATCATGTATCATCATTTATGCAAACAATAGTTCGTACCTGGTATTCTATCAAGCTTGCCATGTCGAGCAATATATCATATCATGTATTATAGCGAAATGCAATGACATTTTCAATGTAATGCAAACATTTAGAAATGCACTCACCTGGGTCATTTATTAGTTTGTCTCACTAAATCCTATTTGATCCTTTCCGTTGTAGCACCTCGAACCTTTTTCGATTCGGATTTAACTTCTTTTATCATATGAATATAAATAAACATTTGTTAGATTCACTTCTAACATTATTTCAATTAAGCTATCTAATCATTCAACATAAAAATTTTCCATAAATTTCTTTCCTTCCTTATACTGTCCATAAACTCATTTTTGGTCTCTAATGACCATTTTGATCTTCAAATAATTCTTCTGAACTTGATAACCAACATTAGATACAAAATATCTTAATTTTTCATTTTCTGGCAGCTTTGTACAACCTTCAAAGATTTATTTCTATAAAATAATCTAAAACTCGGAATTCAATTATGTTTGTTCTGAAAGAAACTAGATTCAACAAGCTTTTCAACCATATAAACTAATAACCCATATTCAACTTGTACGATTTATGGTGATTTTTAGTGCTGATTTCGGAACAGACTGTCATACTGTTTTCTGACTTTTCACCACTTAAAAATTCATATCTCTTTACTCAAAACTCGAAATCATTTTCCGTTTGTTGGAAACAAAACTAGATGAACAAATATTTACATCGGTATAAAATTCACCATCTAACTATTTTTGTAGAATTTATGGTGAATTTTTAAACTTACTGCCAAATCTAGTTTTCTATACAATTTTCATAAATAAATTCAAACTTTATATTAACTTCTCCTTACTTTGCTATTTGTCAATTTGGTCCCCTTACTTGATTCAAACCACTAATGTATCACTTTCTTCATCAAATAGTTATTCAAAAATAATTCCCTCTAATTTTTCATTCTTTCTGAAATAGTTATTCAAGCTTCTTAAATTTGCAAATTATTCCTCAAATCAACACTACTACTTGAATTCTATTATTTCAACTAAAATCAGATTTAGTCCTTCTCTAAAACCTCATTTCCGAATTGCTCACTTAGCTTTGACAATTTGTCAAAATGGTCACTAACTCGATTCAACATCGGTTTAACATTCTAACTTCAATTTCACATCTCCAACTTCAATAATAACATAAATACACTTCAAAATCATAAAAATTCAGATTAGTCCTCTAACTTTCAGAATTGCCGAAATGATCCTTATACCTTTAATTTAGGGTTTTGTTTCCAAATAACAAATTCAAGCTTACTAGATCATTTGTCCAACATCACAAACCCTAAATCAAACTTGAATCCATAAACCCTAATCATATTCATAATAATCAAAACATGTAGAGTTTAAATCTCAACTCAATAACATGATTTTAACATCATAAAAGCTTGATGATTTCAACTTGAATTTCAACATGGAATCATAAAATCTCAAAAACCCCAATTGAGTCCATAAACCCTAATTTCTTTCTCATCAAAATTCTCATCAATCAAGCATGTATTCCATGAATTATTGACATCAAAAGATAGAGCTTGAAAAGTAGAACAACTTTGCAGTTGAAAATATTACCTGGAAATCGAGTTTCGGGGCTTGAATCGAGCTTGAAAATTTTCTCCCTTTTTTTCTCCCCTTAGTTCGAAATATTTCAAGAAAGATGAACAATTTGGTTCATCTTTTACTTATTAAAATCCACATGTTAAAATTAAATGAATTTAAAATTTATTTAATTAGTGAAATTACTAATTTGCCCTTTTAATCTAATGGCCAAGACTTAATCTTATCAAAAATAAATGGCCATGATTTGATCCAAGTGTAATTCACCTTCCAAAATTGCCCTCAATATTTCAAAATTGCCAT
This sequence comes from Hibiscus mutabilis, assembly GCA_019671005.1. NCBI lineage: Eukaryota > Viridiplantae > Streptophyta > Magnoliopsida > Malvales > Malvaceae > Hibiscus > Hibiscus mutabilis. Next base: position 55,887,340 of record CM033726.1, read on the forward strand.
CCTTTTCAAATGACCAATTTGCCCTCTAACTAGTCTTTATTTACTAATTTGCCATTCTTGTAAAAATTCAACTAAGTCTAGTTGAAATCCAACCAACTATAGTAAAATATTCATAAAATAGTATTTTATGACTTTTCCATGGCCTTTGGATCAACCTCAGAAATTTTGATTCGATTCGATCTCCTGATATTCATAAAATACTTTTATTGCGATTTTACCTTTATCGAGCTATCAGATTTATTCCAAAAATTCCATAATTCCATATTCGGAAAATGAACACTATAATATTATAAAGATTTCCTTTCCTAAAGTCTTAGACTGAATTTTCCTAACTCAGTCTACTATTCCGATAATTATCGAAAATCTCCATAGAATAAAATTTCTCTTAAAATTCCTTTATCGATAATCCATTCGAATATTCTTTACCTTTACTGAGTCTAAAATATCGATTAGAAACACTTTTATGGGACCTTCCCAAAGGTCACCCACCCTTGTATTTCTCTAGCCTGAGCACGCTTAACAATTTCATTCGATCCAAATTTGGTACCTTTCTCTGCATCTTAATTCTTAAAACCAATATCAAGGTACATATTTCGATCCGATTCACTCTTATACTGAATGAAATTACTTGTTGGGGAAATTTACACTTTAGTCCCTAAACTTTTCCAAAGTTTATACTTTAACCCCCTAAACTTTCAAAATTTATAATTTAGTCACTAGCCAAAATTTGGGATATTACATCTTATGTGCCGGGTTTTTGGTTTCTTGTATTCTTTATTGAATCTACAACAATGGCTTCAACTCTTAAGCGGAAGATTACAACAACGGTAAAATTGAATTATTCATGGGGTACTGATTTGGTGCTTAATGGTTCACATTGCCCATTCATTTCTACTCTTTGAAGTGGATTTATATGTATGTATGGACCATTAACATAAAGAAATGAACAAAGTGTTCGACGAATCGTTCGTATAACATTCGCTTATTAAGCTTGTTGAGTGCCAAAGTAAATAGGAGTCGGAAACGGTGACCCGACGATGGTCGGGATGGTCATTTCGAGTCGAAGTTTGTATATTGCTCCTGCTTTATGGACGATGGCGTCTCTGGTGGTGTATGCCTCGTTTCTCTCGTTGCATGTCCTTTTTACACTACTAAGACATGTGTCATGACAAGGTAGTTGTGGCGTGTTGATTAGATGGCTATGATGTGACATCCTAGGTTTAGATTGTTATCCAAAACGATCTCATGCATCGTCACATAATCGTTGGGCGCGGTGTTGTTTGCAATCTTACTTGTTCGTCGTATGCCGTGAAGGATGCTAGATAGATCGTGGATGGCCACATGCGTTGTTATGTATTCGCTGGAGAGCATGCGCTGACGTTCGCAGCGATAACATGCGTTGTCACGTGATAGTTGGACATCCTTTGTGCAATGTCATTCGCGATCTCGTTTGTTTGTTGCGGGCTATGTGGCTTTGACACATGGCGGTAGGTGTTTGTAAGTACTAACAAAACTAAATAAACGAGTATAAACGAACACGAATAGAGGTGTGTTTGATTCGTTTATGTTCACGAACAAGCTCGTTTATATGTTCATTTATAAGCTCGTTTATATGTTCGTTTATAAGCTCGTTTATAGGCTCATTTAGTTAACATTTCTGAATATATAAACGAGCATGTTCGTGAACAAATAAACAAACACGTTCGCAAACACTTAAATAAACACGTTTGTGAACACTTAAACGAACGTGTTTGCAAACACTTAAACGAACACGTTCGTGAACACTAAACAAACGAACACGAACATTTTGAAAATAAATAAGCGAACACGAACATAGGGGTGTAAATGAACCGAGCTTGAATGAACAAGACTGTGTTCATGTTCGTTTGTTTATTTTTAAAGGTGTTCATGTTCGGTTCATGTTCGTTTAAATTTTTAATATTGTGTCCGTGTTCGTTTAAGTGTTCGCGAACGTGTTCGTTTAAGTGTTCGCGAACGTGTTCATTTAAATGTTCACAAACGTGTTCAATTAAGTGTTCACGAACGTGTTCATTTAAGTGTTCGCGAAAATGTTTATTTATTCGTTCGCGAACATGTTTGTTTATATGTTATGAAATGTTAACTAAATTAACAATAAATAAATAAAACAAAAGCAACAAATTAAAACTTACATTTCGACATTAACTTATATAACATCCTTAGCAACAACAAAAAGTAGTATTTAGATACATTCACTAACATTTTCATCCTATAAAACGAGCATATAAATGAGCTTATAAATGAGCCTATAAACGAGCCTATAAACGAGCTTGTTCGTGAACATAAAGAACCGAACATACCTCTGTTCGTGTTCGTTCGTTTATTAAGTGAACATAAAAAAATTGTTCATACTCGTTTATTTAACTTAATAAACGAACATAAACGAACGTTATACGAACGGTTCACGAATAGTTCGTCGAACGCTCTGTTCATTTACACCCCTACACGAACACTATATTAAAAATTTAAACGAACACGAATACGAACCGAAACATGAACACCTCTAAAAATAAACAAACAAATACGGACATAATCTTGTTCGTTTAAGCTCGGTTCATTTACACGAAGATAATCAAATCAATTTTTTATGTCAAATCGAAGATTTCAATATTTTCGAGTTGAGTCGAGTTTTGCACATCCTTATCTAAGAATGGGATACGACACTGAGTAATGAATCAAGTCTCTTCTTTCTTTCCATCTATTAATGAAACCCAACTCTATTTATTTCATATTATTTTTCTATAAACCGATTATGGTGGAATAAAACCCTTCACGAGTAGGTTACTTTTAGGATTCTAAAAAATTACTTTAACTTTAGGTTATAAGATTTAGGGATGAGATTTTAGGTTAGAATTTAGATTTTAAATTATAAAGTTAAAGAGACATATGAAAATCCTTCACGAGTAGGTTATTTTAGGATTCTAAAAAATTACTTTAAGTTTAGGTTATAAGATTTAAGGTTAAGATTTTAGGTTAGAATTTAGATTTTAAATTATAAAGTTAAAAGAGACCTATGAAAATTTTTGTTACACCAACAATTTATCAATTAATAACGCGCTCATTTAAAATAATTTATTTTCAATAAAAACCAATTACAGATGAACATGATTTTAATTTTTAGATATAAATTAATCCAACATAAATTTTAATAAATTTATAAAAAATGTATATTTTAATATTTGATAGTAAAATATCAAATATAAATAAACGAACTAATAAATGAGTTTGTTTGTAAACATCAACGATTTGAACACAACTTTATTCAAACTCGTTCATTTAAAGAACGAACATATTTTTCTATCCATGCTCATTTATTTATCTCAATAAATGAACAATATAAGAACAGTTCTCAAGTAGTTCGTCAAATATTTTGTTCATTTATAGTCCTAAATTTTGTTTAAACTTAGAAGTACTCCAAAAAAAATTCCAATTTCCAAGTTTGATCAAATTGGTCTTTAAATTTTTTGAGTCAAATAGATCATAATCTTAATGTATTATTATACAAATTTCAAGAGTTTATTTAATCAAATTTAAAAATTAACTTTTCTCAAAATAAACTATTATTTGATTTAACTTCTAAATTATCCAATATCTATAACACCAGCCATCTCCAAAGCTTCTCTAAAGAAGCATAGAAGAAACCTCCAGGAATAGATAAAAGGAAAGCTCATTGAAACGACGTCGTTTGACTCTTTTAACCCAAAAGGACCATTTTCCCACCAATAACGAAACGACAATGCAATTGTGCAACGTCATTGTAAAAGGCTAGTTTTGTAATTTAGCTGCAACGGTTAACTTTACTCTCTTTGGAACCGGAACTATTATTATTATTATTAGGGTAAACTATATCAGTAGTCACCGAACTATAGTTTCTTTCTTATTTTGGTCAACGAATTATTTTTTTTGCAAAAATATCACTAATGTTACATTTCCTTTCTATTTTGGTCACCAAACTATTTTTTTTGGCAAAAACATTACTAACGCTATGTTTCCTTCCTATTTTGGTCACCAGCTGTTAACAGTTTTGCTTACGTGGAATTTTATTTTATTTTTTTAATTTTCCATGTCATTTATTCTCTCTCCTTGTAAGCAATATATGTTATTTTTTAATATTTTATTCAAACTAATAGGATGATGATACGTGTCACTGCCTGTTGGTGGAATAAAAGGAATGAAAAATCAAGCCCCTTATGCAGCTAGAGAGATTCGACTAATAAGCAGTTACACGTGTCACCATCCTATTAGGTAGTTACACGTGTCACCATCCTGTTAGTTTAAATAAAAATATTATAAAATAACATATATTGCTTACGAAGAGAGAGAAGAAATGACATGTAAAATTTAAAAAATAAAATAAAATTTCACGTCAGCAAAACCGTTAAGTTTTTAATAGCTGGTGACCAAAATAAGAAGGAAACATAACGTTAGTAATGTTTTTGCAAAAAAAAATAGTTTTGTGACCAAAATAGGAAGAAAACATAACGTTAGTGATGTTTTTGCCAAAAAAATAGTTTGGTGACCAAAATAGGAAAGAAACCATAGTTCGGTGACTACTAGTGTAATTTACCCTTATTATTATTATTATTATTATTATTATTATTATTATTATTATTATTATTATTATTATTATTATTATTTAGATACTCGGAAGTCGGAACTATTATTTCCTTGGATTCAAAGTCTTCTTTCTTCTACCGATCAAAGTATCGTTTAATGTCCTCTTTTATCCCCGTGCTCACTTCACCAAAGAAGAAGAGAAACCCAACAAAACAAGCTGAAGCAGAGAAGCTTTTGTCCTTTAACAATGGCGGATTCATACTACGCGCGCCGCTTTCTTGGTAAGTCGCTGTTTGTCACTTTCTTTCTCATTGCAATCCCATTGTTCCCTTCCCAAGCCCCAGAGTTCATCAACCAAACAATGCTCAACAATTTTTGGGAACTCCTCCATCTTTTGTTCTTTGGCATTGCTGTTTCTTATGGCTTGTTTGGTATTAGAAATGTTGATAATGTTAATCATGATGATTCTCACTCGTATGCTTCTGGAATTCCAAATCTTTCGTCTTTTTTTGAAGATTGTTTTGGTGATCAATCGATGTACTATAGTGGACAGGGTAAAGTCGGGTCTTTTAATGTTAAAAATGGTAGCTTTGAGAACCCTTTCGAGGAAAACGTTGTTCAAGCTTGGAGTTCAAAGCATGTTCAAGGGGAAGCCATGGTTGTGTTGGCTCAACCACATTGTGAATTGGGTTCGTTTATTGATCATAAACCTTTGGGGTTGCCTGTTAGGAGTTTAAAATCTAGGGTTGAAGGTGGGGTTAGTCCTGAATTTGGCAATGTATCAAGTGTGATCGATTCGTCGGATAGTTCGGATAAGAGTGAGAATGGGGGGTTTAGTGATTTAGGGTCTGAAAATTTGGTGGGGAAGTATAATGAGAGTGATGTTTCGGGTTCTCCGATCGCTTGGCGTTTGAGATCTGTACGGATGAGACAAAGAGTTGATGGTGGTGGTGCCACTCGGCCTTCTCATTTTAGGGTTGAAGGTGGGGTTAGTCATGAATTTGGCAATGTATCAAGTGTGATCGATTTGTCGGATAGTTCAGATAAGAGTGAGAGTGGGGGGTTTAGTGATTTAGGGTTTGAAAATTTGGTGGGGAAGTATAATGAGAGTGATGTTTCGGGTTCTCCGATCGCTTGTCGTTCGAGATCTGTACGGATGAGACAAAGAGTTGATGGTGGTGGTGCCACTAGGCCTTCTCATTTTAGGCCACTCTCAGTTGATGAAACTCAATTTCGATCACTGAAATCATGGTCTTTACTTTCCCAACCTAGTTCACATTCACCGAGTAGCTTGTCTCCCTCACATTCTAGATCATCAGAATCACCGAATTCCAAAATGATTGAATCCCCCAAGGAAAGGAGTTCCTGCCGGTCTTCTCCTCATTTGTCGGTGAATGCATCGCCCTCTCGGCAGTATGGTGATGGCTCCATGTTGGGGACCCACTCGAGGATATGCTTCGAGGATGAATTGAAGGAATCCCGTGACAGCCAAAAGGATGATTCATCAAGTAATACTAAAGAGTGGATTTCAGGTTATCCTTTGAAATTTGATGCAAAGCCTGTAGCTCCCTCTAAAGCTTCCTCGAGAGGAAAGTCTGTTCGGACATTTCGGACCTTTAGAGGTAGTGGCAGTACCAGAGGGACTATGGATGCCGGAGAGAAGCGAGAAAATCATACAAAGGGAAAGTCGACAATGGGGTCTGAGGGTTCCAAAGGTGAAAGTGAACCAAAATCTGAACAATATAATCTCCCTGTTGGGTTCAAAAGGCAGAATCCTGGAGGTAACCTTTATATACAAAACCCCACATTTTCTAAAAACCAGAACCACGAACAATGAGAGTGTTCGGAGAATTCCGAGTCGGAGACAGAGGATGAAGATTTTCGAGTGAGCTCGGGCGAAGAAACCATATCTGGGACTTTCAGTGTAGCAGGAAGTGATAGTTACGAGGTTGATAGGAAGGCTGGTGAGTTCATAGCCAAGTTCAAAGAGCAGATTAGGCTTCAAAGAACAACATCAACTGATTCACCAAAAGGGCTCAACACATCTGGTAATTTTTTCAGATGAAAATAGCTTGCAGAACATTGCTTTAAACTTCTAACAGAAATCGAGGATTCCTCGTCCTCCTAGTTATTCTGTCATGTTTTATGCAGAGCGTAAGTCCTAAAAAACTAAAAATCTATATTTGGAGATCAAATTGAAAAGAAAAATTAAAATGAAAAAAAGGTTAAGTTCAATGACTAATATTTTATTTTTTAATCATTTTAATCAGATTATTATTAAACAAACATATAATCTGGGACGAATAATTATATTCAAACATGATCTACATTTGATAGAACTGAAAGCATAATAAAATTTAGACTGGGAATTTACATATAATGAGACTCGAACTTATGGCATTAGCGTCCTCAATGCTTTAATCTTGTATTAAACCAAAACTTAATCTTTAGTGTAAACACTTAACTATTACTTCAACTTTGAAAAAGACATTATTAAAAAAAAGGCTAAAGTAGTTATTTTGCCCCCGAGTTCGACCCAAATTAGCAATGTTGTCCATCGCGCGAAAACGCGTTCAATTAGGTCCTCCAGTTCGCACATTACAGCAAATTAGCCCATTGACCAACGTTGACTGACGGAACCGTTAACTGTTGGTTATGTTGCCCTTAACTACATGCTGACGTGGCAAAAATGCTGATGTGGCATCAAATTTTTTTATAAAAAAATTAACTATTTTTTAATATTAAATTCTAACGATCTGGTTGGTTTTATTTAAGAGTTAAAATAATTCAAGATTTAAAGAGAGTAGGGATTGAACTTGGATCTGGCTAGTGGAAAGCATAGTGCTTTACTACCAGACCAACTTTTCAACCTTGTTAATAAACACTCAATATAATATATAACCTCATCCCAATAGCTTGACTGTTGCTTCTTCTTCATTAGCCGGAATTTGCTTTGGAACTTTGAATCTCAAAAGCAGTTCAAAAGATTGAACGTCACCACGGCAACCATTAAAGTAAAACAAGATCGCACCACAAATGTTCCAGCAGCGTCGAGAGCAACGACAGCATCACCCCTCGAAGTAAGACGAATGCCAAGTTCGAGAAAGCCACCCAAATTTCAAATTCTCTAAAACAAACCCAAAATCCACTCATTCTTTTCCTTTACTCTTACACGCCATTATTCTATAAATTTTAATCAATTGTATCTTGTTTTTATTTGATAAAATGGGGTGGTGGGATTTTTTAATTTCTTGGTCATCAATGAAGATATCGATTTGGATTTGGATTGATCAATCTCGGGTAATGAAGAAGAAGAAGAAGCAGCAGCAGTCAAGCTATTAGGATGAAATTATATATTATATTGGGTGTTTATTAACAAGGTTGAGATGTTAGTCAGGTGGTAAAGCAATATGCTTTACACTTGCTAAATCTAGGTTCAATCCCCACCCTCTCCATATCTTGAGTTGTTTTAACTTTAATATTAAAAAATTTTATAATTTTTTAATGCCACGTCAGCATGGAGTTAACGGCAACATAACAAGCAATTAACGGTTCCGTCAGTCAACGTTGGTCAAGGGGCTAATTTGATGCAATGTGCGAACTAGAGGACCTAATTGAACGTGTTTTCGCGCGAGATGCAACATTGTTAATTTGGGTCGAACTCGGGGACAAAATAACCTTTTTAGCCTAAAAAAATAAACTTAAATTCTGAACATAATCATAAAATAAACACGAAATATGTCAAAAAAAATATGTTCCAAATTCATACCCCATATGAACCAAAATAATTTCATACCAACTATCTCCAAAATATTCATAGATAGGTCATTTCAAACCAACTACTAATTTGATAACAACACCATATTATTGTTTTATTATAAAAATGTAGAAAATTATATTATCTTTGACTAAAGATTATAAAAAAGTTGTTTATTGACTCAAAATAAATAATTGAAGAAAATTAAAGTGACTAAAACTATAGTATCTCAACTCCTCCCTCAATCCGATAAACTCAATATTTACATAATATTTTATATAAAAAAGTTAAGATCCATTTATATTGTATAAAATTCAATTACTTTAATATTAAAAAATAGTTATTTTTTATAATTTTTTAATGCCACGTCAGCATGGAGTTAGCGGCAACATAACAAGCAATTAACGGTTCTGTCAGTCAACGTTGGTCAAGGGGCTAATTTGCTGCAATGTGCGAACTAGAGGACCTAATTGAACGTGTTTTCGCGCGAGAGGCAACATTGTTAATTTGGGTCGAACTCGGGGACAAAATAACCCTTTTAGCCTAAAAAAACAAACTTAAATTCTGAACATAATCATAAAATAAACACGAAATATGTCAAAAAAATATGTTCCAAATTCATACCCCATATGAACCAAAATAATTTCATACCAACTATCTCCAAAATATTCATAGATAGGTCATTTCAAACCAACTACTGATTTGATAACAACACCATATTATTGTTTTATTATAAAAATGTAGAAAATTATATTATCTTTGACTAAAGATTATAAAAAAGTTGTTTATTGACTCAAAATAAATAATTGAAGAAAATTAAAGTGACTAAAACTATATTATCTCAACTCCTCCTTCAATCTGATAAACTCAATATTTACATAATATTTTATATAAAAAAGTTAAGATCCATTTATATTGTATAAAATTCAATTACTTTTATAATTTTTTTGACCGTTAGATGAAGGTAAATGAATAAATGAGATTAACAGTAAAAATGTGAATATTATTGTAGTCACACATTTTTGTTTGAATTATAGTATTATTAGTATTATTTTAATAGTAATATTATTAATGTAAAATCAATACAAAATGAAAAAATAAAAATAAAAATATATATATAATAAAAAAAGAAAACAAACATAAGTAAAAAAAAAAGAAAAAAGAAAAGCAAGTGGAGCATGTTGCTCCACGTAGCCTCCCACCCCACCACCTTTGGCTATAAATAGCCGGTGGGGGCAGCCATGAGAAGCAACCAATAGGCCATGGCACACCCAAAATAATGGGGAGCCAAGGCAACCCCGAGCACGGGTTGCCCGGGAATTAGGGTATTAGGGCAGTACTTTCGGTTTTAGTTGGTTCGATTCAGTATTCGATGAGGGTCCTTTTTGTGGTTTGATCTAGTTAATTTTTAGACCGTGATAAGATGGCATGGAGATCTCGATGGGGGTTGGTCAAATTTTTTCGAGCTTCTAGTGGAGTAAAATTCGATCTTTATCTCTGTATTTATTTTATTATTGGTTTAGATATAGGTAATATATAATTTTTTATTATGTTTTTAGTTATTAGCATATTTTTATAATAAATATATTTTGTATGTCGTGTTAGATTTAGTTTTTAGAGTTTCGGTATTCAGTTAGGAGTGACATCCCGGTCTCCTGGTGTCATCTCTTTGGTACCGTAGACCGTGAGATTTTCATGCATTCAAATTAATGCCATGTTCATGCATTTTATTATGTTGAAGATAGTTTTAGGCATTTGATTCCGGTATTCTAGTGGGAGTGTCAACCCGGTCTCCGGGTGCCATCTCCTTTGGTACCGTGGATATCGAGAAAAATTTAATATTGTCATGCAAACATGCATTTTTAGGAATTAAATTAAATTAAATTTTATTTTTCTTAATAATTACGATATGAACCCTTAGGTACCAATTTTGGGCGTAGCGGGGTGCTAACCCTTCCCCGTACGTAACCGACTCTCGGACCCAAATAATTTTTAAAATCTCTGGTTTTTATTTTCGATGTCCGGTCTAACCTTTTTGAATGACTGGTGGCGACTCCAAATTTTTATCAAACATGAGCTTTTTAAAAAATGAATTTTTTTCTATTTTTCTTAGCGGCCCAAAAAAATAGTCGCTACAGTATGGTGACTCCGCTGGGGAATAATTTTTTTAAAAAATTTAAGAGTCAAGTCTTAGTTGGGTTGGTATCGTAATTATTAAAGAAAGTTTAAATTTGATTTAATTTAATTTTTAATTTCTAAGCCTTGTTTGAGTTTGATAAAAATTGTCATCATATATTAGTTTTAAAACCCTTAAGTAGGAGTGATTACTTCGCTTCGTGGGGTTTTCACCTCCGTATAGTGTTGTAATTCACTTTCAGAATTCGCTCCTTATATTTTGTGAGGTTTTCACCTCCATATGATATAAGGGTCATATTCCCTCGAATCGATGTCCAAGCGACAATTCGAGTACCATTTTCTTTAGAACCTAACTGCATATAATGGACCGTAGGAGCCCACCTATTAGTGTCATGCCGTTATGCTGCCCGTTTAGAACTAACCCTTTTAGGTTTAGTTTGTTTTTATTTGTTTTATTCTCTTCGAATTAATTGCTTTATTTTATAGTTGATTATTTAGTTTATTTATTCGATTATTTCACTATACTGACTTGTTTGTTTTTTTGTTTTGTTTTTATTATTTATTTATTTTTGCATCCAATTTACATCTCATATCATACATAAATATTAGTTCAAAAATAGACCAATTTATAGGGCATTCGAAATGGAAGAGAAGTATGTGATGCCAAGAGTGATAACGCTATAGTATCGGGTTGGACCAAACGAAGATCAATCGAGGAGAGAGTTAAATTAACAAGGAGATGTATGTCAGAGGCGGAGACGACATATCTTAGATGCAGATGCGGATTCTCATTGAAGCTGGTGGCCCCCTCCAAAAGTTAAAAAAATTACATTTAACCCATTAAAATTTTCAAAAAATTTAATTTGGCCCGCTAATTTTTTTAATAAATATTATTATATTTTTAAATAATTTCAATTAAATCATTTTTTACTTTTTTAAAAAAGTGGGGGGTTTGATAAGTTTTTTTTCTCTAAAATTTTAGTTAAACTCACACATTTTATGAAAATTTTAAATTAAATCTTTCAAAATTATTAGAATATTAATTTGAGCTTTCAAAATTAAAAAAAAAATTAGACCCCTTCAAACTATATTGTCAAGATTCGCCCCTGAAGAAAAGACTCTTATCCGCACTCCTCCCGCACGGGTGAATGAACTTCCCAAAAATTTTGGAGCACATAGACTATACCACTGCGATCTTCTGAGCAACATAAGAACAGAATAATGAGGTCGCCTATTAGACCGAAGACGGTGTTGAGACGTGGAGTTCGAGTCATGCTTCCCGAAGTCAAGATATCAAGAAGAAAAATTAACCATTATCTGTGATTCATTTTCAGCTTCTTGAGATCAGACATATTATATGATTAAACGAAAGTCTCTCTAAAGATTGTTTGAGAACCAACATCTTCGTTCGCATTCATCATCATAATTTTCTTTTGTGTTCTTTATTATTTTTTTTCACATTTGTTTTGCATTGCATTCTCATAGCATAAAATGAGGTATTAATTTTTGCAAGTGACCATCGCTATAGAGGGTGATCATAATGAACAAGGGGTCTTGTGATCAGATAGAGCGGATAAATTTTAAGTATTATCCGAAGAATGGAGGGGGTGAATCATTTAAAGATTTTGAGTCAGACAAGGTAATTGATACTCATGTTGGGGACAATGAAATGAAGATCGAAGTTACCCAAGCGCGTAAAGTGGCTCAGCAAGTAGCGGATGTGGCCGACACACTAATGCAGAATATTAATCCGGCACTGTGCTAGAAGGAAAAAACTAACTCGGTTGTTGGATGAAGTCAAGATATTAGGGCTCATCAATATTTGTAAAGATTAGAAAAGTAGCATCTGATGTAACGAGCCTTTTTGTCCAATGCAAGTCTTTCTATGATGAGCACTTTGTGATCAATACCTCATTACATTCATATTTACATTTCATTTCAAATCATAAGTGTTGATTCGAAAATTGTTCTATATTAGGAGATCTTTATAATGAGAGAGATGTTCTGTAATATATAGAGTTTGATAGTGCTACGGTCTAGGATGATCCGAACTGAAGCAAATAGAGAAGAAACATAGTTGGAGTACTAAGTACGCGCTTCACTCCAGTAAATCAAGATACTAGGAAGAATGATTATTATCAATCTTTTGTAAATAGACGTATTCTCTTGATAAAAAGTCTTCCTAAAAGATTCTTTGAAAATCAACACCTCGTTTACATCCACTCTTGCATTTGTTTATTATTGTCATACTTTATATATTTCGTACATTGCATCACCTAATATGTCCCTACATCATGACATCTATTTTTTCATAAAACATTTGTAGCAGTTGCATCTTTGCATCGCCTCGAAAGCATGCACATGCATCTTATTTGCATAAAATCACTTAAAAGAAATTTCTTTCACATTTTTCAAGAATGACCTTTTATATCATTTCAACCAAATTCCTAAATCTAGTCATTTCATAAGAGCGATTTTAAAAAAATAAACATTTTAATTTGTTTCAACAAGATTTTTTAGATTCGGTCCCTTCACAAGAACATTTTTAGCTTTTTTTCATTCTCCCATGAGAATAAATATTTCTTAAGCAATGTTTTTTCAATTCTTTCACAATTACACTTGATCAGTCCTTTCATAAGGACATTATTTCAAACGTAATAATAAGAGTTTCTTCTTCGGTCATTTCACAAGGACTTTTTTATATGAGCCTTTTTTTCAATCTCTTCATAAGGACATTTTCCAAAAAAATATTTCTTAATTCAATCATTTAATAAGGATATTGTTAAAAAGAGAGAAAATGGATTTCTTAATTCTACCCTTTCTTCGGCATGTTTTTTAATATTACCAATTCTTAAGGATGTTTTTTAGTTCTTAAGAAGATTTTTCTTAAAACAAAAAGAATTTCGTAATTCTTACAGGTTGTTTTTCTCTAAATAAAAAGAATTTCTTAATTCTTTCCTTTCTTAAGATTTTTTCTCTTTTTCTCAAAAAAAAAGAATTTCTCAATTGTTTTCCTCAAAAACAAATTTTTTTCAATCATGTCCTTTCTTAGGGATTGTTTTTTATCTAAAAAATTTCATAAAGATGTTTTAATCCTACCAGTCTTAAGAATGTTTTTCATAGTTCTTAAGAAGATTTTTTCTCGATTCTATCTTTTCTTAAGGATTGTTTTTCTGAAAACAAGAGAATTCCTTAATGCTATCATTTCTTAAGGATGAAAGAAGAAAAAAGATTTTTTAATTATTTTTTCCTGCATGTAAAATCTTGCATACATCAATATGTAAGGTTGATTGCGTATTTTCATGCTCACGAAGCTGGAGAGAGCCCAAGGTGAGAGGGGGTAGTAACGTCTTGGATGTAATGGAACTCTACTTGGTCCTTTACCCATTGAGGTACTGGGGCATGCCACCAAGAAGTGTAAGTCGCTAATAAATTAAGAGGTTGATTGGCAATAGAGTCCTGAAAAAAAAAAGCTTATCCAGCAATGGAAGATAAAAGAAATAGGGGCAAGCTTACACCGCGCTGAAAAGGCCTGAATGATTCGAAAGTCCTTATGCTTGGGTTTCTCACCTTTTTGCGAAGATGTTATTTTGATTTCCCACATTTTGATTGCCCTTTTTAAGAATAATGTACAAATCTTACGGCTTATCCCGAAAAATAGTAGGAATATTTTGTAAAGATACTTGTAATTATTTTTGAAAATGTTGGAGTTCAACAAAAATATTGGCATAATGTGCTTAAACACGGTAAAGTTTAAGATAATGGATAATTCAAATGTCCATCGAAAATCCAATTTTACGAATGGTCAAAGGAAAATAAATCCTTTGGAAAAATCCAATGTCATGATTGGTATAAACTGATTGTACCCAGGGAATGGTACAACTAGCCTGGAGCAAACGACTACCGGTAAAGGCAACCCAAAATCGTTTATCCTTGTCTATCAAAAATCCATTTTTATGAATGGTCAAAGAAAAATAAATCCTTTGAAAAAAATCCAATGTCATAATTGGTACAAACTGATTGTACCCAGGGGATTGGTACAAACTGATTGTACCCAGGGGAAGGTACAACTAGCCCGGAGCAAACGGCTACCGGTAAAGGCAATTCAAATCCATTGATCCATGTGCATTTGGAAAAATGCAAATGAAATCTATAAGCTAACCATAGATTTTTTAGAATGTAGTTATTTTTGTCATAATAAAATTTTCATTTTGTTATTTAAAAAGCTTTTTTTGCATTCTTTGTTTTTTTTATACATTTCATTCATTACGAGATAGTTTTTTTCTCCCATACGCAATACACGTATTTATGAAAAAACATATACATATACATACCATTTTTATTAAGTCATTGAATCTCAAATGTAAGTATGCCTTAAAGTTAGATTGAACCTTGTAAGAAAATTGTGGATGTGAGTATCCGCAAATCCTTTTAGGCCGATAGAGGAATAAAACAAGTGTTTAGATAATAGACAGTTCTCTTTTTTAGGAAATTTCTTCTCAGGCACTTGTTGTTTAAGATCCTTGAATCGAGTGTTGAACCTAAACTTCTACCCCCTGAAGACTATTTTGATATCCATATATGGGATGACGAGTGGCATTCCTTTACTTCCCTTCACAATTAATAAAAAAAATATCCATTTGTTGTCCCCCTTTGAACCTGGTCGTTGTTTTATTTGATCCCAAACCAAGGATCACCCCCACACTAAGGGTAAAGAGGAAGATAATTTTTGTTCGTAAATTAAAGTTGCCCGATTTTGATTGCATTACAAAGATGGCGAGCACAAGAAATGAGAATCAATCTGTTGGACACAAAGACCAAAAGAAATATTAGAATAAGTCAATAAGAGAAATTTTTGCTCGAAAGGACTTGCTAAACCAAATCAAAAGTTTGCCAACAAGAAGCTTGAAACAATAAAGAGTGAAAGCACCAAGTCAAAAATTGCAATAAAGGACATTAAGAGCCTTGAAGATTTGATCACATTTGAATAAAGAGCGCGTCAACATTCATTTAAGATGCAAGCTAAATGAGAAGAAGAAATAAACTCTAGGGTGAAAACCTATAAATGGGCAATCTAGAGCGATCTAAAAAAGTAAATAAAGCTTTTTCATTTGAGTACCTTCAAATCAACAAATGCATAGAAGATATTTCTACAAGAAGAAATGATCCTTAGTTTCATCACCCTTAAACACTCATTTTGGGCCCTATATATATCCTTTCGTTCATAGCCATTAGCCATAGCCTACATTACAAGCCTACACAGACTATTCATATCATATGTGGATGTCTAAGTTGGATAAGTTTGTCTTCTGATTACATCCCGCTTATAAGGGTTAATCTTTCTTCAGGGAACATCAAACCTCGAAGTGCCTGATCGACACCCAAATGAGGGAATGATGGGGGCATAATGGGTGGTGAGATCAAGAGAGCCACCTTAAATAGGTTAGAAATTAGGTATGGGAAGTATTCCTCTCAAAAGCCTAAATGGACTAGGTGAGACCATACATATGTTTATATTTTCTAAATATACACATTTGTTAGTGCATTTGTTATTTTAGGATCAAACATTATTTTTCCAAATGTTTGGGCATTTTTTCCAAATTTCAATTCTTTTACATATTAGTTATTTCCTCCAAGCATTAATTTTCAAAAAAAATGTTTGGGCATTTTCTCCAAATTTCAATTCTTTCACATATTCCTCCAAACATTAGTTTTCAAAAATATTTGGCATTTTTCTTGGAATTTTGATTCTTTTAATATTTATCATTTCCTCCCAACTTTATTTTTCAAAAATGTTTGGTATTTTCCTTCGAATTTTGATTCTTTTAATACTTACCATTTCGTCTAAATATTAGTTTTTAAAGATGTTTGGCATTTTTTAAAACATTGGTTTTTAAGATATCTATAGTTTTCTCCCAAACACTAGTTTTCACAATGTTTGGTATTTTCTTCCAATTTTATTTTCAAAATAACTGAATTTTTTAGTTGATGAGAATTAAAGCATAGAGACCAAGAGTTAGTTCCCGCTATGATGATGCGAGAAGATTGAATTCAGAGATAAGTTCAGGGATTATAAGTATTTTGCCCGCCCTAATGAGAATATAGATAAAGACTCTGAATGAGCCCAGAATAGAATGTGGTAATACTGCGGGACGATAAGAATACAAGGCATATGAAGTATAAAGACCCAGAGTGGGTTTCCACAAAATATTGCATGAGAATGAGCTTAAGGCCTAAGGGTATTTTGCCAACCCCAATGTTGAGATAGATAAAGACTCTGAGTGTTGGGTCAGATACAAGAAAAATAGTTAAGCATGAGGATTTAATGGGGCAATGCTGAACAAAAGAGATGATGAGAGTCCCTACATAAGAATAATATAAGGACTAGAATAATATTATTTACGAAATGGGTAGTGATCTTGAATAACAAGAAGGGCATTCACACAAGAAGATTAAAAGCGTGGGTTCAGTCATATTTGAGATGAGTATCAATTGAAGATGAGGATTGAAGAGCATACTGCAAAAGAAATGAATGAAAGAAATTCGAGAATGACCTTTCAAGGTATTTAAAGACAAACAAAGACTTTGATTTGTAGCTTCATGTTGAAGAGTAGACCCTATTAAATATTTTATATTGGTAGCCTTATTGGCGTGAATCCAGTTATTTGGTCTGCTGCTTCATGTTGAAGAAGTATATTTTATTCAAGATTTTCGATTGGTAGCCATGTTGGCATGAATCCATATTTCAAGATTTCTAATTGGTAGCCATGTTGGCGTGAATCCATATTTCAAGATTTTTGATTGGTAGCCATGTTAGCATGAATCCAGATTTCAAGATTTCTAATTGGTAGCCATGTTGGCGTAAATCTAGATTTCAAGATTTTCGATTGGTAGCCAAGTTGTCGTGAATCCAAATTTCAAGATTTCTAATTGGTAGTCATGTTGGCGTGAATCCAGATTTCAAGATTTTCGATTGGTAACCATGTTGGCATGAATCCAAATTTCAAGATTTTCGATTGGTAGCATGTTGGCTTAAATCCAGATTTCAAGATTTCTGATTGGTAGCCATGTTGGCGTGAATCCAGATTTTAAGATTTTTTATTGGTAGCTATTTTGGTATAAATCCAGATTTTAAGTCATTCGGGCCACCTGTAAGTCCTTCGGGCATGATGCTAACTTTATTTTGATGTCAAGACTGGCAGAAATTGAGTCATCATTATAAGGGATTTTGGTAGCCATTTTGGCATAAATCCATTTTTAAAACATTCGGGCCATCAATAAGTCATTCGGGCATGATGCTAAGCCTTTTGTTGATGCCAAGATGATCAGAAATTAGGGCATACTTCAAGGTTTTTCAGTCTTCAGCTTTCAAGGAAGCAGTGAAAATTATTTGGTAGTCTCAAAGCGAGACACCTTTTGATGTCAAGAAGGTCAGAAACTAGGGCAACCTTTAAGATTCCCAGTCTTCAGCCTTTTGAAAAGCAGTGGAAATTTTTTGATACTTACGCCATAGGAAACCTAGTGCCATTTCTGAAGATAAAGGCTCCATATAGGAAGAACTCACATTTTAAAGACTTTGAAGTGAAAGGTTCTATATAGGAAGAACTCACAACTTCAAGATTTCAGAGCAACAAGTTCTATATAGGAAGAACCCATCAAGTTCTGTATAAGAAGAACTTGTAGCTCAAAAGATTCGAAGCAAAATGTTATATATAGGAAGACTTCAAAGATTTCAGAGCAAAAGGTTTTATATAGGAAGAACCCGTCGATCCAGCATTTTCAAAGTGAAAAGTTCTATATAGAAAGAACTAGCAGCTCTGAGATTTCAGAGTGGCGTGTTCTATGTATGGAGAACCCACAGCTCTAACACTTCAAGGCGAAAAGTTCTATATAGGAAGAACATGTAGCTCAAAGACTTCAAAACGATGAGTTTTATATAGGAAAATTATCGCTCTAAATTTAGAAAAAAAAAGTGAAAAAATAAGATAAGAAAAAAAGAAAAAAAGAGAAAGAGAAAAAAAAGAAAAAAAAAGAAAAAAGGAAAAGATAAAAAAAGAAAATAAAAAATAGAGAATAAAGAGAAGAAAAAAGCAAAAAAAAACAAAAAAGAAGAGAAAATAGTTCTATATAAGAAGAACTCATGCTCCAGGATTTCAAGGCGAAAAGTTCTATAAAAGAATAACTTGTAGCTCAAAGAATCCATCTGAAAAAAGCGGAAGGTTCTATATAGGAGGAACCTGTAATTCTAAAACTTGAAGGTGAATAAGTTCTTTATAGGAAAAACTTGTAGCCTAAAGAATTCACCAAGGTCAGCTAAAAGTTATATATAGGAAGAACTTGCAGCTTAAAAGCTTCAGAAAGAGGAAGAGCGAATAGTCCTATATATGAAAGACTCAAAGTCCTGAATCTCCGAACAGGCAAGTAAGAAAACAGATACCAACAAAGAATCAAGGGTCTATTGTACTTGCCCAATTATGATATTTCATTGTTGTTGATGCCAAGACAATAAAAAATCAGGGCATCATATCGAGAACTTCCATTTCTTCAGCCTTTTGGGAATAATAAGGATTTCTTGGTGCTATCGCCATCAGAAAATGGGAAGCAGTGTTTGAAGACAAATGTTCTATATAGGAAGAACTCACGTCTTTCAAAATTCCAAGACGAAAGTTCTATATAGGAAGAACTAATAATCCTAAGATTTTAGAGTAAGAAGTTCCATATAGAAGGAACTCACGACTTTAAGCGAAATGTTCTATATAGGAAGAACCTGCAGCTCAAAGGACTTTGAAGCAACGAGTTTTATATAGGAGAAACTAATGCTTCAAGACTAGAAGTTCTATATATGGAGAACTCTCAGTTTGAAGAATCCAAGACGCAGAAGGTTCTATATGGGGAGAACCCGCAGCGTTGATAGTTGAAGGCGAAAAGTTCTATATAGAAAGGACTTGCAGCCCGAAGACTTTACCAGGGACGAGCTAAAATTCTATATAAAGAGAATTTGCTAGTCGATGATGATATGAGTATAAATCAGAGCAGTGAAGATTGAAGCTGCTTGAAGAGTTGGCCGAGGAAAAGTGGAAAGTTCCAGAAGAACATGTGATTCCAAAGCCAAGGACAGGAAGTATGACAAAAATGAGTGCTAATGATATTTGCTTTGTTCTCGTTTCACAATAACAAGCAAAGAGGGGTAGCTGTAGTCACTCATTTTGATTGGGTTATAGTATTATTAGTATTATTTTAATAGTAATATTATTAATGTAAAATCAATACAAAATAAAAAAGTAAAAATAATATATATATGTAATAAAACAAGAAAAAAAACAAAAGTAAAAAAAGAAAAAAAAAAAAGAAAAGCAAGTGGAGCATGTTGCTCTACGTAGCCTCCCACCTCACCACCTTTGGCTATAAATAGCCGGTGGGGGCAGCCATGAAAAGCAACCAATCGGCCATGGAACACCCAAAATAATGGGGAGCCAATGCAACCCGGGCACGGGTTGCCCGGGGCCTAGGGCAGTGCCCTCGATTTTAGTTGGTTCGATTTAGTATTCGATCGGGATTCTTTTTATGGTCCGATTTAGTTAATTTTTAGACCGTGACAAGATAGTCTACCAAAAATCATATTTCATTTTCTTGGACTGAATTATATCAATTAATGCATACGTCAGCCATTTTGTCAGCAATCCAATTATTTTACCAAATTTAAGATTACATTTTAAGGAAAAATAAAGTAAAATATTAAATACTATTGGTCCACAAGCTTCATGCGTCATCACATTGTCCTAGCAACGTCGTCGTTTCAAGAAGATCCCCGCTGCGGCGTTAGGTTTTCGAGTTTCCTTAATCAAGGAGATTAGAATTTAATTACACTTTAATCCAAATCTAAATTACGGAGCTTTACTTTCCTGGGAGTTTGCTGGAGAAAAGGAGAGAGAAAGAAAAGTAACTGACTCTGCTAGAAAAGGGCCAAAATTAAATGCTTTGCCTTTTAAATCCTTTAATTTCGAATTCGTTTTTCTTGGCTTCGCTTCTTTATTTTGTTTCCTTCCCCACTCTTCCCCCCCTTTATTTTATCTTAATTTTCAGTATCATGTATATTTCTAGGTCAAACATGTTTTCGTCTTTTCAAAGTTTGATTTTGCTTAAATATCTCAAATTCTGTTGTCTGGTTAAGCTTCTCATCTGTTTGAGTTGATGTTCATTCTTGTTTTCCGTTGATTTCCATGTTATCCTCTTTGTAGATTCCAATTATTGGCAATTAATTTGAGTGTTAATTTTAGGGTTCAAGAGTAATTCTCCTCTCTCTCTCTCTCTTTTTTTAAAAAAATGTTTGTATCTTTTTGAATTAATCGAGAGGGAAAAGAAAAGAAAAAGATGCATATTGAAGAATTGAAGGAAGGGGAGCAGCAGGATCAAGATCAGAGCCAATTGTGTGGAGATAGCCTGGTTGTTTGGGATACAAAGAGGGTTTTGGTGGGAGCTGGAGCACGCGCTCTTTTTTATCCAACCTTGTTATACAATGTTCTCAGGAACAAGATCCAGTCTGAATTTAGGTGGTGGGATAGAGTTGATGAGGTATAATTTAACCCCTTTTTTTATGAAAAATCTTTTCTGTTGTGTTTTCCCTGTTTTGATAAATATAATGAATTATTGAAGTGTTTTTGTTGCAATTTATGTAACTATTGGGCAAGGGGGAGTTGGGTTTTTTTTTATCTTAATTATTATTATTTTTAGTTTTCCTGGAATCCTACTTGTTTGGTTTGCCAACAGTACACACATATATAGGCTGATATTTGACTTTACTGCTTAATTATGCTGATGATGGATGTTGTTGCCTTGAATTCAGTTTATTTTGTTAGGAGCCGTGCCTTTCCCTTCCGATGTTCCCCTGTTGAAAGATCTTGGTGTATCCGGAGTTGTGACCTTAAATGAACCATATGAGACTTTGGTTCCGACATCGCTATATCATGTGAGTGCTCTTATGTTGTCAGCACCTACGCTGTCGCTGAGTCTGTAAATGAAGAGTTCAGTTTACTTGAATCATCATAACATTTTAGATAATAGTGGTTTCATTGGATATATACCACTCAGCCTTGATAAGTTAATTAATCTAAGATATCTTTTAGTGAGTGGGAAGTTCAGATGTCAAAGCATGAACACGGTTTCATCTTTACTTTCAAGGTACCAGTGTGTATTTTAGGTGCAATAAGAACAGAAGAGTCGATCAGATTTATTTTATCTCCAATGCGCAGGCTAAGGAGGCCAATGTTTCTTTCAATGAAGAAGCATTTCAGAGAATCTGCATGTTACTTTCTAATTTTCTATCTGAAACCTTTTTGTTATTCAGTCATAGTTATGACTAAAAGCTCAAATATTCATTATTTTTGTTTGGCAGGCTCACAACATTGACCATTTGGTGATTCCTACAAGAGACTATCTTTTTGCTCCGTCATTTGCCGATATTTGCCAAGCTGTTGGTTTCATACATGGTATTCTCCTTCTGGCCTTTATTGGTAGATTGGTGTAAACTTTTCTGTTAACCGGTAGCACATTTACTTGTTTTTGGTTCTATGAAGAGAATGCATCTGTTGGAAAGACCACTTATGTTCACTGCAAGGCTGGTCGAGGGCGCAGCACAACCATTGTCCTCTGCTACCTGGTATGCTCCAAGTAAAAAGCTAAATTTGATTTTTCCAAGTTACTTTATTAATCAGTCTATCTTTAAAACAATCACATATATAACACAGGTGGAACATAGGCATATGACACCTGATACAGCTTATGAATATGTGAGATCTATCAGACCTAGGGTACTTCTGGCGCCTGCACAGAAGCTGGTATTGCCTATTGGGTTTATTCAATTTTGTTTCGCGCTTACTGCAGTGGCCAATAACTTCTGGGACTTCTGTTGTTCATATGATTTATTTCTGTTAAATGTAGGCTGTTCAAGATTACTATCTTCACAGGGTGAAAAATAATGGAATGCCTGCAAACTCTTTATGCATGATAGTAAAGAAAACCCTACTTGTACCGGAAAAACAGGATACGGCAGCCTTCGATGATGACTCTGTAGTTGTTGTAACAGACTCAGACCTCGATGGATATGACACTAGCATTGACACTGATGGGTTCAATGAAGAGATGTTGGGTGAAGGAAGCCTTGCTGGCAGGTTGCAGTTTGCTAGTCACGCAGCTATGACCAAACTTTCATGCCTATGGCTACGTTGCCGTGCGGATGAAAAGTCTTCTAGGAAACTGCTGAGCAGCCTTGGTATCGACATTCGGGTTTATTGATTTGTCGGTGTCATCAACTCAAAGATGTTAATTTGAGTCTTTTTTGTGTAAACTTTTCAAGTTTTGTTTTTACAAAGTTCATCGTGTTGTTTTCATTTTCGGTTTTGCTATACAGAGAATGGAGTATATATATTATATTGATTCCCCTTCAACAGGATAAAGAGCAAGTTTAGTTTTCGTATCTTTCTTGAAGCATGCTTGGTGACATTGGTTGACAGTGTGTTCCTTGAAAAGTTTGGTTGTGTAAGATTATGTATATGTTCATCATGTTTTTGTTTTGGAAAGATGCTTTAATATTTTAAAATGTCATCAAATTTCTATGGATAAAACCTGATCAATAAAATAATTTGTTTGACGAATGCCCTAAACAGTAAACACAATATTTGTGATTTGTTATTAATATTTTTAAAATTAGATTTAAATAGAATAATGTTTCTTAAATTGTAAGTCAAGCCAACTTGTAATAGAATAGATTATTTTCAGTACTACTCATTTTAAACAAGTCTAATCTATGAGGGGCAAAAGGATAATTTGGCCCAATAATCCTATTTGAAACTCTTTACTTGTATTCTGATTAAACATAAAATATTTCAATAACGCTCCAATTCAGCCATTGGAAAAATAAGAAAGCACAGTGAAGAAAGACAAAACATATTACGTTTGGAATGATGCAAGCATATGTGATGTTTATTCATACCATTTTGTAAGAGATAACACTTGATGTCACCATTAGTAAATAACATAATACCTCATCAATGAGCGAAGGGTATATCGAATCCGATTCAAAAACTGAATACTTGATTTATCAGATAGCTAAAATAATGATTTGTATCCGATATTAAAAAAATTACAGATTGAAAATATGATTTTTCAAATTGTTAATAATAAATTTATTTTATTAAAAAAATAAACTGAAATAATAATAATAACAATAACAATAAATATATAATAAAATAATAGTAATAATAAAAAATGTAATGAAATAATGAAAATAATAATAATAATAATACAAGTAATCTTAATAAATATAATAAAATTAAAAATATATATTATATAATAATTAATAAAGTACAAAACTATAAAAAATAATAGTGATGTTTAATAATAATAATAATAATAATAAATATACTATACAATACAATAAATAACTAACAAAAATAACAAAAAAATATGTGGGGCAAATTGAATAAAAAATTAACTTGAAAAAAATAGTAAATAACTGTGCGGAATTAGACTGCAGACAAAAAAAGAAAAGATCAAGCTAACAATTAACTCCCAATGTAGCAAAAGGTTTTTTTTTTAGGTTGTCAAATAATCTAAAACTTAAACATTGTGATTCATATTCGATCAATTATCTATTTTTTTAAATATTTGTTTTAAATTGTCTAAAAATAAAAAACGGAACAGGTTATCGAATAAACAAATCAGATTTTTTTTTTTTTTTTGCACGGTCCAAGTTAAAGATGTGCAAATAAATATTAATGATTTTATTTAAATGTAATTAAATACCAATTACAAATATTATATTTCCTTCTTTTGGATTATCCGTAGAAAACCCTACGCCTAAAACATTAGAGGCTAAACTCTAAAATCGAGAAAAAAAATAATTATAATTAATATTTATTTATATTAAATAAAATAATTAATATTTATTTATAAGTCCCCTATGCTTTTTGTATATAATGATTAGTGATAAGCAGGGACGGTATTAAATGAGTGGTGGGAGGGGCTCTTGCCTCCCAAGGTAGGGATAATTTTATCTTTATTTTTTATTTATTTTTGAAAAAATAAATTAATTATAATTTTATCTCCAACTTTTAAAATCTATATTTTACCTCCATCCCAAAGCCTGACTATATTCCGGGAATAAGATGTTACTTATTTAGTCATGGTGCATAAACAGCAGATACTAAACTCTAAAACAGTATTGTACTTTCTTCCATTTTTAATAGAATTTATTTAAATTATAAATAAAGAATTTGAATTTATTATTTTAAGTTAAATATACTTAATTGCGGTAAATTAAAAAGATTTAATTTTATATTAGATTAGTTTATTTTTTATATACCTTTAATTTTTATATTAGAATAGTTTATTTTTATATTAAAATAATATATATATATATATTTGAATATTAAAAAAAAGTTTACACGTTAATGCATTTATTAATTTTAATCATCTGTGAAATATATAATTATATTCTTAAAAATATATCGTGCTAATCATGCTTAAATCAATCATTTCTTTTATAATACATATTTCCATAGTTGATCAGGGACGAACTCATGATTTTATGTTAAGGGGTGAATTTATAAAATTTTAGGGGGCAAAACTAGATTTTCAATAAAAAATATATAAAAAATTTCTAAATTATATATAAATTTCAAATTTTTAGGGGAGCGACTTTTCCTTTTAGCCCCTCTCGGTTTATCAGTGATGATTAAACATGGTATAGTGTTTTGGTATTGCTATGAATTGAGCTAGTAATTAAACAGGTGGAATTTTACCAAACTTCAATTTTATTAGTACAGTAATAATCCCAGATTACACATTGCACGATCATAATACGAATCATTATTCCAGGAAAGTTTCATCACGAACACAAAGACACGTTGTATAAACTTAGGGTTTATACAACGTGCATGGTACAACTATTTGATGCATTAGAACACAATACAACTAGGGTTTATAGATAACTTGAAGAGGCGACGACAACGCCTACTGGTCTCCATTGGCCTTATTTATTCGTCTCCATCACTTCCATCTTACTGGATTCTGGAAAATTACAAAAACAAAGGGGAAATAAATCATTGGTTTTTGAGTTTAGGCTAATATCCGACGTATAAATGCAGAAGCAGCAAAGATGATAAACTCACTTGCTGCAATCGGTGTTCTTGGAGATGGGGAAATTAACTTGAACGCTGCACTTGGCCGGGAGAGATGCGGCGGCATCTTCCTTGATGGTGGGCATACTAGCGGCGGTGTCTTTAAAGCAGTTGCATGCCGCCTGCTTGTCTGCAGTGGTTACGGCGATGGTCGGGAGTCTCGCCACGCCAGTACAACACGCGGCCGATGGAACCGCTTGGATACCGGTAAGGTAAGGAATGCAGCCTACCAATGAACTTCTAACTTGGACACAACTTACAGCGGCCTGCCGTTGGATACTGACACGTTGCAATTACAAACAAAGCGAATCAAACATTTGTATAATGTTTAAGATTGATGAAAAGAAAATGGTAAAAGAAGCAAGCAAAGATGGTGAACTCACTTTTTGCAATCGGTGTTTCTGGAGATGGGAAAATTAATTTGAACGTTGCACTTGGTTGGGAGAGATGCGGCGGCATCTTCCTTGATGGACGGCATGCTAGCGGCGGTGTCTTTAACGCAGTTGCAAGCCGCCTGCTTGTCCGCGGTGGTTACGGCGATGGTCTGGAGTCTGGACACGCCGATACAACACGCAGTCGTAGGAACCGCTCGAGTACCGGTGAGGAAAGGGCGCAGTTCACCAATAAACTTCGGACTTGATCACAACTTACGGCGGCGTCCCCTTGCTTCACCATGAATTGAAACATGGCTAGCATCACAAAAACTGAGATAACAGCACCCTTCATTTTTGTTTTTGGTAGTAGGGGAGACTAGGTGTTTGTGTAAATGTCTAAGTGAGCTTGATCTCGATGGTGAATGGCAAGCGCAGATGCACGGCTTATATATAGCGAAGCCTGGGGGCATTGGAAACGGGAAATGTGTTATGAAACCTTGGCAGCATCTGTGCATACAAATGTTATTTAGCTATCTTGAGACGATATGCTTTTTTGCATCATCTCTGCTGTTTCAGTTGTGTCTTTAGCCGCTCTCATGCATGCATGTCTCGTTTTCTTGCTCACCTGTGGCAACATGAATATCGTTCTCTCTTGCAGTTCATGTTTAGAATTTAGGATGGTTCTTGGTGGATTTTCAAAATTTAATTATGTATTCTTATTTGAATACAATATGTTTTACTGTTACATCCAATATATCTAATATCATTTTTATATATAAACTTATTTAGAACAATTAGAAAATTAAAAGCATGTAGTATACATTATTTAAAAGTTCAACATTTGAACGAATCGAAAATTCAGTTAGCGGAAAAAAAACTTCTACCTTTTTTGGTTTCTCTCTTTTTGCCCCTCTCTATATCCCAACACTGAAAAACTAAACCATGCACCTCAACCTTAAATTCTAAATCATAAACCTTAAATCCTAAAAACTAAACCATGCACCTTAAACTTTAAGCTCTAAATCATAAACAATAACCCTAAACTCTAATTATAAACTTTAAACCTAATTTTTAGTGTTGGGACATAGAAAGGGGCACCAAAAAGGATATACAATTTCTATGACATTGTTTTTATGGAAAAAAATCATCGGCCTTTTTTTGATGTCCTTGTTCATGCCCCAAGACTAAAAAATGAGTTTAGGATTTAAGGTTAAAGTTTATGCTTAGGATTTAGGATTTAATGTGTAAGATTTAGATTTTAAAATTTAAGGCTAGGGCGTAGGGTTTGGTTTTTTTTAGTATTAGGACATAAATAAATATACCAAAAAATTAAAAAATATATATTCTTATTTTTATTGCAACATGTAAAAAAGTTACACTTACAATTTTCTAATGATAAATATTCAATATTGGTTTAAACATAGTTTCAAAAAAAATATTGGTTTAAACATCCAAGGCTCAAGTGAATTAGGATAAAATCTTTGAAGTTTCAAGCAATCAATTAAGGATCAAACCTGCATTTTTACTAGCAATTGTTTCAGTCAGTCTTTATTTGAGTAGGTTTCACAAAACTTTATATTTGGCTGTTTAGAAAGGGATTTTATTTTATGTACGGCAGTAAATTTGTCATAAGTAGATCTTTATTCTCTGTGTTGTCATGTGTCATTTTTAAGGATTTTAATCTTTAAATTTAAACCCCAAATATCACGTACAGGGGTAGAGCTTCTAAGGGCCCAAGAGGTACTCGCCCCTATTATATAATTTAAACATTCAATAAGTATTGATCTAATAATAATTTGGCTCATGTAAAAAATAAATATTTGTATTAAAAAATATTAGAGTTTATTAAATATATAATCAAGTAGGTGTTGAACTAAAGAAGAATGAGCTATTGTAGTAAGCAGTTTTGTTAAGCAGATCTCGAGTTCGAGGTCTTGTATATACAATAAAAATTGTTGGGAGACTCACCCACCAAAGTCAGGTGTGCAACGCATGTCGGTCCGGATTAGTTAGGGCACGTGTCTTCAAATGTTTTGTCCAATAACTATTTGTCTCTATAAGTTTAAATATTAGACAAATTAAGCATTGCTTCATAAATTTTTTTATTTTAAATACTTAATAAGCTATTGCATTTTTTAAATTTAATATTTTAGCCCATCACTGTTCGATCCTAGCTCCGCCCTGATTACATACAATGATATTAAAGGTTAATGAATCGCTCTTTTTTCTTTCGGCATTGATGTAGGCGAACAGCTATCTAATGCAGACAAGCATGAAGAAGACGACGGTTTTGGTGAGTGAAGTATCTTGAAAATTTGCTTTATCATAAAGCCAAAGCCGCGGCCTCGGACGTCTCTTAGCTGCCTGCCCAAACTCGTACGCCATTGTTGTCTGCCTCCTTTTCCTTTATCTCTGCCGTATACTTCTCCGTGGCCTCCTTCTCAACTTCACCCCGTTTTCACGCGCCACCACTTCATCCTCTACTTTGTCTCGCGGCGCTGTTGAATCACAGAGGTTTAATTAATAACCCAAGGTTTCTTGGTTTAGTCGGTGGCTCAGGACGCACACAAGACTTTAGGTTAGGGGACGAACCTATAAATTTTTAGAGGGTAAACTTATAAAAATTAAAGGGGCGAAAATAAATTTTTAATAGAAAATGCATAGAAAAATTCTAATTTTTTTTTAAATCTTATAGAATTTCAAATTTTAAGGGGGCAACCGCCCCTCCAATCCCTCGGTCCATCCCTGCAGTGGCTTAATATATTTGTTTAATTAAGAAACTGGTGAAGAACAGGTTTTTCTTGTGGGAAGATATAACAAGACCAAAACTTAAATCGTGTTATAGTTTCTAACTAGTTTGGTTAATTGCATATATAATTATAAATTATGATATAAATGTAGCCTTTCTCTATATATAATTATAAATTAAAATTTTGTTAAAAAATTATAAATTAAAATTATGTCAAACTAACCCTAATTATTGTTGAAATATGAGCCTCAAATTTTATCCAAGCTTACCCATATGTATAAATTACTAACTCACTCCTCCAATAAATTTGAACTTTTGAAATGGCCCCTCAATAAATTAGGCTAAATTTCGCCACTGATGTTTGCTCAACAGATCTTTGACTTTTCTTGCCGATATCGACGAAAAGCCCTGGTCCCTTACTCAGACTTGCACAAGCCTAGGAAAGATATGAGAAACTGAGAAGAAATAAAAAATGGTGAAATCGAATATAAAGGAAGGGTTTATTTAGTGGTGGTGAGATCTATATTATATTGTAAACATAGAAAATGAGTCAATCTGGGACCTTAAATATTTAAACATAAACCTGATCCATATTTTAAATGATCGTATTTTTACTTATATATATTTTTAAAATTATTATTTTACTTTTACCACGTGACAGAATCAAATCTAGTCATTAATAGACAAATAAAGGAAGAGGGCAGAAGGAATATTCATGATTTAAATTAGGTTAGACACATTTTTTTATTCAAATATTAACTTATATCAAATACAATAAATTAATAAATATTTTTTTTTAAATTAAAAGTCATTCCTTAAATCAGTAAATAAACCACGATCAATTTATTAATTAGTATATGAACTAATCCAAGTACATCACCGAATATTTCACATAATATATATTCCAACTGCCAAAACCAGACGATAATGACAACAAAAATAATTAAAACTTAAAACATAGCACGTGCATAAAAAAGAAAAATTAATAAATGCACTTAAAAAACGTGATGAAAATGTTGATCGGTCTCAACACAGAGAAACTTCCTCTAGAGAATACCAAGACCAATAATAATAATAGTTTAATACCAAGTACGAAAGTATATATAATCAAACAGGACCTCAAGGTATTCACACTTCTATCTTCGAGGTTAGCAACAAATTAAGCAAATATGTACTCTGAAACGAGTTCGGAATCTGATCTGGCTTCTTGGACTCAATTCGTCGGCATCTTTTGGAAGATGGCGACGATTCTGTAACTCAATATCCAGCAACATTTCCGGAAAACGTGGTAAATTTTCAAGGTCCGATGGGTTGTTCCACTGATGCCATTGCTATTAATGTTGATCAATGGATAACCTTTGATCAATTATTCGATGCACCGGAGTCTGCTGCTGTTGATGTTTCGGTTCCCAACTGCGAAGTGACTTCGGAGGCGACGTATCCGATTCACACGCAACCGAAGAAGCTTCGATATCAGGGTGTAAGGAGAAGGCCATGGGGGACGTACTCAGCGGAGATAAGGGATCCCAAAAGGACTGGTGCCCGAATCTGGCTTGGTACTTACAAGACGCCCGAAGATGCTGCACTTGCTTATGACAAAGCGGCTTTTAAAATGCACGGCGCAAAAGCCAAGCTGAATTTCCCGCACCTTGTTGGCTCAGCTCAGGCGGAGCCAGTTAGAGTGGGCAATAACAAGCGTAGGTCTCACTCTTCGGAGCCCTCTTGTCCGTCTTGGTCATCGGCTCAGTCACCTTCATCTTTCTCATTCAAGTCCGACGACAGAACTCCCATATTGAAACGGAGGATAGGCGAGATTAATTCAACATTTAAACCCGAGTTAGGACTAAACATATATCAATCTATGTCAACCGAATTGTAAACAGACCGCTTTCCTTTAATGGAAATATAATTTGAATGCAAACTATGTTCACTTTTGGTAAACATTTTAGTTCCCTTCAACAACTTCTGTATTTATTTATAAATTATTCATTCAAAGTTAGATTCACGCTTGTGGAAAACGTTTCTAGAGGAGGAAATTTCAAAGAAACAAACTGCTTAAAATGTTTTTAGCCGCACCCACCAGATCAGGTCCTCTTTTCCCCAACTCAAACAGGAATAAACAAAGGGTTCAATACAAGTTGGTGTAATTCTCAAATTTTAAAGCATCAATCACAAAAGCAAGCAGGCAGGCAGCAGTATTCACCGTCCCAAAAGCAGATTCATCTGTTGCTGAAATGTTGTCAACAAAAATCTGGCTATTCAACTAAACACAGGTCCGATCAATTGCTGTTCTCTATCTTCACGATCTTGGATGTCGTCTCCTGTATTAGACATCAGTAAAATGCAGTTGGTTCAAGGAATAGACGCTGATCCAAAGTTTTCTCAATCCAATTAATAACCATAGTTTATAGAAGTCACAATAATCAAATATCTAGTGAATTCAAGATCGGATGAATTCTAAGAACAGAAAACCATACAAAAAACTCTTCAGTAAAAGGAACGTAAGAAAGAGAACATGTTTTAAGGATATATAATGGAAGTAAAAAAAACTAGAAAAAGAAATACCTCTTTGGTCGGCTTCGGTCTTCTTCGTAGTCCATCACTCCACCAGGTTCAGGGTAACTCTCCTCGAGCCCTCGGAAGTCAACTTCAGCCTGCTTACAGTTGGTAACTTCTGCCACAATGTAAGTAAGCCACATCGACCAACATATCTTGATATTGAATGAGTGATGTCATGCCAAGCTAATATAGATCCTGTTAACCTCCTTTGCTTCTTTACCAGGAAGCTGCAGCTTTAACCTCCCATATTATTTGTTTATATATTTTTGCAAGAGTTTAAGGACTCTCTTTCCCACCATCACCCCCCTCCCAAAACAATTTTCAAGATCTTAAAAGTGTGCCTTTACATCAACAACTACCATAGATGTTGAAAATCAAAGTTAGTTTTGTGTTCTTCAATGCTTATATAAAATTAGTTTAAAAACCAAAAGAAAAAGTAATGAAAACACTTTCAGCCAATATTTACAATCTGATGCTTTTTAATGGTTCAAATTTCAATACTGACTTATAGGAAAAGGGCAATCGATACAAAAGGCAAACTGGATTCAACTGACCTTGGCAGAGATGGACTTCTTTACTTCTTCCACCCTATCTTCGACTTCCTTTCGATGTTTTTTGTCCAACTCACTCATAGCATCCGCCCATTTTATCTTCTCTTGAATTGAGATTAGTAAGTTGTCTGATGTTCCCAACCTAGGTTTAAAATTTAAGTCCAAGACAGATTTATTAATATTATATATATAAGCTGATTTATCAAATTTAACTTTGTATTCTGTCAGGCCTACTTGGAATAAATAGCTCTAATGAACAAATCCAAAATGTAATTCAAAATCTCACAGTAGGAACTATAACTGCAGCATGGACAGATGACTTAATGACATGCTCTATTTGAACCAGAGATGTTACCAGTTGGAT
This sequence comes from Hibiscus mutabilis, assembly GCA_019671005.1. NCBI lineage: Eukaryota > Viridiplantae > Streptophyta > Magnoliopsida > Malvales > Malvaceae > Hibiscus > Hibiscus mutabilis. The sequence continues at coordinate 55,919,602 of CM033726.1, forward strand.
AGTGTTTCTATCATACTCCCAAGTTGTCCTGGCCTCAAATCCCTCCCAGCAGCAAATTGGATCTTCCAGAACAAACATTAAAGATTTTAATAAGTGAAGAAAAATAAATGAAAAGGAAAAATCTAGAGGGGTAAGGACAGTAAACACATACCTCAAAACATCTTCGCAGCTGATCCAGCTTTCCTCTGACTATACCCTGACAAAAAGGTTGGAAAAGATGAACAAAAATCAGCACACTTTCAGTTTACATGCACCTCAGGCACCAGGGGCGGGGACAGAAATTTAAGGGGTATCATTTTTTAATGGTATTTAAGAGGAGTTAATTATTTATAAAGGGGTGTCAATTATATATTTTTTAAATTTTTTATATAGAAATTATAATAGAAAAATACAATTTTCAAAAAATTTTGGGGTGTCAACAGACTCCTCCGCCCATGTCAGGCACTACTCATATCCCTTAAAATTCAACAAAACTTCCATCGACCCAAAGGGAAAGGCAAGTGCCCTGCCTTCCTCCTTTTTACCCAAACCTTTGTGAAAGCAGAGTATGATCTGAGGCATTGGGTTTGCCCACCAAAGAAAAGTTCAAATAGATGTAGGTGTCCTTAAAATTCCACAAAGCACCCCGTACGGGAGGCAAGTGTCCCTGTCCCCCCCCCCCCAAACCCTAGTGAAAGCAGAGTTTGATCTAAGGTATTGGGCACAACGAACAAAGGAAAGTTTAGAAAGCTGTTGGTACATGTTCGTAAAGCAAAACACATGAAGTATAATACAATATCAAGATGCTTCTTTAGCATGCCCTGCGAACAACACAAATCCACTCTAAAAGTTAACCCTCCCAAAAAACCAAGTGTGAATGCAGAAATAACACGTTGCATACAAATCATCCATTGGCAATCAGAAGATAAGCATGTCATAATGGAGTAAATACTAGGATGAAAAAGAATAGAGAATTAAGCCGGGAGACTACCCACCGCATACATGCACTCATTGATGAGAAAATCTTCAAGTTCACGAACATTAGTGACATCTAACTCCAGCATTAGTTGATCATATGGTAATACCTGGTGAAGATATTTAAATGGTAAATGAACTTGATGCAACCAACATTTAAAACATATAGTGTCACTGTCAGAGAAAGGTATCTCCATTTTAGTTAGAAAGTGCAATAAAATAATTCGGAAAGGCATTAAAACCACTACAATGGAACAAGACCGGCAATTAGCATATTTAGATGAGAAAACGCCTCATAACTCAACTAAAATACCTTGTTTGTCTCGGCAAGTGTAAGGACAGTGAGTTGCTTTAGCTTGAGAACTTGATCAGGGACCAGTTGAGGAAGGCTACCACTATTGCCTAATCATATAGTTTAAGCAGCCAGACTTGATAACATTAGGACGTGAAGAAAAACTATAACAACAATCAAGACATAGAAACGCATCAAGTAGATTAATTAAGTGAAGGGAATTCTGCTACAGAAAATGCCAGTACCGATAAACATCACTTGCGAACATGGTCAGAAGGTAGATAGTAGAAGTGAGGAAGAGAGATAAAAAAGAAAGAAAGAATATGGAAAAGGCTAAGTCTTAAGCTGGTTTTCAAATAAAATGTCTTTTCAAAATTTCAATCACTGGTCCAGCAAATTTCCATTAAGATGAAGTATAATACTTTCTTTCACAATATTAGTAAATGATAATTTACATAATTGGACAATTTTAAGCATCTCTGTGCTCTCAATTCTCAAACAATCTAAACGAAAGTTGTCACTTTAACTATGAGCAACCCCAAAATTTAAAAATGCTAACATTTAGAAGAGTAAAACTGATAATCTTGAAGACCAATTTTCAGGTCCAAATATCTTACATTGTAGTGACACGTGCTTACTACTATAATCTTCAAAATTTCTCGAATAGGAAACATATGGTACAAAGGAAACAAATGTATCGAAGACATTACAAGCTTGTCACAAACAATAAAACACAGATTCTGCAGCTTACTCTTGTAATCGCTCCATGTGCCATGGGCAAACAACCGAAGCACCTCAAGGTACATGGAGTTTTCAGTTCCTTCAAGCTGCAAAGTTACATAGGTTTCATATAAATTACAAGTAAATCAAAATGAAGAAAACTAAAACACCGGACTATTGACAGAAACAGGAAAAGGAAAGGTTAGTAAGCTATATGCAGCAAGAAAATAATTGATGACGGCTTTGATTTCTTAGATTGAAGAAAGAAGAGGCAAGAAATTGATAATGGAATAGGTTTTGACCTCAGCGACGGTTGGCACCGCAAGAATCTCGGAGAAGGCGAAGAGAGAAGGATGCGACGTCGCTTCGACGATAACGGAAGCAAGGGCCGTCCCCTTCTGAGCCGACGCTTGCTTAGCGAAATGATCGATGCACTCGGCTTGCTTTTCCTCGATATCCATCTTAAAACCTCGACCCCCCGAACACAAACCAGGAGGGAAAACCGAAAAAGAAAAAATGAAAGAATTTGAAGAATGTTCTTGAAAACAAAAATCACGGAGAGAAAAGCTTTCAGAAGAAAATAAATAAATAGGGTAGGGTTTTGTTGTTGGGGACGGTGACTTAAACGACGGAAAAAATTTAGGAACTCAACGAGGCAGCCGGAGGAGCTGCTCAAGACAGTCGCAAATACACACAATCCGATCAAAATCGAAAAATCTGGGATTTTTACGCTTTTATAGTTTCCGTGCGAATGGAAACGAGAGAAAATGATGATTTTCGAGAATTTGTGAATTGATCACATTCACAGGTGTCTACTGTCTGGGCTTTGGTTTTGATGATGAAAAATCATGATTTCATAGAATTCATTCGATTGGAACTGAGTTGTTTGGGTTTATTCTTTATACATTTACTGGTCTTGGTTTCTTTTGTGGAGCTAAGCCCCCTTTGACTATATACTCTGGGCCTGGGTTTCAATGGATTTTATCCAATTTTATTGGCAATTATGGGATAAACATTTCTTTACAATATATATTTTTTATTTAACTACGAGTTTCACTAATTTAGATCAAGTATTGCAGAAGCTCTTTATGGGGATAACTCTCAATCTAATTGTCTCTATTCACAATATCAGTATTCGAACCCTTGATCTTGCTTAATGGATTTAGTGTTTCATCATACTAGACCAATTAATTGTTGGTTAGAATATATATTTTTGATCACTCATAAATTTAAAATTTTTAAATATCCTTTAATAAATGAAATTGAATTTAGTCACGTAAGTAGTGAATACGTAGTATTTATTTATAGTACGGATAAAATTTATTCAATCTGTTAATAATCTCTAAAACAGGTGATTAAAACTCTCAGTTGACACAATTCTATTTTTCTAAGTGATTAAACTACGTCCTTTAGGCTAACTTTTTACAAAAGGAATGGTCATGGTTTCTCATCATCAAAATTTTGATTAAGGCCCGTTCAGCAAAAATTTATAATAATTTAAAATCGGAGTCTCATAATTATTAAGTATTAGTTAGTTTAGCAATATCAAAATTTTTGTGAATATTATAAATTAAATTATAATAATTATTTTTATAATAATTTTTTATAATACTCAATTCAAATTAATATGTTAATAGATGAAATTTGAATTGTTATATATTAAAAAAAATCAAAATGGTTTGATGAGTTATTAACCGTGGGTTGCTATGCCTGTAGGCTGTAGGTATGTGGGAGAGTCATTGTATTTGTTTTATTTGAGTCGAGCAAAGCAAACAGGTCCCTTATTTTATTTCTCCTTTCCCCTGGGTCCCTTGTTTTTGTGCTAGCTGTTTGGCAAAGAAAACGTGGTGGGACCCGAACATCATCCAATGTGTCTCCCACTCATACTCCCTTGGCTGTTGCCCATGTGAACTTAGGGATCTTCGAGTAAAAATCATCGGTTTCCTTTTTCGTGTTTTTATTTAGGGTATATATTCGGCCTAGTTGAGTCAAAAAAATTTAAGCTATTCGTATTAGTATGTCATATTTTATAATTAAAATTTTATTTCAATTTTTTTTAATTCGAGTCAAGTTTTCAAGTTCCTATATAAATTTAATTGTAATTATTTATCATGTTATAGTACAGTTTGATTTCAATTTAAACGATTTTATATAATTATATAAGATATGCATATATATATATATATATATATATATTTCTTCATATTTTTATATCGGTATATATATTAAAAAATGGGTGACTCAACTCAAACTTAAAAGTAAATCCACTAATTACTACAAATTTTGAGTTATTCAATTTTTTATTTTATAACTTAAACTTTGTTTGAAATTTTTTTGAGTCGAATTTATGAAATTTCGAGTTGAGTCAAGTCAAGACGAGTAGAATTTTTTCGCCTCGAGTCTAGTAAAAAATTTTGGTTTTTACTAGTCGAGTTTTGCTCACCACTATTCCTATCTAGGTTCCAAACCAAAACAAATTAAATCTGATACTCTGATCTTAATTTTTAGATCTTAAAACTATAAACCCTAAACCCCAACTCGAAGCCATAAAAACCCTATTCATGTTAAAGCATAAATAAGGACACCGAGAAAGGATAGAGAATTTCTATTCGGGATGATCTTGTCTCGAGTTTTTAGTTGACCTGCATCTGATCAAAAAATTAAATGTGTTCATCCAAATTTAACTCGATATGGTATTTAAAGATATTGCACCGGATCCGAATTTGATACAAATTTTGAGATAAAAACCGTATTCAATCCGAACCGATCCAACACGTATAAACAAAACTCTCACCCCCTCATTATCCTCCGGCTTAGTGCTTGCCTTTGTTTGCATGACGAAAATTCCATTTAGATAAGGTGGCTATTGAGAAACCAATGTGACATTTCAAGAAATTAAGAGTCATTCCCCAAGTGCTTACCACAGCACATTTCATCTTTCTCGGACAGTATCTCTATCTCTAATTTATCACTAAAAATATACAAACAAAAGTTGATGTGAGAATTCACGTTAGGTTAGATTTACCTCTTTTTCTCTTCACTGCAGTTCTCAAACTTTCTAAAAGTTTGATTTCTTTTAGATAATTGTAAATTTATTGCTAAAAACAAGAAAAAAAATTACTATAATTGCAAACAAAACTAACATATAAACCAAAGAACAAATTAAAAACAAATCATGACGATTACGTTTAATTCAGTTGGTATTATTGTCGATGAAACATGCATGAAACCATAGGTTTTAGCGTACTTGGACACTCAATATCTCCTGATTTGAGAACAAAAAGATGTCCAAATAACCTAATCATTGTAATAAAAAAAAACATAACTTACATGATGACCTTCTATAAATATCCCAGTCTATACAAAATTATTGTAGATTTGAATCGTTTGATATTGTTAAAAAGTTTATATGTTTTCTATTATTGTTGCGAATTTTGCATCCTACTATAATTATCATTTTAGGATATGTACGTACCATCTAATTATTTTTTGTTTAGATTTCTAATATTTTTTTAATAATTTTAATGTAATTACAAGATAATATCCGTTTATATTTTTTCTTAATACTTTAGTACGTGGTAATGTACACACGCCTTGCACATAAAATTTTTAAAACCCAAATATTTTAGAATAAATATCGATATCTCTTTTACTGAGACCACTCGTTAAGTTATAGAATCCAAATTACTTTTTTGAGCTTAATCACCTTGATCCGGCGGCTGTAATGGTAAACGACTCAGAAGAGAAGATTTGAGTTCTGATTAGGAGCTTTTTGTCCCATATCACCAACAATCCTAATCTACTTTAAGGCTTTCTAAAAAAATATACCAAAATCATACTTTGAAATGGTAAATTGTTAAATAATTGAATTGTTCTAATAAAAATTTTCTGTAAAATATTTAGGCTTAAAGTCTCATTCGCCCTTAAATTATACACTTTTTTCCGAACAACCCTTTAAAGTATTTTTTCGAACGTTGTGGACCTTAAACTAAGAATCGTTATCCCGTTTGGCCCCTCCGTTAACCTCTATTAAAAAAATCTCATGGGACAATCAGAACACGCCACGTATCATTTTATTAACAAAAAAAATGGTGATTTAAATAAAAGGGGTGAATTGCACATTAAGTATACCAGATTTTATTTTTTGTTCATTTTAGTCCCTTATATGAACGGTTCATCTTCTTCCTCTGTTATTGCTTCCTCTGCACATTAAGAATTTGAATATTTTATCAAGCTCAAACTTTATTACCATCCAAAAGCAATGAACAATAACAAAACTCCATCAAATAGTAATAATAAAAACAGTGAATTTTTTGTCTTTTAATCTTTCTGATACGATCAGCAACTGGGAATCAGTTCCTTCAGCAACCTTCATGTCCAACTAGAGTTAATCTTAATATCCTTATAACACTAATTGATGGGAAAATGGATAATTTAACTTAACAACATCTTCACTATCATGAATTGTCAAAAGAGAAACAAGAACATGTCAATGAAAAATTCATATTCATATCTAGTTTTTTTTTTCATTTTACATGGTACTCCCAAGGATGAGAAGACCTCCCAATATCGCCCTCCCACAGTGTTCTTTGGCTTTCACGAAATCCCGACGAACCTGTCCGGTTTCCCGATGTTAGATTAAACTCAAAAACTCGTTTTACTTCACATTTATTTAAGAAAAAACAAATGAGAAAGATGATGTAAATTCACCTCTAGCATACCTAATGAACGAGCAAAAATAAACTACTTGTTGAATAATTACCCTTTATGGAGCTTGAGAACTAAGTAATGAAGCAATAACAGAGGAAGAAGATGAAGAGTTCATATAAGGGACTAAAATGAACAAAAAATAAAATTTAGCATATTTAATGTGCAGTTCATCTTTTTATTTAAGTTAGCTTATTTTTTTGTTAACAGAATGACACGTGACGTGTTATGATTGGCACGTGAGATTTTTTTAACGCTGTCTAACGGAAGAGCCAAACGGAGTAACGATTTTTAATTCAGGGACCACAATGTCCCAAAAAATACTTTACGGGGTTGTTCGGGAAAAGTGTATTGTTTTGGGGGCAAATGAGCCTTTAAGCCTATTTATAAATAATAGTATAATAAAAAGATATCTATTACGAACCCAACAAGTGGTCTCAGTGAAAAATCAGATGATGTTCATTCTGAGAGACTCAAGTTTAATCTCTTTATCTACAAAGTATGTGTATACTGTCGAAGGGTTAAAAATATATATAAACAAATATTATCTTATAATCACATTTAATCACTGTACAATAAAAATATGTAATAAATAATTGACGAATTCATATAATTGAATATCCATAATTATATAAAAATAATAGTTTGGGACCACACAGAGAATGTGGGTTTGGAAATTGGAAAATTTTGGTTGATCAAATCTTAGGTTGGCATCAACATGTCCACGAAACCAAAAAGCGAGAAGAGTAAATAATACAGCCGGTGTAGAACGATGGCAGTCCCTTTTGCTTTAGGGTCCACAAGTCGTTGGCCTTTTGGGAAGAGAACAGTTTGCATCATTTTCTTTGGATTGCCGCCATCCGTTTACTCCCTCTCTTATCCTTCCACTTTTTTGAACATGTTTGGCTTTTTTTGTTTGTTTAAATACTAGTAATATTTGATTTATCGATCAATTAGTTCAAATCAAATTTTATATAAATTTAAAATGGGATGACCCTTTCAATTCAATTTTCTATTCACAATATTAAAGTTCGAACCCCTGATCTAATGTAAGGAATCTAACAGCTAATATCTTATCCATTAGACCAACTGATTGTTGGTAATATGTTTGTAATTCTAGAGATAACTACATATTTAGTACTCACCTATTATCGCGTTACTGTTTTAGTAGTTCACCTATTTTTTGGCAAAATATTATCTAACGTTACGTTTTGTTTCTATTTTGGTACCCACCGTTAAAAAATTAACAGCAAATTAACTAGGATAGAGAAAATCACACATGACATGATGACAAAGAGAGAGAAAAATACATGTGACAGGCTACCATGCATTTTCTCTCTTTTAGTCAGCATGCCACGTGTAGTTTTTATGATTTTAGTTGACGTGGCATGCTGACTATGAGAGAAAAAATGATATGGTAGCTTACCACATGTGATTTTCTCTCCTAGTCAGTATGTTGTTAATTTTTAATTGCGGGTACCAAAATAGAAATAAAACGTAACGTTAAATATTATTTTTAAAAAAAAAGATAAAACAATAACGCGATAATAGATGGAATACTAAATATGTAGTTATCCCATAATTCTATTGTCTTTCTTTGGGGCTTTAGTGATCCTTTCGGTTTAGATAAAAGCTGTTGTACATTTGTCCTAAATGTTTCCAAGTTTTGAAATATCTCGTTGAGATCTCTTGTTCTGATTAATAACATCTCAAGCAATTTTGTTCATTCATGTCCTCCTCGACAACCATAGAAGATCCTTTACAAGGATCCCTCTTGAGATTTTTTTTGAAAAATATTCGGTTAACAATTTGTTTGATGGATGGACTCGCTTATTAATCATCTTATCATGTTTTAATTATCACGTCATATGTCATATGATTTTAAATAGGCTAATTTGGCTGAATATTTCTTTTGGGAAATTACTTGGAAAAACACCCCCACTGATAATCATTTGGAGAAATACCCCACATTCGGTTCACGTAATGAAGACTCGTGTTTTGCCATACGTGATTTTTGAACTCGCACTCAGAGAGAAGCGCGTTCAATCTGATGTGGAGCGTCTTATCCGTTGGCCTTTTCCATATTCAACAAAAAATAACTCACGCCTAGCAGGACGCGAGTTCCGCGAGAAATTGAAATAAAACGACGCGAATTTATCGCGTTATCTGAAGGAAAAAACCCGCGTTTGTTACAACGCGAGTTTTGTGTATTTTTATTGTTAAAACAAGCTTCGATAGGCATGTTTAGGTGAATTTAAAGGGTGTTGGGGGATAATATTTTGTATTTTGAACTTTCACATCGTAGTACTCAAACATCTCTTGAAAATGGTGTAAAGATCGACGTATATAAGGCATCCTAAATGGTGTAAAAATCGTGTTAAAAATGCTATCTTGCCATGTTTTTTTTTTGCATGAAGAACAAACAAACATGAGTCGATAGGCATGTTTAAATGGATTTTATGGTATATTGGGGGATATTTTTTTGTTGTTTAACTTTTGCGTCGTAGAACTGAAACATATGTTTACAATGGTGCTAAAATTGGCGTGTACAAGGCATCCTAAAGGGTGTAGAAATCGCGTTAAAATGTTATCTAGCCATTTTTCCATGAAGAACAAGAAACATGGGTCGATATGCATGTTTGAGTGGATTTTGTGGTATGTTGGGGGATATTTTTTGTTGTTGTTTAACTTTCATGTCGTAGTACTAAAACACATGTTTACAATGGTGAGAAAATTGGCACATATAAAACCTTAAATGGTATAGAAATCGTACTAAAAATGGTACGGAAACCAAAAAATAAAGCTTGGAAGATCGTTTACGATACTTAGAAATATAACATTACACTGAGAAGTACAATTAATCGATTTGAGTGCCGATCCTAAGAGGATATTTTCTTCTGTTGTATCCAGTGTTCTTACATTTAGTGCACCGTTTAGGTTGTCCAGTCCCTTCTCGATGAACCATATCCTCGGCACACAGAATCCTAGTTGAACGTGGGGGACCTTTTTTCTTACATCGCAGGGAAAGATCATATATTGGGTTCATCGTCAATTATATCATGATCACGTTTGTTTTGGATTAGAGAAAACTCGTATCGGTATACCTTGAATATATTTTCAAGTCAGTATACTGGATCAACGAGTGTCATGGCGTCAAAATAAACAAATGCACATGCAGCAAAAGTGTGCGCACACAGGTACTTGAATGTCTGGAAGACTTTGTAATCATACATTCTTCGGTGCAAATCAACCACATGATTGTTTTGTATTATTCCTTCAAGTGGTCGCAAATATTCAAAAACTTGAAAGTGATGTTCGTGACGAGAGAATCATATCGCACCCATCGCGTTTGCGTACGCATTGTATATTTGAAATCTTTACTGGAGATCTGGATAGAACTTGTGGCCACCTGTCATCCAGTCTATTGCTTATTTTATGAGTGTTACAAAAAAGGGTAGCAAGTCGGTAATATGTTGTCTTAAAAACAGACGTGATAGGTAAATGATGCATTCTCTTCATAGATGATTGATCGCCTCAGCCAAGTTCATTGTCATGTGACCATATTGACGACCCCTATCATAACATCACAACTATTTCTCCCTCGAGATTTCAACAAGATATTTATCTCTAGCTAAATTTCTTACTCTCAACTCTTATAGCAGCTCCTCAACCCATTCTACTCGGTGTGCGTTACCTATTCAATAAAAGACGGAACAGCTAACGAGAAATAATAATAAAAGCAAAGATAATTAAAATTGTAAATAGTAAAAGGCGTACCCATACGAAGAACCATTATACGTCCATCATCATTCTTATATCCCTGGTAGTAATTTGCAGTAATATGTCATAAACAGTACCGGTGATGTATATATAGGGGTTCCCAAGACCCACACTTATATAGAGGTTCCCAAGATGCGTATATACGTGATATTACTTTCTATATCACCGCGCCTCTGTCTAAAATGATACACATCCCCTATGTTCTTTCTCGTAAAACCCGGCATAGGACATGTGTACGTAGGTTGGCGAGAAAAAATGTCTAATAATAGATATATTCCTTTTTAACTATTACAAAAGCTACTATAATACATTTTTATTTTCGTCTTGTATAATTGCCAGTAGTAAGATCTGGATGTATCTACCATACAATAACGTATTTTTGATCTACACCATCGGCTTACAGGGGTAGAAAACCTTAACCCATTGTGGAAATGTCCAAAAAAGGCAAAAAATTAGCACTTACCAACTATGATACGATAATTGTAGTATGACGTTACAGTTTCCAGTTGCACAACTATTCTTGGATTGTATTTTTGTATCATCTTCAGCCACGTTTACAACTCGTTGTACGATTCCTCTTACTGCCCAATCAGTTGTTAGATGGCGCAATATATTGCAAATCATGCTTTATCGTATTTAACCATGTAAGTGTATTGGGATTTAATAGTAGCTATACATACCAGCATAGTTATATATAAATTTGCTTTCACGAGTAGAAGGGTGATATCACAAAGTACGTGCACATCCAAGTTATGATGATCTTGGCTCAGGCTTTCCATGGAGCATGTATAAGGTTCGTCATATCTCGTTATCTTTTACAGGTCATTCAGCCTCTTCAATTGTGATATACAAATCCTCTAATTATATATTTGGTATTTGTGGGGATATTCTGTAATATATTTGTCCGCTTCAGTTTTTCTCACGGTAGATGTAATTGAGTGACGTATGTTGTAATGATTAATTGCAGCCCTCGCGAGTTTTTTAGTCATAAAGACTATTCTAAGTTGCATTTCACCCTCATTTCATTCGTTATACTGCTCCAACTATGGGAATTTTGGAAATTCTATAATGTTGAAGTATTTCATATCTACTGTTTTAAAGTGGGATGGTGGTTCATAATACGTTGAACTACTGTTTGCTCTAGTAAAGTTTTGCAGGGAAACATCTTCCTTTGTATCATCATCTGAAGTATCTTTCGCAGCAATTTCTACATCATCTTTCATATTTACGGGCTCGTCAAGGTCTACTGGTTCTTCAGGAAATAAACATATCTCGTCATATTAGGCTCGACCTTCTTAAGTTGTTCTTTATCAGAATTATCCTCTTCAAATATGAATAGTTATGCTTCATCAATAACATGTACATTAATAGGTTATGTAATTGTAAACCGATCATGAGACCACTGACGAGGCCTATATCTAATATCTAGGTAGAAAATAGCAGCGCTTGAATATCTCCCCATAGATGAGAAATTATCTATGTTTCGCTCACTGAAGATATAAGTTGAGTGTCATCTGATTAAGAAATCATCGAACATGTTAAACTCTTTATGGTATGACGACCTTATAGATGATAACGACCCTATACTCGTATTGTATGAAATGATAAGTGTATTGAGTGGGTGAAGGTCTATCGTCATATCGGTGGGGTAGCCTGTAATAGTCTCGATGTTGAGGAGGCAAAAGTATACATGTTCCTCAATGATGAAGCACTGCCAGAAGTGTTTTGTACTCCCCTTGTACGTTAAGTCAGTGGGCAATTGCATTGTATACGCTCAATGACGACTGATCATTCCTCTAAAGTTAAAATAAATGGATTTCCATTCATCATAAACCACACAAAGTAATCGTTGTTGACCATCGTATCAAACATTGCGTAGTCACGAATGGGTTGCTATCGCAGATACTCCATTTCCATCCACTGAGCGATCCAATGTATGAGCTTCACCGACCAATCAACCTATCAAATAATAAAAAGTTTTATTTTACTTTATAAATATAAATTACATTTAAATTAATAAAATATTAAATTAATTAAAAAAATTACCTCAAGTTTCATTTGTCGAGTGAGTCCATGTAATTAGTCCAAAATTGGAAGGTCTATCGGAATTCATTAGACACAACCAAACAATCGTAAGACGCAATCGCTCAGATCCCACTCAATTGTAGCATAATAGATGAGTGGTACGTTGGCCATCCAAGCAATCTTCATCGCTTTTGAAAATTTAGGAAGGTATTCATGGATATCCGGATCCGCGTACAATATCCATAAAAACTGTAAAATATTCAATTATAACTATTTATAAACTTTAATTTAAATAAATACACCAAATTCAATAACAAGTAAACTCAAAATTTTTACTTGATTCCCGGATTTATTCTCAATATCCTGTCTGATAACCTTCAGACTTTTAGGAAGACCAACATGAATTAAATTACCGCTCCACCTACAAAACAACAACATATCTTTAAAATTACAAAAACATATATTAAAAAATATTTACTTTTTTCTTACCTCCGAATTAGTGGGAAAATATATGGACTCGAGTCGTTCAATTGAGGGCGTAAAAATGGCATTCTGAACCACGCCCGCGACTGGTGCAACAGAAGACAACCTCCAATATTATACTTATCTGGATCAATGTTCTTACATATCTCCCTAAACAGAATTACCAATACTGCCGATCCTCAACACAATTTACCGGCATCATCAAAATCCTATAAATGCCGCAACCACAAAATGTAAACTTTATTGCGAGATTTGTCAGGCATTAATATCCCACATATTATTTGTAAAGTATGAGTACAAGCATATGCCTATAATAGAAAAAATATAGTAAAATACAAAAAATTAATTATTTTATTAATATTTAATAAAAATTGTATTTTTACCTTATTTACATCTTCGTTCGTGTCATCCGGTAAATGGGTAAAATTTTGTCGCAGCCACTTCAGAAACACACGACCACCATCCATCTTCTCTGGTGCAACCTCTAGCAACTCTAAACACAGGTCATGCCATTCACCACTGATGTGACCGGTAATAGCCTCTCCATCAACCGATTGACGAGAATATGCGAAACGTCTTTCAAGGTAATTGTCGCATCACCGCACAAAATGTGAAATGTGTGTGTCTTTGGCCTCCACCTATCTAGAAGAGCGTTGATCAAATCAATTTCCAATTTCGTACCTCCAATGATTTTGGATACATGAAGAAATCTAACATTCTCGATATATTCTTCTAGATTCGAGTGAGGTGCACTCGTCATCCGAGTGATAAAAACTTCTGAACGACGTTCCATCATATTCTAAAAAAAAAAAACATACGTTAAAACTACTCTACTATTTATTTATAAAATATTAAAACTATTTTTAATTTCAAAATATAACAAAATTAAAATAAATCGATAAAACTTATGTATCCGCCAATAATAAAAAACGTGTTTATGATCCAACCTTATCAAACTCGCCATTATATCAAACCCGAAAAATTGACCGAGAAATTTTAAAGACTTAGGACCTGAAAAATTGATAGAGAGTAAATTGAGAGTGAGAATTATGGTGTAGGGGAAAAGGGGTGGAGGAGGGGTCCATTTATAGTGCAACTCGCACCGGTTCGAGAGCAAGTATTTAATGGAACTCGCGCCATGTATGACGCGAGTTCTGTGTAAATTTACCGCGGTCATTTATTTTTCAACCGCTCACATTATTATCCCAGAACTCGCGCTGCACAAAACGCGAGTTCTGTGTAAATTTAACGTGGTCATTTATTTTTTCAACTGCTCACATTATTATCCCTAAACTTGCACTCCACGAATCGCGAGTTTAATTTATTTTTAATATTTTATAATGTATGTGATAAATTTGCATCGTTTCATCCCAATTAACCACATCAGATTGAATATAAAAATAGGCCAACATATAAGACGGTCCACATCAGATTAAACTCGTGTCTCTCTAAACGCGAATTTAAAAATCGCGTCTGACAAAATGCAAGTATTCATTATGTAAATCGAATAAAGGGTATTTTCCAAATAATTGTCAGTGGGAGGTGTTTTTCTAAATAATTTCCCAAAAAAGAAATATTCAACCAAATTAACGATTTTAAATATACCATAATATCACACTATTTGACCTATAAGATCAGATCATATGACTACTTAACCACATGCATTTGATTTGCTAATAATAATATGACACGTGATAATTCGGGATGAGAGCCAACCGCAATAAGATCGAGTTCCTTTGGCGAGGGCCAAGTAACTTCACTAAATCCTCACTGTGCATTATCCTAAATGAGATAAATCGATAATTTCACAGTCAAATCATTACATATCAACAAATGTGTAGATGTAAAATGAACTATTTTAATTAAAATCTACTTCATATAAAATTAAAATTAAATATTATTTTTTTATATTTTTTAAATCTAAAATTCAATTTATCGGCCATTTGAATAAACTTGTCAAAAGAGAAGAAAAAAAACTTTATCATCAAAGTGTTAAATAATCCGAAAACAAAACTTTCTAAATAGAACCCTGAAAGGTTCTTTCACACCGTTAGATACTTTAACTTTTATTATTTCATATTAAAATTATGGATAAACTACATAAATGGTCACCAAACTTTTAGAGTAGATTTATTTTGGTCATCATACTTTTAAAATATTCGATAAGGTCACTCAACTTTTAGTTTGATTTCGATACGGTCTTTCCCGTTATCTTCCGTTAGAAGTTGACGTTAGTGTTCGTTTTTTCCTTAATAAAAAATAGGTAAACTACACCAATCATCACTCAACTTTCTTCTCACACCTATTTTGGTCTCTAGAGTTTAACAATTTTCAATTTAATAACTTAACTTTTGAATTGTAATATTTTGGCCATCTCAAATGGCATGATTATACAAATAGAAAAATATGATTAATCCTTAAAAAATCTGCGTATGATTTTTTTTTACTTTGCTTATTAAATTTATCTTATTACCATATTTGATATTTCAATAAGCAAAGAAAAAAAATTATTACTCGAATCAAATATTTCAATTAATCGGACAATTGATTATCTGATTTAATTGGTACAATATAAGATCGAGAATTGAATAATCTGAATTTAACAATTAACCAAATTTTTTTAAGGATTAATCGAACCCGAGTTCAGTACAAATTTTAATAATAAATTATTTTGATTCGGTACAGTTCATAGTTTTAAGCAAATTAATTAACCGATCTGATCTATTATATACAATATTTCTAAATTTTATGCATTACAATATCTTATAGTGTAGTGATTTTGATAGCCTTCTGATTTTTTTAAATAAGTTTTAGCTCTGGGTAGGATTAATAGGTGTGAACTTTCAATTTTATACTTTCTAATTGTTTTTACACTTTTATCACAATCGAACAATTATTAAATTTATCATGTTATTATATTTGATATTTCAAAAAACAAAGTAAAAAAATTATTTCCATAATCAAATATTTTGATTAATTAGTTAATCGATTATTTAATTTAATTGGTACAATATAATATCAAGAATTAAATAATCTGAATTTACCAATTAACCAAAATATTTTTTTAAGGATTAATCAGAATTTTCTATTTGTATAAACATGTCATTTGAGAGTGGCCAAAATATGAACAATTTGAAAGTTAAGCTATTAAATTGAAAATTTTTAAACTCTAGTGACCAAAATAGGAGTGAGAAGAAAGTTGAGTGATGATTGGTATAGTTTACCCATTTTTTATTAAGGAAAAACGGTAACGGGAGGGACCATATTGAAAGCGAATTAAAAGTTCAGTGATTATATTAACATTGAACTAAAAATTGGGTGACCTTATTGAATATTTTAAAAGTTGGTGATCAAAATGAATCCACCTAAAAGGTTGGTGACCATTTTTGTAGTTTACCCTAAAATTATTCAAAAGGGTAGAAAATTAATAAAGAGAAAAAAAAAAGGGAGGTGGGGTCCACAAAGACTATCAAATGGAGAGAAAGGAAATGTGGAGGGAAAAGAAAGTTGGAATATTTCTAACATGCTTGCAGTGTGCTTTTGAATTTGGGATTTTCTATGGGCAGATCTCTTTTGGTATTGTTGTTAGTTTGTTGGTGAAAATTTTTGAATGCTAAGGATTCAAATGAATATAAACGTATAATTTAATTAGGTATTACTTTTTTGGAAAAAAATTAATTAGGTATTAATAAGGTTTACTGATGATATAAACATTATATTAAAATTTCATAATGTTTTTGTTTTATTATTGCTTTTTTTTATCTCATTTAGTTTCTAAAGATAAAAAGATTTTATGTTGATTAAAAAATGATATCATATTAATTTATCTCGAATTATATTTGTTGATGTTAAAATCGATTAAGTGTATAAAACTGTTGTGGCGATTTCAGACAATTTTTCTCTTCTGATTTAAGAGAAAAGAATCGATGAAGAAAATGATCATAGTATGTGACTTTTGCGGATGAGTATTGAAACCTTGTATTGAACTTGATCTTGTTAGTCCATTTTCGGGGACATTTAAGGAGAAAAGCTTATATACTTTGTAGACAAGAAGCGAGGTTAAATTAACTTAATTGATGTCGATTGACGTGTTAATTTAATCGATGTATCTGTGTGTAGGTAATAGACTTGACTGATGAAACAGATAAATTTGATATTAATCTTATCATGATATTAAATGCTCTAAAAGAGTGAGAGATAATTACCAAATATTCTCTTATAATATATAATACGAGACTCGAAAAACAAAAAAAATAAAATTTAGTGTTAGGTCAATATGTATCTGAAATCTTAAAAGGTCTCGATTAAGGATTGAACGACGAAGAATACAAAAGTATACCAATACTTTTCATAAAACGTTATTTAAAACCTTTAAATTCTGATTTGTTTTTAAATACATTTAAATTTATAATCTTTAAAATATAAAAATAATTACAACATGAATTGAGCTGAGACACAACCTGTTACACAAATTATATTTTAATTTTATTTGTTTAATTTGAGGTCCATCCATCGATGCCTTTGTCAATGCAGAAACAAAGATCAGCCTTACGCGACACCAAGTAGTTAACAAATAATTAAAAATTATTAACCATAATTAAATATTCACTCTAAAGTCTAAACAGTCATCAGTAAGAAAAATATATATATTTTAGAAAATAAACTATGACCGACGAAAAAGGAAAGAAATAATAATAATAATAATAATAATAATAATAATAATAATAATTTGAACATGGAAGTTGGCCACGACACACACAGAGACTGAGAAACAGTTCAAATACTCCATTGGCTAAGTGCCTAATTTACCTTACCTTGCACTTCATTTTTCGATCTCTACAAAGCTTAAATCGGGCGCCACCGCCCATTTCAGTTTCTTTTTATAGATTTACCCGTACGCGCCGCCACCGATTTGTGTGTTAGAATGGGTTGTACGGCGTCGAAGTTAGACAACGAAGACACTGTAAGGCGATGCAAAGACAGGCGCCGCCTTATGAAGGAAGCCGTTCACGCTCGGCATCACCTGGCCGCCGCTCACGCCGATTACTGCCGCTCTCTCCGTGCCGCCGGCTCTGCTCTCTCCACCTTCGCTGCTGGCGAACCCCTTTCCGTCTCCGACGAAACCCCCGCCGTCTTTCTCCATCCCGCAGCGCCATCTCCGCCGTCAACGACCAATATGATCCCTCCACGTGTCCCTCCGTCTCCGTCCCCTTCTCTTCACCCTCCTCCTCCTTTGTCTCCTTCCCCTTCTTCTCCAACAATCGCTACCTCCAAACTCCCTCACATACTCTCGGCTTCGAGCATCCCATCTCCGGCACCCAATCGCCGTCGGCCACGTAAGGCTCCCCCGAAACTCCCTCACATTTTGTCAGAATCGAGCCCTTGTTCTTCTCCGCAAAGCTCGAAATCCGGTTTCTCCAACAACTTTTTCCCAACGGCTTATCAAGCGAATTCCACTTATTCAGCCACTCCTTCCCAGGCTTCTTCCGTTTGGAACTGGGAAAATTTTTATCCTCCATCTCCACCGGACTCCGAATTCTTTGACCAAAAATTACAACAACGAAAGCCGCAGCAACAACAACTACCTTATCGCAATCATCATTTGGATTCAAACTACCCTGAAGAATCGGAAGATACCGAAACGGAAAAATCAGAGTACGATTTCTTCCGCCAACATAACCCGAACAACCGTCACAATGTCAATTCTGTTAACGGCAAGAGTAATTTCGACGAGGAAACCGAAAGAGAAGAAGTGCAATGCAGTGAATGGGGAGACCACGATCATTACACTACGACTAGTTCATCGGATGGAGACGAGGAAGATGATGACGTGGCATCCAGATCCAAGTTCGGGAATCGCTCCAATTTCGGTTCGTCAATGAGAGGGGAGTCGGAGAAGATGCATCATCTTCATAATCAGACTCCTCCGCCGGTACAGCCGCAGCAGCAGATGTATGGGGCCGTCGCGGGGAATAAAATGGACAGTAAGTCGGAGGATGCGGGATCGTCGGCGGGGAGTTATAGAACGGGTGCTATGATGGATATGAAAATGGTTATTAGGCATAGGGATTTGAAAGAGATTGTCGACGCGATCAAAGAGAATTTCGATAAAGCTGCCGCAGCAGGAGATCAAGTCTCAGAGATGCTTGAGATCAGTAGAGCTCAGATTGATAAAAGTTTCAGGCAATTGAAAAGTAAGTTCCAGTTCTGGAGAATTTCATTTTAAGCTAAATTCAGCTGAAATCGATTTAATCTTAACCTCATTTACTTTCTTTCTGTGATTCCTTTTAATATGTTTCCCATTTTACAGAGACGGTGTATCATTCAAGTAGCATGCTCAGTACGTTGAGCTCAAGCTGGACTTCAAAACCGCCGTTGACGGTGAAATACCGGCTCGACGCGACTGCGCTCAATGAAACGGGCGGTTCAAAGAGCCTTTGTTCTACTTTAGATCGGCTTTTGGCTTGGGAGAAGAAGCTCTACGAGGAAGTCAAGGTAAAGTTTTCTCCTTTTTTTAAAGAAGGAATTTTCTTTTTGAAAAATGGTTTAGCTTTTTACTCATAATATTGATGCCCGGTAGCGTAAGTCCACCGCAGTGTTAGACTGTTGATTTTTTTTGTAATTTGACTAAAACACCCCTTTGTTTTGTTTACTTCTTAGTATTATTAGTAGTACGATAGAGTTGCAATGACTAAAATACCCTCGAACTTATCTTGTATTGTAGGCTTAATATTTAATGTTATTTTAAGCTGGATTCAATTTAGCTGTTATTAGCCAACTACCCTTTTTTCCCTCCTACATTTCCAATCTTGCATTTGTTAATAATGTAGCGGTAGATTTCTTGTTTGGGAATGTTTTCTTTTACATCATTTAATGAACTTTAGTTT